>VYZV01022713.1:32587-59143 GCA_013401275.1 Pandion haliaetus
GTTTTGGGGGGGGGGTTGTCTGCTTGTTTTTAAGATCAAGGCTTGGATTCAAAAAAAGAACCTGTTAAAACTTTCACTGCTATTTTTATAAAATGCATCCTTGTATTTCACCTCCCACAAACATCTTTTAGTTATAAGGTCTCCAGTATATAGGGTCTTAATTTACTTTCAGTGGTTAGAATAGGAATAATGGGACTTTTCTTTGCTAATTTGAGGGAAACAGTTTTATGAGATTTTATTTTTTTGCCTTTGTTTCTGATGAACTAAAGGAAAGTCAAGGATGACTCTTAGATTTAAATCTGAAAGTGGCAGCAATCATAACAGTGATTTCCTATAGAAGAAAACCCTGTAGCTTAAATACAGTTCCTGTGACAGGTGTGTCACCTACAATTATCTGTCTTCCTCTTCTGAAATAATGACAATAAGAACATACCTTAAATGACTTATCAGTAAGGGGCTAAATTTATAGATGTTCAGTGGAAATTGAATGCAGAGAGAAGCTCCAATATTTCAGACTTCTTACAAAGGAAAATATTTAAGTCAAACATGTAAGCGGCCATTGTGTTCCTATATCATGAAAGCAAAAGTCTTTGCACAGTGAGATGGCTAATTTATAATTCTGAAGTGAAATTTCCCATTAACAAGCTAGATTAAAATGATGCCTGAATGGCTAGAATTCCTTTTCATCTATTATTATGCTGGTACAAATGTGTTAACAGTGAAATGTGTTTTCTATATTCAACTCTGCTGTGAAAATAGCTTCTAAAGCAGCAAACATTTATATCAGTGCTTACCTGGTGCACAAGGAAGTAGTCTCCTTGGATACAATGGGATTACTCATGTGAATGATAGTAAATGATGTAGGAGAGGTTGTGCTGACCTAGACAAAGTGGGGAATTGGCAGAGAGCAATATCTTATACATCTCAATTCTATGGAGCGGAAGAACAGCATCAAGGATTTCCCAGCATTCATAGAAAATCATAAATGTGAAGAGTTAAATTAAATTCCACTGAGTCAACAGGAACTTCTTTACTTATTTCAGTGGAGACAGAGCTTTGCCACAGGACTTTTCTGATACATTTTAACATAAAACCTAAAACCAATCCATTGCCTGTTTTGGTTTTTTTTTTTTTCTTTTTGGAGGTGCTTATGCATCTCTCCAAAGAAGCACAAAGGTTGTTAATGAAAATGTCCTATTATTTGGCTGCTCTTGTAAAAGTATTTTTTTCTTGTTGTATACTTCTCATAGAAGTATTTTTCTTCTATGTAGTGATTTTTACTTTACACATCTGCCATCTTTTCCTCTTCCCTCTCACAACACTGTATGTCACGCTGCACTGTTTCACACGATATATTTCATGCAAGAGTTTCTTTTTTAACTGTGAAAACTGTACAAGTAAATACCAAAANTTGAGAAAGAGGTATTTCTGCCTTTGTTTTTCTCCTAGCTGTCAGTAGGTGAGCCCTGAAAAGCTCATTCTCTGTGACGTGTCAGAGAAAACACAACTGCGCTTTTTGTAGCTGATCTTCCAGAGACAAAAACAGCATGTAAAATGAGGTATTAGTGGGAGGCCTCTAAGCATACCTTAGATGTTATTTTTCAGAAATCTTCTGATGCTTGCAAAACCTCAGTCCAGCTGACTGCAAGTACGTCGGGCTTCTTCCAAAGCATCCTTTATATTGCTCTACCCTTTTCTCTCCTTCCCCACACTGACTTACAGTCCCTCCCTCCCTACTTGATTGTAATCTCACCACCAGTTTCAAAACACAGGATTTCTTCCACCACCTTGCGAGGAGGTGAGCTGTGGGATAACACTGTTCTGTGAGAAAAGGGGAATGTGGAAGCTAAGCTATTTGCTGCATTTTCTCACTGACTAATAATAGAGTTTTCAGGCTTTGACTTGCCAAATGTCACAAGATCAGGAATCTGGAGAAAACAGAATTGGGGAGAAGGAGGCTTAAAAATATCACTTAAAGAAATAGGTGATGGTTTCCTTTTACTTCTCTTCCTGCTAGGCCCTGCTGCGCCTTGCAAAACTAGGGATCAGATTTACAAGCATTTTGGACAGAAAGACCTAGAAAAAGGGATTTTATTTTCTTTATTATTCAATGCAAATTAAGATTTCTGGAGATTTTTCTGAGACTGAGGCCTTTATGAAAAAAGTAGAATATCATGCTACTTGGGACAAAATTCTAATACCTCTGGGAATAATGATATTGCAGCCTAATTCCATTAATTTAAGATGGGGTTTGTTGTTGTTTTTCTTCCTTTAAAATATCATAATTGGAAATTATTTTTCTGAGTCATCCTTTTCTCCCAGCCAGTGGCACGGTATAATATGCTCCTGTGGCAGATAATGTAGTGAATTTCTTCACATTCACCTTTGCAAGAGGTTTTAGTTTTTCCTACTTTCTTATGATGTTTTCTCTTTTAAGACAGCTTGTGTACAAACAAGTTTCCAACAGATTGGCACCCTTTCCCCTGATGGAGGAGGGATGTGAACACTGGGATTGGGGAAGGAAGTAAGGCAGGGCACCCTTTGGGGCTCTTCTCTGTGTCGGGTGGCAGGTTGCTGAGCAAAGGGGCACATTCTCCATCAGACACAAGGCATACATCGCAAGCCATAGTCCCACATAACTGCATGTGGCACTAGTAAAGCAGCATGTGACCAAGCATATAAGTCCCAGCCCACACATTGAACTGAATATATAAACTATTACTTTGTAGGTTACTCAATATGCGGTAGAAACCAAGTCCTCCTGGTGGTGATGTCAGTGGGTTGACTCAAATGGTGGTACACTACCTTGCAGCAGTAGGATAAATACTTTTTATACTTTTCAGTAATCTAGAAATTGTGGCCTGATGCTGCAAAGATTTGTGCTTGTGAGTAACCATAGTGCCATGAGCAGGACTGTTATAAGTGATGCAGCTGTTTGCTGTCAACAACTTTCCTTAGAATTGCAGGCTTAGGGGCTTAGTAATTTTTGTAAAATCACATGATTCACAGTTTTCAGTGTTTATTTGTAACATTTCTATTCCAGCTGAGTGTGGAAACTCTTAATTTATCCCTTTGCTCTGTCTCTCAGTTCTTGAGAAACCATGTCCACAGCTCTTCACAGCTGTAATGCATCCTTAATGCTGCTGAAGGGACCTCTGGCTCTGAATAATTGTAATTTCCATGTTTTTGTCACTTTCCTGTCCCTGGCACTGAGAAGCTTTCAGTATTTTGACACCTTTCCTGTGCTTTCTTCAGCTTGAAGTTTCCTTGTCTTTCTCCTGCATGGTGCATTTTAATTCCAGGGTGTGTAACTGCTAATGCATTATTGCAGTCAGCATTGAAGCTCTGAGAAAACAAACTGGGTAGAACTGAGAAGGAGTTTGGAAAACAGAACCTATTTATTTTCTGTATGTGTTCTGGCCCTCCCATCTTAAAAATATGCAGAGGAAGGCAAGAAAATGATCAAAGCATGAAAATCTTCCCTATAACTAGAACTTTTTAGTTTTGAAAAAAGACAGTGTATATGATAAAGGTTTGTAACACACAGGAATAGCATAAAGAAGTGGTTGTTCTGTGCCACAGTCACGAACAAGGAGGCCAGGTGAAATAATAAAAGCAGCACTTTAAATGTATGACTGCACTTTTTTCCCTTTATATGTAATTTAAATGATGACTCTCAATTTGTGAGGAGGTCAAAATTATAAATTGGTTCAAAAAGGTATTAGGCAAATTCATGAACAATAACTGTATGAAGTACAATGGCCCAGAGGCAACCTCCAGCTTGAGGAGTCTCTAAACTACTGATTGCTGTCATCTGTCAAGGGAAGGGTCATACTATATGTACCTTATTCTTCCACAAACATCAGCTACTGTCCACTGTTAGAAAAAGGGACTGATCTGGAAAAATGAGAAGTCCATTGCTTTTGTTTAAGGTTGAAGATTGAGATCCAAGACTTTTAAATAGCATAGAAGTAGGAATGCAAGAATTATTTACAATGCTAAAATAAAGCATAAGTAGGAACAACAGATTAGACTGAAAACTCCACTTAGGTGAAATTCTGAACAAAAAAAATGTGTTTAGATTAGGAACATTCTCTTCCTAGAGCTACTAGAAACAAAAATCACTTGAAAGTGTACTCTCTTTGAGAGGGAATCCTTAACTGACATCCAGATGGCATAAGTTAAATGCCACAGGAGATGAGTTTACTTCAGTGGATGCTGGCTCTATCACAACACACACATCTGGTCTGTAGCTAGGCTGTGTATTGCCCCATAATAGCATACTTCAGAAAGTATAGGTCAAGTATGCTCTGAATTGTGCCTAATGTGACTTCATAGAATTGATGATAGATTTGTTTACGTCAAACAAATCTGTTCCTGGTAATAGTGTAAACTTGAAGGATGTTAGCCTTGGGGATTTTTCCTTGTTTTACTGAGAACAGATCTGGGCCAAATAACTCAAATTTGAAAGCCATCTCCAGGAAAAGATTGTTTCTGTTTTAGAACTTCTGGGATGGTAAATAAACAGTATTTACTTTAAAGGCCTCTTAGAAGTCTTAAAAAGTTATGCAAAGCTTTTAATGACTACTAGCATTTCCATAAAGGGAAGTGTTATTTAGCAGAAACGTTGTGTCTTAAAACCTTGTCTATCCCAGGCAGTGCCATTATCTCTGTTTCTGCCTGGAAAGCAGAATCACTGGGAAGCTGAAGGGCAAATAGATCAGGCAGAAGAGACCATGAGCTGAGGGGTCAGAGGAAGAGAGACAAAGATCATTCAGACTTGTAAAAGGCAACTAGATTCATCCTCATTTTGTCTCACATGGCAAATACAGGTATTTATATAACCACAAGATCATTCCCCAAGTTCTATCAATGCAGCTGAGAAACTATAAAACAACTTACACACTTTTTGTCCATTAATGAGATTTAAATACCTGCAAGTTGACCTTAGCTCTAACCATGTGTTCAGGAGTGGAATTTTCTTCTTTCTCCACACAGTCTGTTTTCAACAAGGTGGATATTTATGGGCATGTGAATGATTCTAAAAGCAGTGATATATAGGTTAAATTGGATCGTATTTGAAATATTACAGTATGAATTTCTCATCTATTTGCTCAATTCCTCTTTCTAGTGATTTTTTATTTTTAAATGTGCAAAGGAGGTAATGTATAATTTCTATTGTCTTCTAATATTTGGCTCATCTCTCTACAGAGCACTTTTGAAACTCTTTCCATTAGTATTACATCAAATATAAGATTATATTATTTTTATAAAAATGTAGTCTTTTGATAGAAGATGGCTTCAATTTTTTAATGTTACTTGCAATTCTTGAAGACTGGGCAGACTGAAAGTCTAACTCATTAAACCAAATGGAGTCTGGAAGTTCCAAAGAAAACATGAACCCTAAAACTAACCAGTATGACATAAATGTAATGGCACAATTGCTCGGTTAATAGGTCATACTTTCTAACCAATGGTGTATGTTGTGATTAATAAAATACCTTTGCATAAACTAGACATTACAGAGATTTATGACTGAAGTTTAAGAACGGTGAGCATTTAAACAGAAAATATCCCAGAACGCTATGATGTATAATGGATGTAAATTAATGTGAAGGATTTCAAGTATAAAAAGGGAAAGTTCCAAAAAGAAATGTATCCAGAAAACAGCTCCTGCCAGTATTTGTGGGATTTACAAACATTTTGAAAGGTCACTTAATTTTTACTTCATGTGGCTTTAGACTAACTAACTCAGTGAAGTTGCAGATAGCTTTGCCCTAAATTTGCCTTGTATAACTGAGATGATTACTATAGATATTAAATTTACTGGGGAAGAAACTTCCCAAATGCTAGCTAAGACTGAGGCAAATCTTAGGAAACTGTGCAAGTCTCTACGTGCATATGTGCCTTTTCCTTATTCTCTACATGCCAGCATGAGATATGCCTGCTTTATGCTGGCTGCCATTCAGACCACAGAACTGAAACGGCAGCTAGAAATCCTATACAGGATGGAGAAATGTCATAACCTTTCTTGCTTTCTTCCAGCCATGCATCCTGTGCTATTCAGTTATTAGAGAGTGACAGAAGTCAAACAGTAGTCTGTGCTACCAGAAAAAGTATAAATTGGAGTATAGCTTGTTAGCCTGGAAAAAGGACTGTAACCTGTTAGTGAAGTGACATGAACCACTGTCTGAATGGACTACATGGAAACCAAAAATCTAAGTGTCCCTTACTATGCAGTCAGTTCTGATTTATTACAAACACTGCAACAAACAGAAGACCAGTAGCTACTTGTTATTGAAGTCTGATTAAGAGATCTGACCATGAGAGATTAGAAAATACCCTGAAAAATTGTCACAGGAGACCTGGTTTCCCACATCGTTCTGGCTTGGCTGTCTAGTTCTGAGTTTCCATACCCAGGCTAGGGCTGAGTTAGAAGTGTGTGTGTGTGTGTGTGTGTGTGTGTGTCTGCATTTCTCTTTCCTTAGACCTTTTTACTCTTTATAATTTTTAAATCTTTATAAGCATGAAATATTGTTTGGAACTTTGATTTCCCACATTTTAGTACTCTGTGAAGCCTTTCTTGGTTTTGAACAGAATTGAAATCCAGAAATCTCCAGACTAATTTAGTCACCTTCTACAACAAAATAACATTTTCTATCAACATGGGGAGAGCAGTGGGTGTTGTTTGCCTGGACTTCAGCAAAACATTCGACACTGTTTCCCACAACCTTCTCCTGGACAAACTGGTATGATACAGGTTGGATGGGTGCTCTGCAAGATGGGTAGGAAATTGGCTCACAGGCTGCACCCAAAGGGTGGTCAATCAATAGTACTTACTCAGGCTGGCAGCCAGTCACAAGTGGGATCCCCCAGGGACCAATACTGGGCCCCATGGTGTTCAACATCTTCATAAATGATCTGGATGATGGGATTCAAAGCACCCTCACCAAGTTCTCTGATGACACAAAATGGGTGATGAGGTGAACACGTCAGAAGGGAGAGCCATCTACACAGAGAGATCTGGACAGTCTGGAAGAGTGGACTAGCAAGAACAGTATGAAGTTTAATAAAGACAAGTGCAAAGTCCTGCACCTGGGACGACATAACCAAAGAGCCCAGTACAGGCTAGGACCTGTGTGGCTGGGGAGCAGCCTTGCTGAAAGGGACCTGGGGGTCCCGGTGGACAAGCTGAACAGGAGTCAGCAGTGCACCATTGCAGCAATGAAGGCAAAATGGATCCTGGGCTGCATCCACAGGGGCATTACTATCAGAGATAGAGATCATCCCACTCTACTTGGCACTTACCAGCACCTGGAGAACTGTGTCCCCACAATTCAAGAAAGTTGCAGACAGATGGGAGAGGGTCCAAAAGAGGGCCACGAAGATGATCAAAGGGCTGGAGAATAGGTACTTTAGCAAAAGATGTTATTTTAAAGCTGCTTGACTATTCTTTAACTATACAATCAAACACTAAAACGTTTCATTTCTTGGTGAACTGAAGTTGAAAAAAAACTGGTTTGAGGTATGAGTGCTACCTTTTCAGCTACTTTTTTTTCCCAATTTCTGTCCCATTTCCAATTAATGAGTTTTAAATATATCAGTTGCCAGCAGCAGTAATAAAATATCTCCCAGCATATGGGGCTGATAATCATGATTTTCTTAAATTTATCACATTATGGGATTCTGTGCCACTCTATCTATCCAGCAGTACACAGTGTTCATCTGAGCAACTCAGCTGACATAATGAAACATAATTATTCTTTTCCATTGTTCATTTTAAAAGTAATTGTATTTTTAAATTACTGTGCAATTTAATAAAGTCATGGAATATAATTGCCTTCTTTCAACTTGTATATGTTATAGAATATGATCATTTTCTAAACTTCCATGCATTCTTCTGTCTTTACTTTAAACTTACAATTAGCATGATTTGAATTAATATCTAGTTATTGTTCATTCTGAGTCATCTTGCTAATTTATTAACTGTTCTGGGCATAATCTGTAGTCTTTAATTTTGACGTTATTTCTGAAGTAACCCTGCTTGAAGTCGTGTGGACCTCAATGCTATCAGTTTCCTAAATCTTCACAGATTAAACATAGATGCTTACTTGATCATGACTAACAGTGTTCCCCAAAAGACAACACACCACAAATGGAGAAAATTGAAGAAATTGAGAGAAGAATCACAAGAATTTCCTGGCTCAAAATATTTCTACAGATGAGAAACAGATTGCTTAGCTTCTGGGCTGGCCTGTCTCAAGTGGATGGCAATTTTAACTATGGAGCTTAAACTGAGTGACAGTTCCTGTTGATGTTTGCCTGTGGCTATAGAGATGGTGAAGTCTGTTCAGGTGAAGTCTGCACAGATTTACCAAAAAAAACATGGATAAAAGCAAGGTCAAGCCTTGGATTCTAAAACCTCTTTTACTTTACACAGTGAAGCAGAATCAGCAACAGACTTGCTTTATCAGCTACTGAGTTATTGTTCTCAATGCATTTTTCTTAAAGTGGACAAAAAAACCCCATAAATCCATAGTGATTCTGGCTTCAGATTCTTTACAACAGAGGAATCGAACTTGCTGCTAAGGAACTGAACTTGTAAATTTCACATTCAATAAGCATAAAGATTTATGCCTTGAAACTCAGCTAGTCAAGAACCAACATCCAGAAAGGGGAATTTTTGAAAGAACAAGTGTTTTGTTTTGTTTCCAAGATGACCCTAAGAATATCATCTTGGAGATATTTCCCACAGATTGAAGTGGTGCCAGATTCTTCTCTTCACAGCCCCATGTCCTGGCAGTAGCATTAAATCCTTGAATATTCCAGATTTCCTGAATGGTTCTGTCCTCTAGCAAAATTAGCCTCTGTGTAATCTGTAACAAACAAGTTGTTCCCTTTCATCATAACTGTGATGTTTCTGCACCAGCTGAAGCAATGTCCATCTGGCACAACTTTTAAGACCCTCATCACTGTAGTGCATAAGTCCTTCATGAAGATCAATTAATTCATCTTCATAATACTCCAGGTGTTTTATCTTCTCTACTTTACCCAGGACCTAGGAGAGTAATAAAGATCAGAAAAAATTATTTATGTATTGAACCACATTTTTCGAGGTCTGTGCTAATGATTTAACCAAGTTATCTGTCCTATCTCCCTGTATTTTCTCAATTTCTGATACATTAAAAGAAAAAAAAGCAACCTTGTGATCTTTCTACAAATGCCAAGTATCAAACACTTATGCAATCCTTTTAGGGAGCGGGAGGGAATGAGATCTGCAGGAATTATTTTTTTAAATTACATGCTTTTAGATTCCCTGTTTCTTATTATACTTTCTGACTTCAAGGAGTTATATCAAAATAAGCTGCTAAAGGATAAACCAAACAGCTAGGGAACAGACACAAACCTTGAAAGACAGGAGGGTCCCCTGTCTTTCCAAATTTTAGCGTGAGGCTAAATGGAATCTTCATGAACAGGGTGGGATAGGTTCTCAGTGGTCAGAAGTGCAGAGCAGAAGGAATATGCTGTGAACAAGACAGGCGATATCCTCTCCCAGAAGCAGCTAGGGCTCCTGTAAACATTAACTGAAGTTTGAATTTGGGCACAAAACTATGAGTCTGTGTCTTTTGTTCTATAAAGCTATTTTTGCAAATACTTGAGAGAAGAGACATCTGAAAAAAGCATTCTTTGAAAATTCTGTTTCTATGCCTTTTGAATATATGAAGGACCAACTCCTGAAGGAAAGCTCTTAAACATGTAACAGTAATCTGAGCTTTCATTGTTAATATGATTAAAAACCAGGGTACTACAAAGAAGGAATATAGTCTTAAGGGTTTGCTGACATATTCTGACTTATAGTCAAGTATAGAAATCCATGCACGAATTCTGGAAAGCTGGGAGTAGAGCAGCCAGCCTGATATTTTCTATCCCTGGCAGAAAGATAATTTTCTGAAATAAATATTAGCACAATATATGTCACCAAATTTAGAGATTAAAGCTGGGAAGAATCATGTTGCATGGGGGTGCCAACCCATGGCCCCTTTACTGCATCCAACCCTTATGCAGGTCAGACTCGGCTTACCTAGGAGGGGAATGTCCCACAGCAAGTTTATGTGGTGCAGGCACTCTGAGGCCCCATGCATAGGCAGCCCTGCATCACAGGGAAAAGTGTATCCAGGAGCCCTCCCTGCCCTTGATAAGATAAATTCTGGGTGTGTTAGTGCAGTTGGCCTTATGAAGACATATCACCCAGCTTGAGAAGGCTGAAGGGCTGGCTTCTGCTGATGTGGTTTGATCCCCCTTATCCATCCCACTTTTTCACTACATTTTCACCTAGGAACTTATATACTGAATCCAAAGCTGCTAGATGGTTGGCCTAAATAATGTGAAGTTCAGGCACCAAGAGAGTTAAGTGTTGTGTGCCACTGGCAAAGAGACAAGAGAGACCAAGGTGTGAGCAGTGCTTGAGGCCTCTGCAATTGCAGGGAACTGATATGGGGAGATATGCTCAGATGATCATATCAGGAAATTCATGACCCATGCTGTGCAGAAAGATGAAAAAAATCCAAGGTTTCCCTCCGCACCCTGAAGTTACTTTTTTAAGTGTACAAGAACTTCTTGCCACAGCTTTGTGCTGTGAACTCATGTTGAGGCAATTACCTATGATGACCTCTAAGTCCCTTTCTGAATTACTTATTTCCAAGAGAGAAACTTGTACAACCTGCACTCTGTGTTCCCAGCTATCTTATGTTACATTTGACTATACGAAATGTACTTTTATTGCTTTGTGATCATTTACCAAGTGATTCAGGTCTCCCGTGACAGTAACCTATTAAGTATACTCTTTGATCTTATCAGTTACTATGCTAGTAAAATTTTTGTAGCTTTAGCTCAGTTACTGTTAAAAATAGGGGTCAAGAATCAATTCCTTGTGGCCTTATGGCTAAAGCTCCATTCCTGACTATTTTCTCAGTATGAACTGCATTTGGAGATCCATCAGGGGACCAGGTTTTAATTCATTGTACTGCCTTTTAGATCCAAGATCTTGAGATCTAAAATCGGAAGCTGAATGGTACTGAGTCTAGGAGAAATCCAAATATATAACAATATAACTTGACTATGTCAGTTAGATGTGAAATCCTGACATAAAAAGGGAACAGTTGATTTGAAAATACATACTTTCCATGAAATCAAGCTGACTGATGCTGCACATTTCCATAGTCTCTAAATTTAATTGACAGTCTCAAATTGGTTCCATATTTTTTCCAGGAATTGATAGCTAAGTCCTCTAGAATTCCCACAGCCCCTGCTTTTATTCAGTTTTTGAATCCTGGCACTCCTCCAGTCCTTTGAAATTTCTATAGTTTTCAAATGTTTGTTAATTATGAACAGTAATGGATACGCTCATGGAGAAAGATACTCAGCATCTTCCTCTAAGACAATTGGATTTCAGCTACTCCCTCCTGCTCAGTTTGATTGGAAAAGCTTTCATTTTACTGCAGTTGCCTTCCATTTTTTCATTGTAAGAGGAGGAGAATATTCTGTGCCCTTCACAGCCTTGTAAGAGATGGATTTCCCGTGCTTGTTGGTAAAAAAATTTATCAGCCATTGCTATTCCTCTACTTTTCCTTACTGATGTTTCTTCATTTGTTGCTTCTATAATTCTTGTTATTTAGTTTTCTCCTTGTGTGTACTTTAAACATAGGTTATATTATATTACTGCTTCTGTATGTCTTTTTAAAACATGAGCACTAGAGTCTTTTGCTTTGTTTGGACATAGGTACCTGCACAGCCATTGCAGGTTGATGTGCCAGGGAGACATGTTGTACCAGAAGAGCAAACAGTGCATCTCAGTGAACCTGTAACAAATCTGATCCTATCCAGGCATAGACTGAATGTTTTTTGTCAAGCACAACTTTTTATTCATTTCTATTGATTCTGCAACCAGGTCAGTATAAATCTCTTGTTTAACACATCCCACTTGGTTTACAAATCAATTAATCTGGCAGTGTTTTAAGACTGCCTTTTTAGAAGTCTTCTAGATACATTAATGGCCAATCCTATATTCCTTATGTCTTATGTAAACCAGGTATCTGGGTCATGCAGCTAATACTTTGGAAACTAAGAATTTTAGGTCCAAAGTGAGTGACAGATTAAAAAAAAAAAAAATCTTGGGTTTAGAATCTCTAAGGAAAACTTGGTCCTGACTTTGGAAGATGAGGAAACATCTCTGGGTCCTTCCATTTATTTATTTATATATTTATTTATCTATCTATCTATTTATTTATTTATTTATAGGAAATAATTTTGGAATAGATTCACTCTACTGTTTGAGATAGTGGATCTTAAATTCACTTAAAGCTTCATTCAGTACTGCTAGGCCAGTGCATTATTCAAATAGCAGGCTTGGAAAACACACAATAAACATTTTAACCATAATCTCTTGGTGCCAGTGGGTCGGAAGCACCCACTGTTAAGTGCTGCTGCATTTAGCATCACTGCTGAGGAGTCAACCTCCAGGTGCCACAAAAGCTTATTAACTTAAAATATCCAACTGCACTGTTTTCTCAGCATTAGTGCTGCAGCCCTTAAGGTGGTCACAATGGATTTATCATGAGGCCAACTGTGCTAGTTCAGAGAAGATTTTGTTGTCATAGCAGATTACTTTTCTGTTGCTGATTGACTTTTGTCTTCCTCAAACCCTTAACTTCACCCTCTATATATTCAGTGAGGGTATAAGGAAAATACAGGACTATCCCTACATGGATGTGCTACTGTGTTTTATATTTTCTCTCAGTTAAAGTGGCTTCAGGCCTAAAGCTTATTTACCACCCCTCCTCTATTTTTCATTTTCATTTTGTCCCTTTTTTTTGCCGAGCAGGGATCACTGCACCCTGGTCTCCTCCTGCAGTGGGAACGCTCTCCTCAGCACAGCAAACCTAACATTACAGATCCCTCTGCTGTCTCTAGGAAGCACGTACAAGAGGTGTCAATATCACATCAAACAAAAGCAGTGGGGCATCTAGGTGTTAATCACAGTTTGAGATTCTTGTGATATCAAACTCACCGATGCTGTTGTACCTGGAAAAGCATGAGGGAGGTTTGATTCAAGCCCCAGGAGGAAATAAATGCAGCAGATGCTACAGGGTGAGGGGCTGACAAGCCCTGCATGTGGGCTCAAGGCTACAGCCTCACCTGGGGAAGATGGGCCTGCGTGTAAGGCTGTGCCCTCAGCAGCACAGCCTTTGCCTCCAGGACAGGGAGCAGGCCAAGCTGTTAGACTGCCATTTTGTGGGCTGTTGATTCCTTTTTTGCTTTAACAGATTTCAACAGTGAAATCTGAACTCTCCACAGCATGAGCTACCTGGGGCTGCATTTGTCTCCTGTATATGAAAAATAAAAGACTGGGTCTTGGTATATGTTGAAGAACTGAGGAGGGGGGTACAATTGAAATACTGAATAACTGACTGAATATCCAGAAGCCTGGTGTTCAGCCCTTTGGAGATGTTTGAGTCCTTAACTTTACATGTATGACTGACTTTGCATATAGGTGACTTTACATATACAGGTGAAGAGTGGTCTCAGATGCCAGCAGCAAAGTAAACTGCAGCTGTGGGGATTTCTGTGTGAGGCACCACACAGCCTCACTGTGTTCCTTTGTTCTCCATTGAGCTCCTCTGTTTCTCATCAGCCTTGAATTAGCTATGGTCAGAATCCATGAGGTCACCGAGGAGATACTATTCTTGCTGTCAGTAGGGTAATAAACTGTTTTCTAATTAATATTTAATGGAAGTGTGTTTGGAATCTCCAGGAAGTCATTAATAGTTGATCTACTTAAAGGGGGGTTATTTGGGTTCATCCCATCTACAATAATTATGATATACGTAAGCTTGTGGGCAGCAACCACAAAGGATGCTGGGATTTGAACCCTGAGGGGAGCAAAAGCCTATCTGATTGAGGAACAGGTGTCTGTGATTCATACAGGATGGGAAATGTACTTTCTGAGAATAAGTATAGCGTATAAAATCATACCTAAAGCTGTTAACCTTTGTGTTTAAACTTTTTAACAGGAAATCTATTTTGAACAAAAATTCTTAATTTAGACAGGCTTTCATTGCCACCTTCTGAAGCACAAATATGGTACAAAGCTCAAGCAAAACTTGCCCACAATAGAGATCATCAGACTCCAGAGCAATTCCAAGAGCCAATATGACAGGTAATGGTATCACTAAAAAGTAAAACAAATAAATAAATAAATAAACCTCTAACTCCCAGGCTTAAGCAATCAGTAGAGAACAGCAATGGGTGCATTTTTTTTAAAAGACAAAGAGTTTATTTATCCAAAATTGCATTTTTTGATTGACTGCAGCTATTTGTGATGTTATGTGAATAGCTCCACCTCACCATAAATACTATTTTCTAAAAGGAAACAGTTTGTTTTGGTAGTTTATAAACTAGGTATTTTGATTTTTTTGTTTTGAATCAACGTTATAAACAAATATATATATAGTAAATATATATATAGTAAATGTTTATAGATTTTTCTTTAGAAGTTATTGAAAATGAAATGTTTCACTTCGGGTGGAATAAAATAGAATTTTTTATTATTTTTTTGAACACAACTAATGGAGCTTTAGTTGTATTTTTTCTAACAACCTGAAAATTCAGGCATTCATATAACAAGCATGGGATGACAAGATACTCTGATGGATCAGTAAAAATCTTCACTTCAACCTAGATACAGAAAAAATTGGCATCCTACAGCTTACAGTCCAGGTGATATTGGTGCTTATGAGAGTGAAAACAGTATTTGAAACTTTCACTGAATTTCTACATAGGAAGTGTTTCAGAATTTTGAGTGTTTTAGGAGATGTGAACATAAAGCCGAAAATTTATAAAAAGCCCCGAACCATTTCTGTCCTTTTTCAGTGTTCCTAGCAAGCTTGACTGCTACTTGGAGTACATGGTGTCATTGAGTTTATCGTTGCTTATTGATTCAGGTAGACTCTGGGTCTGATCTTCAGTGAGAAGAGGAAAGGCATTCCTCTGGGCTTCAGTCACCCTAAATTTTGTCTTGGAGTGATGTCCCTAATGTTGCTAGCTCCTGTTATTTTCCATCATTTTCTCTGAAGGAACTAAAAAGAGAGACTCAAGGGGCAGTCTCCAATCCTGGACCAACTGCTCTCCCAGAGCAGGGGACTGATCTCTGCTGAGCCCTTGTGATTGGTTTCAGCTCTTGTACCACCAGAATAGCTCAGCAAAGCTGGATTTCAATAAAGAAATATAGCCTTTTATTGTCAAGAGAAACCAGTATAAAAAACTCCAAAACAATCCTTTCTCTGTATTAGAATAGATGTAGACTCGTTAGAAAACATACTTCAAACTGATGCCCAGAAAGCCAAATTACAAATTAATCTGATGACAGAGAGATGCAGACTAAGAATTGTAATTTTTTTTCAATTTTTTAATAAATTTAGCCAGCTCTGGAGATCCCAGGATATTGCTTTCTTATTGCTATGGTGTCTCTTGTTATATTGTTTTTGCAGCTTAAATTTCGCTGTAACACCTTCACAACTTGGAATTTGTGGACCTAGTCTCCTTTCACCACTGAGTCACACCAATTTTGCAGTGTGTGTTATTAGCTACCTTTGCCACCATTCGCTGAACTGGAGTACCTGCTTTTGTATTTCGAAGGAGGAAATAAGTGAAAATATACAAGTATTGTTGCTGAAAGAAATCAAGCTTTGTGCTATTTAGTTTCTGAACTTTTTCTTCAGTTTTGAAGTTGCTCAGAAACACCAGGAACCTCAGGCTTTGGCTGAAGTTTCATCTGGATTACAAGAAAATCTGTTGACCTGTGTCAGTGTACTACATATGAATAGTGTCAGAAAATGGCAGGAACTGCTGTGTATCACACAGGCATTTGATGAAAAACCAGTGAAACAAAAGAAAAAAGACTGTAGATGGTCCTAGTAAGTACTAGGGCATGGTATTTAATACATGCTTTTAGGCATCCTGACTGTACTTGGTAAATGTATCAGAAATGAAGTCTCTAATTGAAAAGAAGAACATGACCCTGAATTCAGTAGAATTGTGCATTTTCCTGGGTTTAGTCATACCTGTAGGTACTTTAAATAAGATTCTGATGCAGCGACACAATTCCACATTTGTAAGCTCTTTCAGTGTGATCTTGTAGAGTTTTGAAAAGGAAAAAGTAAAAATGAAGATGGTACTGGTTGGTGTTACATGGTCTGCAAAGCACCTTTCCCATAAAGTTAGAAGCTTTATTTCCACAGCAGAGCTGCTTCAGGGCTGAAGGCAGGACTGTCAGGATTCCCCGTCACACAAGTATGCTTTAACCACTGTGCTCCCACTTCTTCACCTCCTGGATCTTGCTTTACATACTATGGAGACATGTTTTTGAAGAGAAGTGGTTTTCTGCTCTTCAGAGATGAGAACTGTGGGTTTGAACACCCCCGCTGGGCTCCAGATGAAGGCGGGGAGGCCTGATTTCTTGTGTACTCTTCTCTAACTTGACATTAAGTCAGACATATATTCAGCCACACCACCTATTTCATAGGCTTTGTTTCAAAAAATAAGTGTTTCTGAGGACCCTGAGTTTGGAGATGATTCCTTGGGGTAATTGGAGCATGTCCACAGCACTGACCCCTCTCCAGGCTTCCCTAATGCTCCCTCCAGGAGCAGGGCACGATCAGGCCATGCTGCTCTTTAGGCAAGTCATTTTCTTGGCTGCAATGCTGTGCTCTGGGTGTGTAGTGAATTTTCCATCCAGAATAGAGGCAGCATGAGCTTAGGCCAAGAGTTCTCTAGCTTGTGAGCTCAAATTTCCCTTTCTTATTTTCTGTAAGCCTTTGGACACCCAGGGCACTGATTTCTCATGTCTTTCTGCTCTCGGGTGTGTACTGCCCTGCTGTCCCTCAGCCCCCCCATATCTGCCCTTCCAAAGACAGCCCATTGCCAGCCTGGTCTAAGTGAGTGTGAACAAAACTTTTTACGTCTTCTTTTTGGATTTAGTACTCCTGGCATCCTCCTAAATCATGTTTTATATTCCCATGTCCTTATTTGACTCTAAATCAAAAGAGGGTATATATATTAGCCTTAAAGGTTAAAGAACCTGATACTTTCCCCTGACAGTGAACAATGTCTTTTGGTAATGTGCAAGACATATTTAAGTGCCTCTTATTTAAGAGGGTAATCTTTCATTTGCCTTTGGTTTTCATGATTAGTTGAGCATTTATATGTTAATTTTTTCTCAGTTCCATAAGATTAGATATATTTCTTCCATAGGATAAAATGAGGAAGCAACTAAGGAGTATGTGAAGTAGAGACCAAATTCAGGAGGAACATTTATTTTGAAGTAAGACTCTGTCTTAGCCCTAGTGATCAGATAAAATCTGAGTGTTGAGGCTTTTAAAATTTAATTTCCTGATAGGTCAGCAGTTGTGAAAACCTGATCTCCACATTTGTAATGCAAGTTTTGCCCACTGGGGAAAAGGCTTGCAACTCAGCTCTCCTCTTTTGCAGTTTGTTGTATGGGAAGGGTGGTGTTTGCAACATGATGTAATGCTATGGAAATAAATACTCTTGCCCAGAGACAATTATCCAAAGTAACTGACTGAGAACAATTAATAGCAGTTGTACTGTAAGAAATACCAAAAGATACAGTCAATTTTTGTATCTGTAAGAGTTAAATTGACATTATGTGAAGAACACAGCTTTTAAAGATGATCAGTAGGATATTAGCTCCATACCCTGCAATTTTGTTTATCCTTTGGTTTCCAGACCATTTTTCATGGTACTGGTGCTCTTCTCTAGTGGTTTCATCTGCTGTTCTATAATGACATTAAAAAGCAAAAGAGAAAATAAAATGTATAAGAATTTGACCAACAGAGAAAAACAGCTCTCTGTGTGTTACTACCACAGGGTTTAGATTTCAGGGTTTAGATTTCTTGTTTAAATGGCTATGTAAATTTGATTTTCTGTGTTAACAGCTGAAGTTATCTAGCTTGTTATTAGATCTTTTGTGCTGGAAATAGGCCTCACAAGTGGAAAAAGTGTATTTATTTTCCTCCCTCAGATATATCTGTATCCATTTCTGTTTCGATCATCTCACCAAAGAGATGGCAGAAGGCAAGTGCAGCATCTTTTCTCATGTCTATTGCCTCAGGATAGGGAGGCTGAATTGGTAATGGGGTGATCTGTACTGACTTGAGCAGACTCCTGTGCCTGACTCCCTGCTGCTTTCCCTGGCTCTCTGTGCCCTAGAGGATCCCAATGTGCAAAGGCAAAGGCGAGAGAAAGTTTTACATGAACACTTACATACCTTCTTTGGAAACAAAAGTCATGCTGCAGTGCTAGTGCCACTGTTTTATTTTTATTCGCTTGTTTTTCACTTTTCTGTTATTTTTATTTCTTGTTCTTTGTTTTTAGATGGACAACAAATCTGATTTATCTTAAATCAAGGCTCTTCTGCCTATCAAACTCAGTGAAAAGAAGGAGCCAATCCCAAGTGCGAAAGAGTGGAGATTTTTATTGCTGACATCTGTAATCAATCAGGTTGTCCATTTCTGTTTCTCTTTACTCTGTTTTATTTGGGGACATTTGGTCTTAGCTTTATTTTCTTTCAATGTTCTTTTCCTTCCTAAGTCACCAAGACCCTCTGAAGGATCAATAAACCCCTCTGAAGATCAATAAATGCCTTACAAAAAATATGACTCTGTTTTTAAGAAACTAACAAAGAAAATTAGAGATGCCTCTGCAGAATGTTAAAAAGGCTTGATGGAGAGAAATGGAGGCAGATTTGTTCAGGGAATTAATAGCTGAATCTGCCTGTATGCCATTCCCATAGTTTATAAGTAAGCATTTACTGAAAGCAGAATGTAACAGTACCTATTTGATGAATGAGTAAATACTGGGCAGTGTTATATGACAGAGCAACAACCTTTTGTACCAATGACCTCTGTAACAGAACTGACACAAGGAAATTGATAACACCTTTTATCAGTCCTCATTTATCATACCCATATCATATGCTCATTCGTGATCATAGAGGGAGTTTCTACAGAATGAAAGTATTGTTTTATTTGCTTGTCTAGCAAGCAGTTTTGGTTTTATTTGAACATTCAAAGAATCAGTTAGAATTTCCGTCACTGGAATCACAGACAAAAATATGTGTACCAAAGATAGAGAATTGTAAGAAAAATAAAATAGTAGACTAGGGTGGAGGGAGAAGATAGGGCCATGAAAAGTGATGCTGGCTTATTTGAATAGCTAACTGAATTCCCTAAGTAAAATAGCCAGCAACAAAACCCTTCTTTCTTCTACCCAGCAGTGATAGCTGCAATTATTACATGAATAAATGTAAAATGAATAAAATTTTGGGTTTGTTTTGTTTTGGTTTAATTTTCCATTATTCAGTAATATGCTTTAATGCTTCATTAACTCTGATGATATAATCTAGTTTTGATTAGCCAGGATATGAAGCATCTGCTTTCAAATGTTACTATTCTTTGAAAAATTCCCTTCTGAACCACAGAAGTACTGCCCGAATGCAGCAAATATTTCAACTGTTAAAGGTACTCCAGAAGAATTGGGATTTAACACATCAAGGACTTTACACATTTGTTTCTTTATGTATCATAAACAGTGCTGAAAAAAATGGACACACAAATGAAAACGCTTCTGTTTGTTTAGGTGAAGACAGTATTATGCACGCAAGTGCTCTTTTTAGCCTAAAAAATAGTCACAACAAGCTTCTTAGCTTCCAAAACATCCAGGAGTAAAACATCAAAGAAATTATGCACTTCTTACATTAACACAGTCTGTTCACACTTCAGATCCTGCCCAGCCTGCTTGGTTGTTCTGTTTGCTGTAACTGAATTAACTTCATACTTTTTTTATTGTTATCACAAGCATTTCCCTACTCAAATTTCTCTCTTTCTCCAAACAGGTTTCTCTGAACAACATACTCAAGTCACTCAACAGCTAATAATGAAGACATTTATGTTTGTTCTGTCTCTGTTCCTCTCCTTTGAAGTGTTATGAGGATGAGTTTTACTACAACACTTTTTATTGTGTTTTATAATTCTGTTGTTGTAAGATTGAGCTACTTCTTCAATGACTTAGTGGGGAGACTTTATGAATGTATTTATTACACTTCTCCCCATAATACTTTGACTCAGGTCTTGTTCTCATAGCTTTTTTTATCCTTCTAAAACCAGAAAGTTTATGTTGTTCTTTTCATGTTACTCATTTTCCATGTGACATTGAAAAAGAAATATACTAGTGTGTGCACAACTTGTAACATTAGGGAAATTTCAATTATTTACAGTCACAACATTTACACTGGGAAGTGCCAGAAGATGACTTTGTTGTTCAGACAGAAAACAGAAAGATAGTCCCTGCTCCAGGAGATCTGCAGTATGCTCACAGGACAAGTGACACATCATGAGACCAGAAAACACAGGCAAGGGAGCAGATGATACCAGCAAAGAAGTGATTATGAAGACAAATTATTTTTATGACCTACTGTTTATCTAAATGTGAATTTTGGTTTTTCCCCAAGCTGTATGCACACTCCTGTTTTTTGCGTTTCTTGATCTCAGTGTTTCTTCTGTCCCAGTGAATTAGATGTCTCCCTCCTGGTGCTTGCACTGTTGTGCTCTTCTGGTTTTCTCCTGCCCGAAGATGCACGCCTGCAGTGCATCATACCCTCTTACTGCACATGCTGTTGAACTGCTAGAGTAGGTCCATCATCAAACTACTTTTGACCAACCCAGGTTTAGGTAACACTGGAAGCGAGTTGGGAACAGTGACTCAATCTGGTGCAGTTGCAATTAGGAACAGAAGTGCATCCACAAGCACAGTGAAAGGCACAGCCTTAGCTGTTCCATACCATTTGATTTAAATACAACTCTGTTTAGGAAAGTATGTGGCATTGGACTGTATTTCATTTAGTTTAATGCAAGCATCACTTACTACACATAGTGCATAAATGTATATTCATACTCACCTGCTTCCCTGAATAAAGTGCTTTCCTAAGTTGGATCCTCACCTGGCTTTCTGCAGGCTCAGCTTCCCTTTTGCTCTTGTGGGTTTGGTGACATTTTCTACTTTGACTTTTTACTTCATGCTCTTCTCTAGCACAATCCCTACCAGCTCCAGAAGCACATTCAGATCTACCAGGTTTCTCTTTTCACAGCTTTGTGCTTCTATTGATGCTGCCTCTGATACCTGGAGACAGTCCTTTTTTTTAATCTTTGAAAATTTACTACTTTAAAACTCCCTTAAAAACTGGTCCTATGCTTGTTTGCTTAGAACTAACACCACTCTATTCTCATTTATGTTCAAATAGTATGTCCTCTCTTATTTTTCTGTGTTATAGTACAGGATTTTCATGAGTAATGCTTTTCTTTTTTTATAGCTGTGATGGTCCAATACATGAGAGAGCTTAGGAAGCTTTGACCGAGGTTTGACAAATGGATATAGCTGGGGAGAAAAAAGACAAACAAACATTCTTCAGGATTATACTTAGCTAAGAATTTTCCTGGTTCTTTTGCAGACATGAAGAAGGGCTCATGAGCTCTTGTCATTTTTTTCTTATTAAGTAGTTGAATAAATGGTATTGCCCCTCCCTACAAAAATTCTCTTTAAGGATGTTCTATGCAGAGATAATACTATTTTTGTATTCCTTAAGAAACTTACAGACCTACTGGACTTATCCCATCCCACTGTTACTTTTGCCAACAGGTGTTTTGTTTGATTTTGGGATAAATTGCCTGTAAATGATTTGTGGCATACAAAATATTTCTTTGAGAATCTCAGAGCAGCATACAGCTGTACCCTTAGGAACACTATGAGGATGGCCAAGCATTTTGCACACAATTGTTCGTTATTGAAAAACAATCCTTTACAAAATCCCAAAAGATTTTGCAATTGTCAACAATTTGTAAATTTCATAAATTTATAATGGATTTTTTTGTGCTGGTGTCTTCTACCTTGTTAACATTTTTACCGACACTTTCTTCAACTAGTTCTTTTTGACAAGAATTCATACTTTCATACTGCTTTTTGTAGAAACAAAAATAATTAAGTACATGAGAATTAAAATAATAGTAGAGATAGCAGATATTGCTAAAAAATGATGACTGAAAATATTGTACGCTGGATTTTTCTTTTATTAGCAGATGAAGTCACATCTGTAACTAAATGAGAAAGAAAAATGTCATGTATTTCAAAGTTTTCTGAGTTTTTATTGTAAAGCTAACTGAACATGTTTTTGATAACGTTATTTTCAGTTGCAGTTTCCACTAACATTTTACTGTTGAAAAGCAATTATCAATGTGCTGAGATAAGGCTAAAAAGAGCTAGTGATTGTTTTTGTTGGCTGTTCCAAAGACTTAGAAAAGGAAATAATATTTCAGGAGCTTCTGACTGAATATACCAAACAGGATGAGATGTTTCCTCAATAAGCAGGGATTTGTAGCCTACATCTGCAGAAACTGTCTCTGTGGCTTGGTACAGCTGAGGACTGAATTTCCTACTTTTCAAAGTTCAGCTTCCCAAGTGAAAGTTCAGTTCCTCCAGTGCTCAGTATTGCAAGTTCCCTCTCTGATGACATGAGGGACCCCTTAATCATAGAATCATAGAATCATTTAGGTTGGAATAGACCTTTAAGATCATCAAGTCCAGCCGTTAACCTAGCACTGCCAAGTCCACCACTAAACTGGCGAACAGGACAAATTGTTTTAGGATTATTAGGTGCACAAGCTGCCTGCCAAAATTTGTTCTGAAGTCAAAACGCCTGCTGAATCAGCTTCAGAGCACTATTCTGCTTCTCCTCTAAGTTTTATCCACACTGTGTTTTTCCCTGCTTCTGTATTCTGCCTGCATTGTTCCCATATGGTTTCTTAAATCTAAGCTAATATCAGAGGATTAAAATATTACAATTAATTAAAATGATTACAATTAGTACAGACATAAGTAGTGCATTACTGAATTAAAAATCGTAGTTTGACCCTGGGTTCAGCGGTGCAATCCACTCACAAGTTCAATGCACTCCAGAGTTTGCCCACTGGCAGCCTTCCCCGAGGAGAAGCAAGCAGAGCTGAGCATGAGAGAGGCTGCCCTTGGTCCCTCAGCCACACAGCCCAGCCCGGGACTGAGAAAATGCAAAGGGAACTCTGTCCCTGGCTCTGGGACATGCAGAACTGCTGAACTGGGAAAGGTGAAGCAAGGCTTTTCTGGTTTTCTGTTTCTGACCAAGATATCTGTGACCACTCTGGCATTCTATGTGACTTCAAGAAACCCTGCAAGCAGATATGTAAATAAATAAAATGGCAAAGCTGATGTCACCCTAAGCAGACCGAAGTGACTGTAAAATGCTTTCTCACACAGAGAGGAACATTAAAATAAGGTTAAAAATTTGAGTAGAAGCAGGGAGCGTAACTTGGGGCTCCCTTTACAAAAATATGACCTCAGGTCTTCAAATGTATTTAGCCCCTTTACTTAAATCTTACCTAATGGGGATGTGGCATCTAAATACCACTGAGGATTTGAGCCATGATCAATATTGCCTTAATCACTCACAGAATCTTTAGCTTGTTTAGAGAAACAATGTCTCAGAAAGTCCCCATTCAGGTTCCTGTGCCAGGTCTAATGCCACCATAAAGCTGCAGAGGGTTTTTAAGTGTCTAAAAGTTTCAGATGTTGAAGCCAAAATTACATTTTATATGACTCACAGACCAATACATCACTTTCTTTTTTCGGTGCTGTTATTTCCTAAATAACCCTGCTAAAGTAGAATTGCATTGGGAAGAATGAGACACAACACCAGTGGACAGGTTATATACTGAAAATAAAGATATGCTTTTTATTTTAAGAGTAGTCTGTTATTTTTTTAATGATCCCTATGTATACAAGTTCAGCATACTCATTTTATTGTCTTCACATACTTATTACCGAGAACTCTTTTTCTTCTACAATTTATGTTAGGTTCTGGGGAAAAAAAGTTGTCTTTGAAAGGCACCTGGAAGTTTAATAGATTGTGACTTTTAAGCTCCAAACTACTCAGAAATGAAGCAGCAACTCATTACAAGCACTTGTCGCTTTTCTGTCTTATCTGAAGTTTCTATTCTCTTGAGTGACTTTTAACAGCATTAAATCAACACCATCTACTCAAGACTTGCCAGTCTAGTACTTTTTTTGCCAGATTATCTTTCTTTTAATCTGATTCTGTGGAAAGTAGCAGGGTATTCCAGCTCTACAATTTATCTGTAATAACAACAATCAAAGTTGTTATTTTCCTTATTCTGTAACAGAGCTCTGCTTTATCTCTTATCATGGAATTTTCCTTCCCTAAGTGGCAGCAGCAGCTCAGGCCAAAAGCTGTGACAATGACAGTAATGCAGAGGAGAACGGCCACTTCTAATAGCATTCTCTAAATGTGTTGACTGTACCATCAGAGCAACATAATAATACTCTACGATAACAAATTTGCGGCCATCTAACACCTGACGTATGGCTATCTCCTGAACAGTTTAGTCAATAAGAACTTTGTGGTAGTGGCAGAGCTCTGTTTCTAGGGTAGAGGCACGAGGACAGAGCTTAGATTTGCACCTCACCGGTCCAGTTCCAATTTCAGGGTATTAGTTTATTCACTGATGAGAAGCTATAGAATACCCCTAAAACCACACTAACACAGTGGACTGGAGCTTTGATTCTGCCACCCTCATACAGGGATAACTGAATTACAGGGAAAGGGGAGAGCAGACATCTCAGGGCAGCAAGGTGTTAGGCAGCTACAGCTAGATTTGACATATTCCAGAAACTGTCTGTTCTGGGCATCATGGGTGGAAAGAGTTAGACTGCTGGCTGGGATTTACAACCATGAGCTGGCTTTGTGAAATTTCATCCTAACTGTGTAACTGAAGATGCCTCAGCCAGCCAGCCAGCTAGGTGGGAAGGCTGAAGGCAGAGAGAAATTCTTCTTTTCCAGCTTTCAGCAGCTCAGAAAACTTCTAAAGCTTGTGTTTATGAAAGACTAGCATTTGTAACCTGAAGGGCTTCAGTGTTCTAGCTGCCACCTTGGGTTTGGATACTGTCTTGTACTTCTCTTATAAAATTCAACCAAAAGGGAAAGTATCAGTGTTGCTGTCCACCTCTTCTGTAACAAATGACTTCCAGAAGAAGAAGAAAACCGGTTTCTCTGCCCTCTTTATCTGGAGAAGGGTCAAACCTACATCTCTCATCCCAGTTGTGCCTTCATTTCCTAGTTTAAGGCAAGGATGACAGAATTTTTTTCACTGCCTTCCTGCTGAAGCTGTGCCACTGTGCAGAAAGAAAAACAAGACCAAGAGGGAGAAGAGAGTGAACAACTGGGAACGTAACTCACAGCCCCATAACACACAGCCTTGCCTAGGAAGAGTTTACATACTGCTTCTGTATTTTATTCGTGTATTCTTCAATACAAAAATGCATAAACAATCCTTGGGGCAGGGAGTACTGCCCATGGGAGGGACCACATCAGATCACTGAAGAACCTCTTTGCGTTGCCTTTGGTTACCATTTCCATGGCTTCTGAATCCTGTGCTCTTTCTACAGTTGTTAAGTCTACATGGTATATTGGGTGCTGAAATCAATATGGCCTGCCTACAGCATGAGCCAGACAAAAGCTATGTGATCAAGATAATGTGCCCGTGAGCTAAGTTACTTTTTCTCATTAGTATGTACTAAGCTGTACTCTGGCTTCTGCATGATTTTAGCATTACATGTATCCCCAAAGCTTTTCAGAACTCAAGAACTAGCTGTCACACCAAAATCCATGTTGGGCAATTTGCTCCTAGTGTTAAGTCAAAGGACTTAAAGAGTTAAAACTAGCATAAAGTTGTCTTAATAATGCATTAGCTCACCTCTTCTTTGATAAGTTTCTATTCAGAGATCTGCATAAACCATGAGGACTTCCTCATTGTGTATATGAACTGTGTGACCACTATGATTTCAAAGCCAGCAATTTGCAGCACCAGGGGACAATACCTTGCTTTACAATGCCAGGTATTCACCCCAGAAACCACTGAGGCAGTGACAGAAGTATCTGATAAACCAGGAACAGTCTGTCCAAATCTCACAATCACAAAGTAGTAACAAGGACAGCCTAATAACAGCAGTCTTCTCTTGCAAACTAGCCCTAGAATCTGACTACAGCTTGTGATGTTGGTTACCAAGTCATTGCTAGCTCTGCAAAGTGATACCAGAATAACCACTGCAGTTAATAACAAGGACACTATACACAAGGTACAAACCACCTCAGATGCATTCTCTTCAACTATGTTGTTGCTGAACTTTATGTGGTTGGATCAAATGTGTTATGTGGCCAGAGCACATGTGCTGCATAGGCTCTTCAAAGCTCCTAAATGCTTGAACTCTCAGATTTTTACACCCAAATTGTTTAAGCTTATGATAAATTCATTTCAGTTTCTTCAGTGATGTCCCTCAATGTGATCAACATCTGAACTTTAAGTTTAATTAGGTGTAAAAATC
>VYZV01022714.1:1557-15922 GCA_013401275.1 Pandion haliaetus
TGTTCGGTAGAGGAGAGGCTGGATTATCTTCAGAAATGTGGGCCTTAGTGCAAGAGCGGGAAGGTGTTTATGGAATTACTCACCAGGATAGGCTTAAATCAGTTGTTTCCCTACAAAGAAATGAAACCTGGAAAACAGGGAATACTATTTCATCAGCTGTAAATGGGTTAGACTCTCAGGTATGCCATGCTCATAGGTCTAATGAGTTTTTGGATGGAAGCTCCAAGAAACAAAGGTAATAAAAATCTGTGTACTACATAGATTAATGAAACTGCCGGACTGCCAACTGATAATACTCTGCATGATACCTTAGCAATTATTAGTCTTAAGGCATTAGTTCACTTTATACAACAGGTTTGTGCATAGTCAATGTGAGGAAGACTGAATTATTAAGGGGATTAGTATAAAACATATCAAATCCCAAACAGTAGGAAATGGTTAATTTAGTCAAATAATTAAAAGCAAAGTATTGGCGCTGCCTCAGTCCCCTTGGGGAATTTTGTTTCTGTTTACAGAGTATGTAGTCTGACTACAGTAGGTATTGTCTCCAAGCAGAAACCAGACTATACTGACCATACTGTGTAAACAGCGAGTTGCCAAATAGTTGATAGCAGATAACTGACTGCACCAGGCTTGCCTGGCACATTCGTTAGACTGTATCTTTGGAAAGGAATTTCTGATCTAGCAATGACTTGGCTGGTCACTTTAAGGGCAGCTGGGAGAGATTTGGGCTTTTCTACATACCTTTTCATCTGAAATAGCTGGACATTCCAACCTTTCACTTGGAAGCGCTGTATCAGTCCTGCCTATTCTGAGGTCTTTTCCACAGAAATAAAATACATTGGTAGCCTGAAAGACAGATGTTTGGTGCCGGTGTATGGGAGGAATGCAGCCCTATAGTCTACAGAAAGGAAAGAAATGGCTAAGAAATTCAGAAATCTTCTGGTTTTTATTTTACCTNCCAACACAGGTATGAGGTCACCCTTTCTCCCCCCGCCAATACACTAGGACAGTGGAAATGCAAAAGGGCCATGAAGATATCCAGAAAGGGACCCTGCGGGAAGGAAGACGACAGGGAGGAGGAATAAAGGATCATTCCTCAACAGTGACTGGAAGAGTTCTCAATATTTTCTTTGTCAAAGTTTTTCAGAATATCAAAAAGTAAATGGAAAGCTTTTATTTCAAGTCAGGTTTAGGGTAAATGTTTAAAGAGTGATTCTTATTTTCTTCACAGTAGGTCACCAATTCATTGTTTAAAGGGCACAGTAACTTTAAATATTCAGTGCAGGAGACAGCAGATGGGAGGCAGACAAGCACATATATAATAAGGGCCTGTGGGAAACAGAGATGAAATTTCAGGACATTTTAAATCATCCGTTTGCCACATACGTAAAGGCAAAAGATCAGATTGTAGGTCATGTACAATTGTCAGAGATCTAGTAAAACTATGAAGGTAAGAAACAAGTATATTATAAATGATCAGTCTGGAAGCAGATCTGAGCCTGTAAGGGAAAATGATAATTAAAAGCACCAGAACTTCCTTTCCTATGGCACCATTTCAGATTACATATTTTTCCCGTCTCAAAGGGGTGGGACATTTTATAGCTATCTCTGACTGTAGGGCATCAACAAAGAAGGTGAGGTGACCAACCAGAGAATTTGGCACCTAAAGTAAACTGATAAAGTAAATTGGTAGCATAAGGCACTTTGTAATCTGAATGCAAAGTAATTTTAATCTTGATTTCCAGTCTTTATAAAAATTCAACATTTTTACATAACACAGGTACTTTTCTTGAAAAATGAGGCTTGGTAAAAATGTGCTTTTCTGCAATAGTAATTTCCATTAATTTTCTTCACCCATTGATTTAACTATCAAGTGGAGAATAAGGACTGTAACCGAAAAGTCAAAATAAACATTTATCAAACTTTGCATTAAGGTCTTATAAATTATGTGGAATTGGTCAATAATAGACCCAGCAGAATTTTAATAAAGTGCCATTAGAGTCCTAGAAACCCATGCATAATTTATGACAATGCATTGCTTATAACCAACTATAGCACATACTATCAATGTCTGTGACATGCTTAGGACTGCTATTAAGACTCTTTTAGCTATTCATAAACTATTTGTAAATGGAATAATAAATAATACATGCCTAAACCTTTTCTTTATTCCCAATGACATCATCTTCATCATGATTAGCCAATTACTCACTATTGTTAGTGTTGCTCCTTTTGTGTAAATAGATTTTAGAACCTTCCAGTGCTGTGTAATTTGGTTTTAGCTGGAAGGTTGGTTAGAAATACGTTGCACATTTTCAACTATAGTCAGATGTTTCCAGTCCTCAGATGAAGTGTTTCTGTGCAATCAATTTACATAATCTCTTCTGCATTGTGGGGGATGATATGTAACTGTAAGGACTGTTTTAATCACTGCAAAGTGGCTGGTAGAATTATTCCCAACACTGATACAGATTTTGTGCATCTCTGCAACAAGATATTTATCATTGTCATTCTCTGAAAATCTTCATCCTAGAGCGGTGAAATCATTCAGTGTGGACAATTTATGCTGATTTTTTTTCTGCTTTTGGCTTATTCCTCACAGTCTTTGTCCCTGAGCAGTGGGATTTTGGGGGTAATTAGAGCAAAACATTGTGGAGAAATTATTACTGAAAAAATAACCAGTCTGGTCACACTTGTTTAACCTTAGATTTTACTAAAGCCTAAATTAAATAAGTTTTCTTCCTAAGTTAAATGCAAAGAATTGAGCCAATCCCCAGTCTTTTAGAAAAACATAGGATTCTGACATATACCCCCAGGTAAAATCAGTAGTGTCCATTTCAGACATTACTTCTTGGAACTGGCACTCTACCCCACTGCTGGGCATTAATGTTTCTAACACACACTCAGCAGAAAACAATCTGTATTAACACTTTCCATGCTCCTGTACATAACTGTCATTTCAGAGCTACTCACCTTCACAGGTGGTTTAAGCAAAGGTCTGGGAGTGACCGAAGCACAGACACAATCACTTTCTGCTCCTGTTTTTTGCCTTGGGCAATGGCATAGACAGCTGGGAACAGCAGGGCTTAACTGCCACTATTAAATGCATGGCCTGTCCTTGATCCAGAGTATGGCTTGCCCTTGCTGCTCCAGTTCCGTCTTAGAAGCTCATCCTTTCATAGATAAATCAGAGGCCTTGCATTCCCCTTTTTAATTCCAACACCTGCCCTTCAAAATCAAGGCTGTACATCCTGTTTTGAAGAACGATTAGAAGTCAGAGTTTGTGAAGAGTATTTACCTGAGTTTCCTGCGGGGAATGAGTCTCAGCATTGGAGAGTGTGATTTTTTTTTTTGTTATGTCAGCTGAAGGCTTAGATCCCTTGAAAAGGATGTGGTATCCAGCCCATAAACTCCCATGTCTGGTCAAGTTGACAGGGAGGCATAGCAGGCTTGTGGGCTACAGATTTGTAGTTTCATTTGTTCTTGCCTGAAAAGCCACAAGACAAACTTGGGAATTAGCTATTACATTGAAGAGCCACCAACTTCTATTTCTAGATCTGTTTTTAAAATGGCATGTGTTACGACCTTAGTTAATTTTCGCTGGAAAATAAGCAAATGCATGTGACAAGGGGGGTAATACATTAGCTTGTAACAGAGGTTCTGGAGGGCAGAGATGTTAGCAGCAGTCACAAGAAGTGCAGTTGCCAGGACTCATGATTTCTGGGCTTGGCTTTGAAAGCCTATTCCTCTGGGTACCCCCTCCACCTACACCAGAGGGGGATTCTGTGGCTGTCTTCTTTCCTGTCATACATTTTCTTGTGTAGTGCTCTTTCCTTAAAAAAACCTGCAAAATATTTGCTGTCTCCCCGTCTTCTTTATTTCCTGCTCTCTCTCTCTCTCTCCTTTTGCTTTTAAGACTGATGTGAAAACTGTCAGAGCAGGAACTAAAATAACATTTTTGTCAAATTTGTAAGTTAGCTGAGGTCATAGATCCAGTATTCCTGCTTTAGGCATCATTTGAAGTTTGTTTACTACACACCTCAATCAGATGTGTGTATATGAAATGTGTACCAAGAAATGAGTAGGGAAACATACATGTTAAAATGAAAATGTGGCTCTGAATCATTGAAAAAAGGCTTTGGTTATTGTTTTATCTGTCCATTTAAAATTCTAACTTCTCGTGAATAATAACCTTGATACCAGTCACAGGAGTATAGAAGAACATTTTTATTTAAAATGCACTTTGTTACCACATTTTATTTACAAATATTTGCATTTTTTATTCCAAATTTTTTGCTTTTCCCACATTTTCAGAAAGTAATGTGCTGCTTAGACTGTAGGATTTCTGCTAAATTCAGTGTGAGTTCTGCAACCAACATAACGAACAAGTCTTTGTGAACTGTATTGTATGAACAAATCTTTATAAAAAAAGTGAAAATTTATTTTTTTTTAGTGGAAAACTGTTCCTAAAAGGGTTTTGAAATGGAAAATCCACAAAGACTTGACCCTTGACATTCATTGATTCCCCGTAAAAAGTTTTTTTCTATCCTTATAAATATGATCATTCCTAGGCTTACAGCTTTATGCTGGATATGGGTATGTAGAGATACAGCACCATGGAAGTGATAGAAAAAAAAAAGAAAGTCCTGCAAATTGTAATGATTCATTTGTCTGGCAATATATGAAATGATAACGTTAGAAGACTTAGTACTAGTAGTATGTCCAAATAGCTAAAGGCTTGTATTAGAAGTGGTGTTAAATGACGTTTTACTTAGCCTGGTGTTACTTCTTAGGGTAGATAAGGACAACTGAATTTTAAAACAGTTTAAATTTTAGTTGTTGTCCTTTCTCTCATGATACATTCCTCAATAACCTGAAGTTCCACCAGGCTAACATTATTAGATATTTATTATTAACAGTCTTCTCTTAGTTTCAGGTAGACAGCAAAAGAGAAGTAACAGTGGGTCCAAATTTTCCTTGAAAACTAAGTGATCATTATATTGCAGCAAATTTAAAATAAGATAGTTCACAAATGACAGAAGACAATAGATATAGCACTATTAGACCGTTGCAAATCAGGGACAAGAAAAGAACACCCGCTATTCCCAACTGTTTCCAGTTTTATCAGAGAATTAATGTGAAATATTGCTCCCTTGGTTTTCTGTTACAAGCAAGCTTGTGCTGAGCTGACTGTACTCCATTCTCTGCTCATAGGTACAAAATACTTTACAGTTTCTGGCATGTAGCCGGGTGGCTTTTGTGATTTCTCTAGTGGAGCTGGTTGAGAATCAAAATAAGCCATGAATGATGGATGAAGTTCATGATTTTATTGGGGTGGGGGGCACACCCCTTGCAATACTTGGTTCAAGACAACACAGGGGAGAGCAAAAGTAGGTGCACTGTGCCTTGTTCTGAGACATGGCTGGCCTGAACTGGAGTGTTACTCAGCCTCTTAGGGATTTAGCTACCTCCACTAGCTAGCAAGCTTGCTTAAAAACCTATTAAACCATTTTGTTGTGCTCTGCCATATGACTTCAGGATTAATATCTGAAGTGACATTTGTTTGGTCTTGAGTCAGATTGTCCAGCAGCAGTTCTCTCTTTCAGACTTCTGCACCAGGGAAATCTCAAGGCAGTACTGGCAGAAATCCTGAATTACTTTGTAAATAGGCCTGGAGATGGTTAGGTTTTTTTGCTGTAAACCTTACGCATTCTTAATTCAGAGAAGGCTGAATAATGAATAAAAAGAACAGATCACAGTTTAACCTTTCTATTGGCTTCAGCCTCAGGAGGTAATTAGACACACTTTTGTGGAGGCAACAAAAACTGTAGTGTTTTTCACCCTGAAAGCTGACACAGCACTACTTTTACTTCTAGGCTTAGCATGAACATAAGCATTTGTGGTTTACTGGCATAAAATAGGTCAAAGATTAAAGCATAATTAATTACATGCCTTTTCTATAGTGAATCCCCAAACCCTGTGGCTGAATGAATTCCGTTACATATACACACCTTTTTTCCAGCTTCACCCTTATTTTTTATCAACAGACAGTACTCAGAGTTCCTCAGATCTCTGGACCGATTATGCCCATCTACCTTGTCTTCACCTGTTCTGTCTAATGAGATTCATTTTCTTTATCCATTTTGTGACAGATCCATAATTGGCTTTAGCTTTTTCTTCCTCAGAACTGAAAACAAGTTTTGTACTACGTTACTGGGCTTCCCCAACAACAGTTCTACCAGCATAACAATACCTTTATTATAATTAAATACAGCAGGCATGTAATCATTTCAAGGTGAGACTGTTTCCCTTGGGCACTGTCTTAAAAGAGGGAACAGCTACACAGCAGCATAAATACGCTCCCTTGCAGCATTAGGCATCACAATATTCTGCTTCTCAATGGGTTCCCTGCACTGCCTGAAGGTTTCAGTACTTAAAAACTCCCTCTCTACCTTAAGCACCAGCAGCAGCCCAGCTACGCTGAACCTGGAACCCCGGGAGGGCTGAGGGAGGGTTGTGCTCCGCCAAGTGACAGGGCAAGCGGTCAGCTTTCACCTCCTGCAAGGACAGCCACCCACCCCTGTGCTGTACGGCTGTCACATGGCAGGGAAAAGCAAGGGCCGACTCATCCCTCTACTTGCACCCTAAATAGTTCCCCTTTTCTTCTGCTGATGACTTTGCCCCAAGGGCAGTAATCGGGGAGCTGGCAGAGAGCCCCGTTGCTCAGCCTTGTCCCTGCCTAAGGAGGGGACAGTGGGGGACGGAGGCTCCCTATTTCCTCTGCCCCCCACCCCCGCGCAGCTGCGGCTGTATCGCACAGAACAGAAGCACCCAGCTGTTTACAAACCGCTGTACGTGTAATGCCAGCGTATATATATGTCTGTGCCTGTATGTGGCCTTCTGCTTATGCTTCGCACTTAACCTCTCCTTGGGGCTCTTTGGTATGCACCCAGGAATGCATTCCTACTCGGGCTGCCCTGGTCTGTTGTTTAGTGTGGCATGTACAAAAGGCCCATTTCAGTGACCGTCTTCTGGGCCTTCGTGGTTTTTGCAGAGTTGGATGAGTGTCATGGATTTATCCCCAGTGTTCTGCCCCTTCTGCTCAGCAGAGATGATAAAAAACATTCACAAACCAACTTCTTTTCATTAATGTGATGAATTTTTTGGAATGTTTCAACTGGCTCCACTACTGAGTTCTCATCTGTTTTAATTTCTCCTCCTGGGCAGGAGAAAACCAAAAGGCCAGCCTTTGGACTTGGAGCCAATGGATTAATTTGTAACTTTTCCAAGTATTGGGTGTTGCAAGACAAAGAGATTTTGTAATAATGCTGGACATTGTATGGCCTTTATGAACAACTCACTTGTTAGAATTATTACTTCCAGAACTCATCCAGAGAATTAAAAGCTCTAGTTTTCTCTGTCTAAACAGAAACCTCACTGCAAGAGAGATGATCTTGTGAAATAGCTCCAAGCTCTTAGTTCCTATTTTTACCACCAAATTTGCCTGCAGCTGCCAGTTTGAATTACTTCCATCTTTTCTCTGCTTAGAACAACCAAGGCAGTAGAGAAAAGAGAAGAGGATCTTTAGAGATTGTGATTCTTTAAGAAGCAGTAAGAATTTATGTATTTGAAAGCTCAATAGGCGCAGAGCCAGAATGGACAGGACAATTGATTCCTACATTTGTCCCTGTTGGTTCCTCCCTTTTCCTCATGTAACCAATTGGCTTATAATCATTGCAGTATAAATCTGTAGACTATCTAGGACAAAAATGCAAGTTAGTTTCCAGCAGTGATTTTATTTGACTCTTATGCATCATTGATTTTTGCAGGGTTGAAGAGTTCGGGATTTGGAAAATACTTTCCCCATCCTTATTTAAGACTTGAAACCTATGCTTGGATTTATAAAACTAACAGCTATGTTTTTAATGTTTTGTGTGATGAAGGAAAAATATAGCACAAAATGGCATAGGGCAAGCCTCTGTAGTTTTGATTTATAGAGTCTGATATATGTTGACCTCACTCTGTCTACAAAGCAAAGGAGTGTGGGGTTGTCTCCTTTTATCACTTATATTACGGTGATCAGTCTACTGTAATTTTTATCTGTTTCCTGAGATACTGACTGTCTAGTGTTCTTGGTTTTTATTCCTCTGTGATCTAAAAGATCATGTTAAAATAACTGAGTGCCAATTGAAAATGTGATGGTTGTATTTAAAAGTAGATGTATTTATTTTCCTACAGCATGCTTTCTTATATATTACTGTCATTGTTGTTCAAAAAAAGTATAACGGAGTTTTGGGAGTTGTACAGCAAGCCTCTTTCAAGCTTGGTCATGTCATGTATTAAATTTGGTTTCTGCATTTTCTCAGCTGTGCCACAGAAAGAAGACTGTTATATGGTTCTCTCCCATGATACATTCACAGTAAGGATGTTCAATAACTGTGCTATTTTTTCTCCAAATTCCAGTCATGTGACTGACCTAAAAATAACTCTGCCTGTGACTTCTGGCTTTGTAGGTTTGCTATATTTGGCGTAAGAGGAAAACGATGAGCAGGGGCTTGGAGTCAAACCTGATTGCTCAGTAGTGGGTCTCTCTTACTGAAGCTGTGAAATCTAATATAAAGAAGTAGATATTCGTTGACAGAATTAATTTGGATTAATACCGATTTTCTTCACATCCTAATAGCATGTTCTGTATGTGGACAGATTGGGAAAAGTAGATATCTTCAGGATACTTTGAACTTCACTTCTAATTACTTCTATTTTAAAGATATAAGTTTAGATGAAAGGTGGAATTAGGAGGCTATTTACATCTTGCATTTACCTTCTTTCCTTGGAGAACAGAGTAGAATTTGTTGCAAAAAACCAGATTGTGCATCACCAAGGCAACAGGTTGACCTATGCCAATAATACAAACATGGTTAAGTATAAAGTATTAATTTTTTTTGGAGGGGTGTGGGGATTCTGGTAGTTTTATTAAATAAGGGACTGTAGAAAAAAAACCTGTTAATTAACCTTTTAAAATCTACCAAAAGGAGAGCTATGCAGATGAGTGCCTGGGAACTTTAATGCAAAGGACATAAGACACAGTGGCAACATCCAAGAGGATAGAATATCACCTGGTGAGAGACAGATTTACAAATCCATGGCCTAGCGCTTGCATTTTGTTTTCATAAGTTCATGCTGAACTGACCATCAACCTGAGGCTTTGCATTTCCTCCCAGCTGAGTCCTTGCCATTAATTTAATGAAAGCCAAGATCAGGCAGAAGCATGTGTTAGGGTTGATCAAGAAGATAATCTGCTGCACAAAAAGTTTTCGCTCTGCTCCTATTGAAATCGATGGAGGACTATTGATCTCAGTTGAGCAGAATCTGTCTCCTCTTTTAGACAGAAGATTTATTGCTTCTAGCAATTAGCTTTTCATGGGATCCTGGGCTCCAATAAATCAAATACAGTGTCCGAAATTCATTTGTACTGTAGTGTATGATATTCTTATGCACTGTTGAGGAATCTATTGGGTAAAACATGTGCGCACTAAAGCTCTTACACATGGCCAGTGCAATATAAAGGCATCTCACTGTGAATGGAAAACATACCTGTGCATATTTATTTTACTTGTAACCTTTGTATTTTCATACTGATATCCTCTCCTGGTGGATAACACCAATTTTAAAATGAAACTCCAGTGAACATTTTCCTAGATAATACTTGTTATTGCTGTCCAGTGTTTTACACACAGCATTAATGAATTTTGAATATTGTGACAACTGAGGAAATTTATATATGTACATACGTAACCTGAAATACACTTGGTATTGTAATTTCTCTATTATCAACACATGCAAGAGTTTATCTGTCTTCTCTCTTGCCTTACCTTACAACGCAATTCTCAGAGAAAGTTACACAGCACTGGCAGAAAAGTGGCTTTAACTCTTGATGATCATTTATTTGCATGGAAGCTCAGCTGAATGAATTGACTTTTTTTTCTACTAAAGCATTTTTTCAAGTCTGAGTTCTCCAGAGAGATACCTGAATGACAAAACAGTACTTTGACTGCAAGGGGAGGAACCCTGAGAAAGAAGCCTGAAGTTTTAAGAAACCGTCTCAGCAGGACCCTGAAAAATGGAAGAGAGCTGGAGTTGAAGCAAAACTTAAATGACTGGTGGTGACACCAGGAAGATGGTCTCTTTACTAGTGAGAAGCCAGAAGAGGGGAGAGGAAAGATTCTGGATGCTTCACAGTACCCTGACCTAACCAGACAATAGCTTAGAGCAGTCAAACGGTATGCAGGAAAATATTGAGAGGCACTTTTCCTGATGTAAGGCAAAATCCACTTATCAATTTGCTGTTATGTATCCCTGAAAAAGTGAACTCTAAATCTGGGGTGTATGTACAACTGGAGGTCTGGGGAAACCAGCTATGCTTAAAAGCCATTGGCATGATCAACACTGGATTTCGGGGTTTCAGGTGCCCAGGCTAGGAGCTGCTATTTTCACAATTTAGAAACTAAACAAGAAGTAGTAATAGGGAAGCTAAGAAAAGAGAATCTTTACCACCTTCCCAAGGGGAGCAGAGAGAGAAAACTGCATGGAGAACACCCTGCTTTTCTATTAGTCTTTGTATTACCCCGGGTCATACCATTTTCCAACATAATTCTTAACATATTAGCCAGACAGAGTTTTCTGATCTGCTTTCTTTTCTCTGGCTAACATTTCTGTATCTAACTATATCTAATAAGCAGTTCAGAGTGCGTCATGTAATTTTATTATTTTGAAGCTCTGCAAATAATCTACAAAATCTTGAATGCTATCCTTTCAGAAAATACCATCACTGAAAGTCATACTCCTAGGAGAAAAGTGTTTGTAGGTGCTGGTTCATGCTGGTCAAAACCATTACAATATTGCAGAAGTATTGCTTTCAAAAGCTAAAAATGCAGGAGACAGTAATAAATCTTACATTTTTATTTTAACAGCTTCCCAGAGGACAGGATAAGGAGAAGATATATTAAATTTACAGATGATATTAAACTCCAAGAAAACACAACACTGTGTGCAGACGAATTACGGAACCACACTGAAAGGCTATAATAAATGTAATTCTATTGTTAGTGATCTAGAGAAACTGAATATATATATATGGGAGAGTAGAATATCCAGATTTGCAGTGATAACATTTTGGAAGAATATTTAAACTCATGATTAAGTGCCTAAGTAACTAGCAAAGATTAGGATCTCCCCAGCATAGTAGGCAGATAGCTGATATGAGACTCTCTGTCTTTTTTTTTGCACATCAGGTTATTGTATACAAACTTTTGCAGGATCATTTTTGTGCTTCAGATCCCTGAGGAGACTGATGTGACACTGTCCTGTGTTAACTGGAAGACGTGCACAGGCATGCTTTGTGCGCGGGCTTCCTGCTCTCTCTTCTTTTTTTGCACATTCATTAGTGCTGTCTGGGGCCATATGTACAGTCTAAGGGATGTGGCAGAAGAGGGGTCATGTCACTGGGCACTGTCACCTCTGCACTGTTGTTGCGTCTGGCCCCAGCATTAACTTGTTCATATAGTTGTCCCTCATGCTGTTGTTCTGCCAGTAGAAAGCATGATCTGGGTCCCAAAAGACTGGGTGCACATAGCATCTACGCAGATGGCTATGCTCACCAGGAACCTTTCAGATCTGGGAATTACCTGCTTGCTTTCTCCTGCTCTCCTCTCTGGCCTTGCCCTAGAGCCAGTGATGAATTATGGAGTCTTGAAGAAAACCTGTCATGTACAATCGCCAGAAAAAGTCATATATCAGAAATAGTTGTTTGTATGCAATTTGTAGGGATCATGTTATGTCTTACTGTGGGTAACTTCTAGCAGAACTCTCAATCTAGTCATTGGTGGCATTATCAATTAATAAATGGCCTCAGAGACTATAGAAAGAATCCATTTTGGAGATGAGATAGCTTCCACCTCTCCACTTTCCATATGATGATGTCACCCTGTAGCAAGAAAAGGAAAGCTCTAGGTAGAATTTGAATGGATGGTGACGCCTCCGTTGCCTGGTCTCACCTCACAGGGTACGCTGGAGCGTTCAGCATGTTGGAAACAGTGTGGCTTATGATGAAGGGCAGAGAAATGTAAGTGGAACTAAAGGAAAACAAAGCAGAGGTGAAGAGTGAAAGATGAAGAAAAGAAACTCAGAGGAACCCATGAGAACAGAAATACGTACTTGCTGGTCCTGTAGTCTTCAATACAAAAGAGTGTCAAGGGGTCATTCAGAATGGGAACATTGTGAGAGAATTTATAAATGAAGCTGTAAACAGGAAAGAAAATTCCAGTGCTACAGCAGAACTGCAAAGGCTAAGTGTAAAAGACATTATCTGTCGATACAGGTTCCTTTATTTACAAGAGTCAGCAGTTTAATAAATAAATCTCCTTTCCTGAGAAGCATTGAAGTCTTCAAAAGGTGTGCTAAATTCAGGGCTTTCATACACCTTAGGAACGTGGTCGTGTACAGCTAAGCTGTGGGGAGTGGGTAGAAGTGCACCGTGAAAACCTGTGTTTGATCAGCAGAGTAAGATTAGGACTGTCGAGGAAACAAGGCTGGCAGGGCACATAACAGAAACTCTGAAGAGCTTAAATAAGATGGACTGATGCAGAGGGAACAGAAGATTCATGGATGCCACAAGAGATGTTTAGTTGCAATTAGTTGTTTGAAAAAGCTATTGAATCTCGTACCGTTCTCTCTACTTATCTGCAGTGCAGGGCTAGGCAAACCTTTTTTTCTTTCCCCTGAAACAGATAGTTAATTAAGTCCTATCACAACCTTCAGAGAGTGCTCTGTCTTTACAATGCCATCAGAAAAAGAGCTTGTGGGAGCAGAAGGAAAGAACAAAGTTTAGAAAGTCCAAGCCCACAGGAAATATTTAGCAGAACATTTTTACTGAAATTCCAACAGCAAAGACAAAACTGGTGCAAACCAAACCCGAATTGTCCTTACTAGTCATTAATTATAAACGTCCTAAAACTCACGGTCAATCCACATTTCCTCAAGTGAACACAAAAGCTACTTTATTAGGAACAGTAAATAAAGTTTTAGTTGGCTAAACCCATCCCATCACTTACATATGCAAGAAATGAGACATATCCCAAAGACTAATTGTGCAGAAGGCACAGAAAAGGACTTTTTGGCTGTGGATTTGCTATCTGAAACCTAGGCTGATGAGCGAATATTATTTGTATTGTTTCCCTAGGACTTGACTTCATTTGTCTGGGTGCTTGCATCCTGCTTCTTAGAAACTCCAGCTGCTACCACTTTTTTGCAAGTCTCAGGGATTTTTAGCTTGGGCTGGGGCCAGTTTTGTAATAATACCAATTTTTCCGAAACTCAACTCTGTTTGGGGAAACCCCCTTCTAATTCTGATCTGCCTCTCTTCCTCTTTCTTTCCATGATCAGTCAGGCCTACATCCTTACAGATATTTAAACACATAGCTCCTAGGTAAGGGCCTAACTCTCACTGAAATAAAAACTAAATTTTATTATTTTTTGGGCTCCTGATTTTGTGGGTTTTTTTTGTGTGTGTCTGATAGTCTTGGTCTCCCTCTACCATGTCCATTTAAATGTCTGCTGGGCTGAAGATCATGATGCCTGTCCTTTTCTGCATTCTCTATGAATATTTTATGTGCTTTGTTTTGGCAGAGTGAAGGAGCTCTTTGTGACAGATAAATACACAGACCTTGACTCTGTGATTTATCCCACTTCAGAGTGTTGAGAATGTATAATATTTTAGTTCATGGTGCATACAGTTCTGGCAAACATTCCAGGTCATATGGAGTTCTAAAATGCGTATCTTCAACTAAAACCCATATAACCCACATTTTAAGCTAACAACACAGGCAGAAAGAGTCAAACTAGACCTTCCAAACATGTCCCAAAGTTTCCTGGGCCTGAGTGCTTAACCTTTGCTCTGCCATGAATTAGACTGGGAAATTAAACATAGAATACACTGTAAAAAATTAGTGTTAATCCTCAGCACCAGAATATGTAATTCTACTCTCACAAAATGATGTAATTTGTGTATGAAGCCTGGTAGTGATTGAAGAGTTTAAGTGTTGATCCAAAATATGTTAATGGATGACAATGAAGGCTGGCTTCATTACTCTCTGTAGTCCAGTTTACGCCTGACTTTATAAGACATGGACACTGGGGTGCTTGAGAAACAGGCAATCAAGTAAGGTCATCGTCTTACTGCTTTCTGTAGTAGAGCTCAGTCAAGGAGAATAGCCTATGCTCACTCCTTGTTCTCTTCTCTCCTGCTGACATATCGGTCTAGGCATCTTCGTATCTGTTGATCTGAGTACAGAAAACAAAGCCCTCC
>VYZV01022719.1:5540-29905 GCA_013401275.1 Pandion haliaetus
TAGAAGGCAGAAAATTGTCAAAGTGACTATATACACTGGAGGTGCAGAAAACTAGAAAAAACATAAAAGAGGAATAGGTAGCATCCTCAATGCAATGAAGAGTGGATGACAACCCAGCAATGAGGAGGAAGAAACATAAAAATAAATTATCATTAAAAGGATGGAAAAGATATCAAACATTTAGCAGCCCAAATCACAACTATGTTTTCATGCCATCATTCTTAACATAATGGACAAGTAGGAAAGTGGAAAGGTGTAAAGGGAAAGAAAATTCACAGCAGTTAGCTGTATTTAAAAGACCTGGCATAGCTAATGCCATGGATATGCAAGACTAAATAGGAGTTGGCAGTAGAATAGTAGCACAATAGTAAGTTAGAAGTCCTAAAATGCACTTTTCTATTATTTTTTTTTTTACAAAAACAACTGAAATAAAGAACCAGCTAGTGCACTCTGTTATTTTTATAATCAGATTTTTTTTAAAGAAGTCTAAAAAGAAGTTCACAACCAACATATAACAAATACATACATGAATATATACTTATATGACTCAGCAAAGAGTCTGACCTGAGGCACACAAACCAGTCAACCATGTTTTTCAGTCAACTAGGCAATTAAAATTAAATCCGGTTTCTCTTACAAGTGAAGGTGCTACCTTATGTTTTAAGATTTAATTTAAATGGCAATTCAAAGTGCTTGGATGTTTCTGCAAGCTAGGGGTTAAATTACTCTCTCCTCAGCTGAAGTCATAAGCAAAAAGCATTTTATGAGTGCAATAATGCACTTCAACAAATGGAGCTCACAATGGATACTCACTCTTCTCTGGGGAATGAAGAAAACTTGTATTCTCTTTCTGCCTCACAACACACTGGCAGTCTAAGGTATCCTTTGTAGTCACATAGCTTGTCATGTATTACTGGATATATTTCCCTTATATAGATGTAGGAAGCAGTTAAGCATAGCCCCTTACGCAAGGTATAACTATTTTAATCTCTCGAACTGTTACCTTTCTTACTTGTGCAGAAATGGTGTTACACTATTTATTAACTCCATCTGAGTCTCCATTTCCATTTTGGGAAAAAATGGTGACGTAATCATAGAAAATGACCATAAAGTTACACCCCATATATTTAAATTCTCATATTGAAACTACAATAGCAATTCTATTACCATAATAATAGGTATATGAATATAAATAAATGCTTCACTTCATTTGTGTCACCATTTGCAGAAAATAATATGACAGAGAGCAGGGCTCCAGGGATTCATTCGACATTATTGAACAACCTCTTAGCCTAGGATATGCCTTTAGCTGCCCTGCTACAGACAGATTACACAAAGGAAGATCTACTGTTGGCTTTTGAATGAAAGTCTCAGAGACTGATCTGTGCAACACAAAGAATTCCCTAATGGGAGTGCAAGTAGTGTCATGTTTATAAAACAAAACAAAAAAACAAAGCAAGGAAATCCTAACAATTTAGCACCCAGAACGTTTCTCTGACAGGGCACTTGTGAAGACTCCTCCTGCATGCACCTCAAGCCCTGAACCAATGGCTGAGATGCCCCATATAAAATTTAGATTAAAATTTTATCATTCTGTTTCAGAAGCAATGAAATACAGGAGAGGTTTTTAGCTTCAGAGGACATAAAACTTAACGATAATGAAAGGTAGCCTAAAATATGAGTTTAGTATTGAGGACTAAATTACTGGATACAATTCACAGAGCTCACTTCCAAAAACTTAATAGCAACTTGCATGTGGTAAAGAGTACCAAACTAATTTTCAACAATTATTTTTAATGGAAGTGCACCGCATATTATAGACTCAGTTTAAAACTTCAAGAGATTTGGGGTACACTGCCACAAAAGGATTTCCAGCATTCTAGTTGGGGAATATCCTACACCTGGATATGCTGCACAAGGAGCAATGCTTCAGAAAAGAGCTTGTTACCACTTTCAGCTGCAGAAGGAAAAGAAGGGGTGTGGGGGTAAATAAAGCATCTCACTGGGGCTCCTTTAAGGATAGACTCCTGCTGGTCCTGTGCATATTGGATAGCACCTCATACCATGAGAAAAGTCAGGAAGGTCAGAGTCGTTATTCATAGCAGAAGACTACTAAAGTAAAGATTTAAAAGGGCGTTAAAGATCATTTAAACAATAGCCTTTAGTTTATTCAGCAAAATAAGGGGCAGTCTTATTTCCACATATAATCACTTGGAGACAGATTCAGCCCTGCAGTTTACAAGTTGGTGTGGTTTATTTTTTTAAAATTAAATGTGGCCAATTACCTGCTTTCTGTATTTTGTGTTTCATGCACATCTGCATGTAGAAAATCCACAAGTTTCCAATTCTTATAATATCACACTGGAGGATGGGGTGGGAGGAACTTTGATTTATATGGTATTAAGAGCCTAGCCCATAAATTTGTTTAAAATGAACATGGGAGAAGCCATCCCAAAAAACTTATGGATCACGTGGCATGCCTGTGGCCTTCTAGCTAGAACTGTAACACAAAGGTTCTGTGCAAACTTTCCCTGAGTGAATGAAGTTAAGGTAAAATCACAGCTCTGAAGAGATTACTTTTTGACTTTTTTTTTAAATTATTAATAACTTGATATGAAGAATTCATTTAAAGTCATAATGTAAGAACTGAGCTTTTCTATTGTTCTACTGCTGATCTTTAATAGATTTTTAGATGTGCATCAGTCGAGAATGAATTTGAAAGGAATAAAAAGCAGACTAGAAAGTTATATGGCTGTATAAAATAGCAATATAGAATGGCCATTTTGAATATATTAGGCCTGACCTTAAACAGGTGGAAATCTACAATGCTTCATTTTACACCAGCTGAGAATCTGACCTATTGACTTGAATCTATTAGCTGCTGCATTCAAGAGTCAGCATGATGACATTAAAAATAAAAAGGATAAAGTTCCGCTCTTTCTTCCCTTTTTTCCTCCTTTCTGTATGATTCACAATTCTCTTTCAGAACTTGGTAATTCTTCTTCCTGGCAACTTTCAGGCAACCTTGTCTTATTTCAGTAAATTAAACAATGTGAAAATTAAAGTGGAGAGTGCAGAAACTTAGAGATTAAAGATAAATTGAAGATGATCTAAAGCAGTGAAAAGAAACTGATTTGTATTGCAATGAAACCACTTGTAATGGGTTGCTTCAGTAACCTCGTACCATGCAAGAGAAGCCTGACCTGCCATACACATCAAAGCAGAGGGGGTGAGACACACCGCAAGGCCAGTTCTCAGCTGAGGTCCATCCTTTGCACAGGTGGTGGGAGAATGGTGGGAGGCTTGGCCCCATCCTGCAGCATCCCTACTCATGCAGTCAGGCTGGTATAGCGTTTGTACTCCCTCGGAAAAGCAAAAGACAAGCAGGAAATGAACTGTATTTATTTTTTTAGTTTTATTTCCCAGGAGCATTGCACATGCTGCCTTTTAGTCATGTCATTATTTACCCCAGGTATCTCATACGCAGAGAGATCTCGTATGTGGAATACAGCAGTATGGAAAGAAGAAAGTAACAAGGAAAAGAACACAGAGTAAGAAAATTAAATGGGAACTGCTGATGAAGAATAGAATTAACATAGTAAGAGAAACAGCCATCTTCTGCAACGGGTACAACGAGTACCCATTTATTCTACAAAAAGTTCAACCTAAAATGATTGGGTAGCACATGCTTTGCAGTACTACAGTGCTGCATACTGGGAAGTTGAAGCTGACATCTTACACAGATGTTTGAAACTGAAAGCATCCTTACTAACAAACTGGAGTAGAAGAACCAGGAGGTAATCCTTGCATTATGCCACTGGAGATTACTACACGCAGTTAATTTGACAGTGCATCTACATTTTGGATGCACTCAAAGCTGCAGAATACCGTACTTGGAAAATATTGCAGAATGTGGGGGAGGGAAGTAGGACATTTTGGCAGCTGTGAAGGAAGCAGTTTGGATATAGCATTTGGGAGGCAGTAACTAACAATACAAAGTAGCTGACTGATTGTTGAGAACACATTCATGTCTTGGCTAGTAAGCAAAGCTGATCAGAATATAAAACCAATCTTATTTTTGCTATATAGCTCTTGGGCTTCCAACATCTGTTAGAAATAAATCAACCCCGCTTTTTGATGAACTTTATCCTCTTGCCCTCAATAGCATGCAAAAATGTTCTTGGGATATAGGAAAATAAAGTACAAGTTCTTGCATCTTGCACAACCCAGTCGCAATCTGTGAGCTCCAGCCACAACTTTTCAGATTGCTGAGATAGTATAAACTTGTCATTCAAATTCAATCTATGCATATCCTCAGTAAACACTTTAATTTCTATAAAACATCATGCTTATTGTACAAGTATTTTTGTCGAAGCAGATTCTTCTTCCTAAAAGCATTAATCAATTAGATTCACAGCTGTATTTACCCACTCTTGAAAATGCTGTTTTCTCTCTACAAAAAGCAAACAGTAATAGAAAACACAAGAAAAACAACTCAAATGTGTATCACTGCCTACATCTTGGAAAAATAATTCCACAGGCATTAAATTTTCAGAGAAGGCTACAGAGCTTGAAACCCCATCTTCTGCATTTCTTCAAGCACAAGTAAGAGTGGCTATTAACTAACCTTTAATGTAAGTGTCTATAACCAATATAGAAATACAGGTACCTTCTGGTACATGACTCAACTTAAATACCTATTTTAGGAGGAAGTCACCTTCTGGAGATGGTCATTGCTACCCATTGACTATTCAGTCAAGCTGTTAGAGCTTATAGTGCAAGTCTAACCTGAAGATGACTAATTTAGGACAGCAGAATCCTTCCCACTATGGGTAATTGGTTAACATTTTAGTACAATTAAAAACTGGAAGAAAATTAAACCATTCTTCTCAACACTTCTAGAAAGGCATTTCTGATATGCAGCCTGCAAGGGAGTCCATCAGAAAACTGTTAAACCAGACTGTTTTCTTCTCCCTTCTCTGCATATCGAAGGCTTTGCTCATTCCCAGTCTTTTCCTCATTGTTACTCATCTGCGACTTCACTCTCCATCTGTATTGCTGTATGCTGAGTGATAGGGTCATATCAAAATCCCACCCATAAATTAAAAAAAAAACCTGCTATGTGGCAGCTTAGGCGAAAGAGCCAAGATTTAACAGCAGTATAAAAAAACCCAATCACCTAACACTGCCCCGCCCCCAATAAAAACATAACCACTCTACAAGTACATGAGTATAAAACCAGTGTTACATACAAATTCTGCTTGTTTCCAAGCTCTTGGTTCTCAAATATCAAGACTTTGGATTGGTTTAGGGTGTTTTTGTCAAATCTGATGAAGAACCTTTCCTCTTTATTATGTATTCCTATACAAAGAAGTAATGGGCTATAAGGTATTCTTTATTGTAGCCAAATCCAAGCAGACAAAGAAACCTACAAAGTGGCTAAACTATTTCACAACAAAAGGGTTTTCCCTCTCTGTCTTGTGTTATTACCTCACCTACCCTGACATCCTAAATTAGCCAACAAAATGGTGGCAAAATTTATGTTGATGCTAAGACCTCAAATGTCCTTAAAATTGCTGAGTCAATATCCTTTGCTCAGGATGCTACTTGTCATGGGTGATGAAGCAAAGAACACCTTAATCTGCACATGTCAAGATAAGTAAAATTCATGTCAGCCCTTGCAAAACAAAACTACTGGTGCAGAAGGTCACTAAATACTTCAGGCCAAATGCTGAACTAAGGACCTGATCCTGCAAACTTTTCCTTGACAACACAAAGTCAATGGAGAACATTCAGAATATATGAAAACAAGTGTGGATAAACCCTTGTTCACGGCCTTTTGCATGAACAGGGAGTATTATCCTGCAAATTTACTGTTGCTCTGGAATTCTGAAATTGGGTTACATATTAAAAACTGTTAGTTATACTTCTAATAATCTAGGAAGAATTGTGTATATAGACAGAAGAACACCAGTTCAGCAAATCATTTAATCTTGTGCTCTACAATTTTTTCTACTCAGCAAACTCCTTTGCCTCAGATTAAAACTTTAAATCTTCTAGGTAATAAACAGCAATGGAGAAAGCCACCAGATATTGAAATTACGAGCTCAGGAGGATAGTTTCGATGCCTACACAAACTAATGGCAATACTTGAAATTGTATTGACCCACATAGTCAAGCAACAGCTATATAATTGCAAAATAAGAGGGGAGAAACAGCTACAGTAAAAAATATGCATAAATACATAAACCACCTAGAATGTGTCAAACTAGTGGTTTCTTTAGCTTAGTACCTTCTCTGAGCACATCAGTCACTGAGGACAACGAGGGATAAGAACAGTGCAGGCACACAGAGCTGCTCCTCTAGTGGGACTGCCCAGTTCCTAGATGTTCCTGGCTGAAGAGGTTCCCAACTCTGAGGTCAAATCTGCATCTTTACTCTTCATTTTCGGTACAGATTTTTATTTTCCTGAATTTATTTAATCGATGTTTTAATCCATTTTGGCCATTGCAGCATTTGCATCTGCCAATGCGGTCTGCGTACTACAAGAAGCAATTCCTTTGCATTTCATAAGTGAAGTGCTTATAAATACCAGATTCCATGAATCAAAACCATATTTGGTTATTTTGGTGCTCCTTATAGACAGAAAAACCTTTAGTTGCTGACTCCTGATGCCTGAAGGCTGATATGGATGGTGCAGGGAGGAGCTGGTATGCTAGCACAGGCTGGTCGGGGTGCTGCTTGGTGCAACCAGAGACATTACAATGCTGTTCCTGGCATTTTGTAAAGCTTCATATGAGAGAAGTGTGAAACATCTACACTTTGGATCTTTTCAAATGCTTTGTTCATTTGCATCTAACACAAATCTAAAGTCTATTCCCTTAGCAGGTGGATCAAAGGGCAGTATGGTCAGTTTTTGTTAATCACCCTCCTGCTGCTTTCAATGTAAAGGGAAAGCTGAAGCACTTTACGCTGATGTTGCCTCAGATCTATAAATGGAGATAGTAAAGCAGGTGTCCCTGAGCCACTCTGTCTCCACAGCTGCAGACTAGGAAGCAAGAAAGCATTGATATTGATTACATTCTTTTTGGTTTTCCCATGGGAAACAACTTCTTCCAAAAAATACTTGGTTTGCGTTTGTTACTACAAGCTATAGCCCTCCAGATAAATGAAATATTCTAGAGATTAAAACCAAGAAAAGTAATTTTGCCTTCACTCTGTTTCCTCTCAGTATCCCCTGTGAGTTGCAGTTTAGCCGCAATAAGAGAGAGAACCTAAAATGACCGTAAAATTGGAGAAGAGGAAAAAAACCCCAAACTTCTCTGTATTAAATAAGTTTAGCATAAAGAAATGAAAAAAAAAAAAAAAGTACAGCAAAGGAAAGAAATTAAAACCACAAATGCAAATTTAAAATTAAGAAGCCACTTCCAAGTCTTCATCTGCAGAGTCCAGTAATCACCAAAAAGCTAGCTATAGGCTGCTTTACAGTAGTTATATTTCCTGGTTATTTCTATGGCAGGGTTTTCACTGTCTTGTTTTTTATATGATTTCAAACATCAGGGCTGGCTAACACAAAACAAACAGTTGAGGTAAAAAACAAAAATCACATAGATAGCACAAGCCAACAGGTTGCGGAGTTTTGTAGTCGTAAAATGCCACATAACTTTTTTTGTGAAAAGTTTGCGTTTGTATAATCAGGGCTGACCTGAATTTGGAAAGAAACAAGCCTAAAAGCTATTCTCAGTGTTAACACTTAAACTGAGTAACTTACATTGAAATCTTAAATTACTATGAAACATGCTATTACACTCTAAGTTCCTATATAAAATTTTTCAGAAATTACCCAGGGTAAGCACATATTTGTGAATGAGCCTTATTTAGCTTCATGAACAGCAACTAATGAACAACCAGCCTGATTCTGTCTTAAGACTTGATTCACAGACGTTAGTTTCTTTCATTAGAGCCCCTATACATCCTGTGATGTCAGAGTAATCAGGTAGAACTCCAATTTGAGATTTTCACTGAATTTTACCTTTCGCTCGTTCAAGAAGTACCATATTTGTACAGGACACAGGGCAGATTTCAAAGGCAGTGGAAGGGAGTAGGACTCCTCTCCCCTCGCAGGGATTTTCAGAAGCAGTTGGTCCAAATTCGCTCCAAAATCCCTTTGTATGCAGATTATCACTCTTTCATTTGTATAAGGAAATCTTTCCCTCAAATCTCACAGTTGTCATGCACAGTAGCGACTCTGGGCTATACTTTTGATTACATGATAAATGAATATTTGTCCTTGGCTTCCAGTCAATAGGAAAGAGTATTTTGTCAAAAGGCGCACCGTTGGCAACACTTGAGCAGATTCATGAGGGCTTAGCGGTGATTACTGTGCTCAGGCACACGCAGCAGCAGAGCTTCTCTCACCCGTGCTTTGTGCGCGCTGCACCTTGCATCCTTCCTGGAGATTTTCCAGAGGCTCTAATAGCTCCCAGTAGGCCTCCCCACAGCAGACCTCCACACAGCTGCAAAGCTGACGTTGCTATGGAGCACCACCACTATTACTGAATAAAGGTGCAAAACAGTGCATTACGGCTGACGTGCAGCTATGGAAGGCATTAAGTGTCTTTACCGAGCTGTCACTTACAGCCCTGTGGGAGATCAGAGGCAAGTCACGGGTCCGGGAAAATAATACAGTGCATTAGCAATAACTGTGACAGAAAGCTGAAGGGGTTACACAGAATTAGCTATACCACATATGGTTGTACTTGGCAAAGGATGACTGAACTAATATTGACTGTCTTAAAGCATACTACTCTGCTCCGGCCTTTCAGAAACTTCAAGGTACTGCTAGAGTGACAATCTGACAAGGAGCTATTACCTCTATTAAGTAAATATATACAAGTATTAGACATTATAGGTATATATAAGATGGACATATATGCATATATGTCTATTAACTTTATTTATTTATGGGAGTTGAGCCAAACTCTCTTTTCAGACTTACACATGCCAGTCTCATTCGATGCCTTAGGAGTTATGAACGCGTGTCCCAACAGCACAGCTTATGCCTCATAAGCATATGTAAGTAGGCTAAGTAGTGCTCTTCATTATTTTATATTTCTGACACTCACTTCTACAACTTGGAAAGATATCCATAAAGTCAGATACAATAAATTAGGCATCATTGTAATCCACCACGTGTCCCTGATGCCCTCAACACCTTCAGTTCTTAGTGTCACTCATTATAAAATACACTTATTCATACATATTTTTAACTGCAGATTTACATGAGTCAGGAAACAGACTTTGTTCTTTCTCCTCCAGATTTTTCAGAGGAACTTTATATCAACAGGCAGGTAGCCATAAAATATCCATCAGTTGTTGCTTGGTATAAAAGTTTGCTGTCATATTAAAACATAATTTACAGACTTTGTTTAACTCCTTCCAGTTAAGCTCTCATATTCCTTTTACATAAGTTTGCAAGTCTCTCACTAAATGAAATGCTCCACTGGGATGCAAGTTAATATGCATCATACACATGAAATCCTGATCTTCATATGACATTCCGTGAATTTACTGACTATAAATACCCCAGGGTCAGACAATGAGCAATTTTTGAGCTACAATTACAGCTGTAGCACAAGTTACCTTTACTTAACATATTAGATCCAGAGTTGTATCAGGTATGAATTCAACTGACTAGCGATAAACTGTTAGAGTGGAAAACACACACCTTTGGGTACACTGCTTCTGATCAAACCAAGATACTGCCCATCTCCTATTTCTGAGAGCAACACTGTCCATATCACTTCGCTAATGATTACTATTATAGATGACAATACAGTACAATATTAGCTTATCCATTAAGGATTTTATTGTATTCTGGTAATATTTAGATGTTTCCCCTGGATCAGGACCTTTTCCACTGCAACACATGGAATGGAAGCAGGAGTTTTTATCTCCCAAAGATACCAAGACCTTTTCGTTTTTAAAAAAGACTTCTTGTTTACTTTCATTATGGCTGGATAGTATTTTATGCCATTATTCCAGAGTGCATTTTTTGAAAATGCAATGCAATTCGTTGCTACAGCTTTTGACAATAATCAAGGAATTGAGGGGCTTATTTTAAACCTCAGTAAAGTGGGGAAGATTTACTTTTACAAGGAATAACTTCCATTTTATGGGTCAGCTCTGCAAATCTATGGAAACGTAGCCCAGTTCCATGCTTCTCAGCTATCAAATCACGAAAGATATAATTTAATTCTATCTCCACTAAGAAAACAGCAAGTTAAATCAGACTGATTTAAAGCTATGACGAGCTTAATTTGATGTTCAGCTAAGCTATTGTAAGGACAAGCGTATGTGGAAGTTTTAAAGGAAAAAGTAGTGCTAAGTAAACAAACTCAAACATGTAAGTTATGCTTAATCAGTAAAGCCTGGTCCAAACAAAGACAGTGATCAAATTTAGTTAAAAAGGAATTCCCAAGTTTCAATAAAAATACAATAGAGAAGAAATCATAAGGTATTACATATTTAACGGAGGATGAAGAAAGCAAGCTCTTCTCCAAGAAAATGCACTGTTCCTTTCAGGTGTCCTTACTGGAGATGTATAGGCATTATCTCACATCTATAGCTGCCTGCACATTAAAAAACACTTCGATGCATCCTGGCTAAGCTTTCCTCTGCTATTTTGCCCACTGTTTGACTCCATCCTCCTCTATAAAAAGACCTGTTAATGAAACTGTATGCATATAATTCATGGAGTGCTGTTTTCCAAACAATGTAGAGAGCAACCTTGTCAACTGCTACCTAAAATCAGTTAACTTTGACTGTTCAAATATGTAACAGAACAGCACTTCTGTGATACAAATGCTTGATACTATGCACATCAAATTTGCTTATGAAAAAGGAGAGTCTGGATTAGTATTAGTTGTGAAGGTGGTGTTGGTTTGACACCATGATATTAAGTCAGTTTTCTCCAGGGAAGTAAGACAGTAGCATTGGTGTAGTGAATAGGAATACTATTTCCATAAAAACAATTTTTGATAATTCAGTAATTTCAGTACATGCTTTGAAGTTGGTATGAATAATGAATATTTTATATCCATTTTTAATGGAACTTTTTATTTGATATGGTTTTGGCATGAAACACAAAGAACACGTCTTTTGAGAATTTTAAACAGAGACTTTCTAAAACATTTAGAGGAAGGAAGCTGAAGTTACACAGTTATGAAGTTTTCTCCTAAAGTAACGTTGCCTTTCTCTTACAAAACCATTTAAGTCCACTGCTATTAGCCAAATGTAGATTTTTGTTAAATTTTGTTTTTTAATTGCAACATACCTTTATTTTAGGATTTTCCCAAATAACTCAAACGCTGGTGAAAAAATGACAGATGCCCATTAGCATAACTGACTGCTCGAAAAATAACATTAATGCCTTATTACTTATAACATATTCATCCAAATGTTTCATTAACTTTGTAATGTAATATTAATGAGAAAGATAACTAAAATTTTCTGGACCCAGCAACTGCAAACTGCCAGCTAATCATTAAATCCCAGCTCTCCTTTCACTTAGTTTCATCTGCACAGGTTCCTCACAAATTCCCATTCACAGATCACAAAAGAACAATTTGGGTTACTTCAAGAATTAATTAGACATTTGTATGAAAGCCACTAGAACAACTGCTCCTCCTGCGAGTTCATAAAGCTGTTTAATTTGCTCTTGTATTTTCATTCAGAGAAGCTGGCAACACCACAATAAAACACAGCATGCAGAGATAGAAAGCCAAATTTCTTACTTAATTGTTCACTTTCATTTACTATGCTCATTTAAAAGATGCAAGCACTAACTAACACCTTTTAACCTCAGCAGTGACACAGCTGGGGCACTCTTCACACATAATACGGAGTGACTTAGAATAATGCACCCCTTGTCAATCTGTAAAGAGTATTCAGGTTGAGATTTAAAGTCTATACTTGCATTAGCAAAAGGATGAAAACCCTTCTCTTGTACAGTTTAGCTTTTATTATGTTTATATCTTAGCAGCTAATCGCCTGAAGAAAGGAAAAGAAACGCTGAACAGGAAGCATTGAAATGTGTATTAAAAGCTGCAGAATAATAAGACAGCATATTTACGGATTTCTTTTCTTTTTCTTAACATCTTAGCTTCTTCACTGAGGAGTTAAATAGCCATTTGAATGACACACTTTCGCCAAAGCTGTCTTTGTAAAGCTTCTATTGAGCAGAAGTTATAGACAGACTCCTATATGGGACACAGGACAGATCAGATTTCTGTATTCAGCAGAGGTGTTCCGCAAGAAACTTGGCTTGGCCATGGAAATAATGTCAATAAAAAGTCAGTGTGTGCCCTGCGGGGAGCTAATCGAGGGCGGAGATGAAGATAATCCTCCCTCTGAACAGCAGCCCTGGCTAACCATAGCTAAACATCTGTTTCATACTACTGCAGTGTTGTTTCCTATTCTCCAGCTGTGGAGTGGGAAAGCACTGGTGCATCCTTTTCACCTTAAACATGAAAACCCTTTTAAGATTCTTCAAATTCACTATCTGCAAAAGAAAGTGTAGCCACTCAGACTTACATGCAATGCAAAAACTGATTCTCTAGCATACCAGCACTGATGTCCATCTGTCAGCATGGCACTTAGCCCACACACAAGGTGGAACACCAGTTTCAATAGGGCGTAGGTGCCAATTAAATACAAATTTAGAGTGATAGCCTGCAGAAGGCAGAAAATAGCATACATTCTGCAAAGAGGCATTTCTGATGGTAAATACTGCCAAATGTTGTATTATAAGGGATCATTTCTGTTTATGATAGCAGGTATTATGAGTCGGATCTAAATCCCATGAAAGTCAAAGTAGCCTTCCAACCACTGCAGAAACTATACATATGTAATATGTGTCAAAGCCTGGTCTTACTAACTTGAATAGCAAGACTATTTAATTCATCAGGAGAACTGAGGCCTTAGAGAACATGCCTTTTTCCAATCAATCTACATGACAGTGAAAACTCTCTCTGCACAGTAAGTACTAATTACATGTGATTGACAAGGTAAAAGTAATAATAAAAAAAAAAAAAAAGACTACAGTGCTTACTCTTAGGGGAAAAAAAAAAAAACAACCAAAAAACACACACAAAAAAGCTTGGCTAGTGATAACTCTGTCTTCCTCCTCCCTCATGGCAAACAGGTTGTAATTAAATACTATTCATTCCAGCTACCTCCCAAATTATTTCTGAAATAAATGTATTACCAACATAAACAAAATCTGGAAATTGGCATTTACTCTTCAGAGAATAGTGTTCAAGGAATAAAAAAAAAGAATAATTTGTTAAGGCATTGTTGTTTATTGACAAAAAGGACTGTTAAATTTCCTTCACATGTCCCTCCTCCTTCGTTCCACTGCCTACCTTCCAACCTCTGCTACTCCAGCCCTTCAGAACGCTTTCCCTCCTACAGAACATATTTCCCCAAGATAAAACAAGATGGAAAACAGCACGTAAAACCCAATGATTTCTGTGAACTGCAGGCGGTGAGAAGGGAAGAGCGGCAAAGGCAGGAGAAAGGACGGGCAGCTGATATCAAAGAGGTCACACCACACAGGTGTGAAATCCAAATTAAATACTATTGGAAACTGCCAAATGTGGGAAGAATGGAGATGGCAATGGGGCAGATAGGTCAAAACCAGAGGAATTACGGATTGCCAGTTACAGACTGTCACGCTGTACAGTGCCTGCCTTCAGCCGAGCTTTCAGAGCTCTGCAGAGCCAGAGTTGGAAGAGAAGGAGATGGAGCATATAACAGGGTTTCTCCTTCCCAAGAATGTGGACAACATCACACCAGGCTTTCAGAGACACAACAACCTCCAAATGCAACCACCTCTTCCTCACTCTTACTTTTTCTTTCCCCCCCTTAACAACTTCATACATAACACCCTGTGCACCTGATCCATGCCTGTCATCCTCAGATGTTTACAAATGCTGTACAGATTATGCTGTACAAATGTACAGATAAACTATTCTGAAAGTTTGCAGGAGACATTACTGTGTTTTATGCAGCACATAAACAGATCCTGCCACTTTAAATGGAAATACGTTGCACAGGCACACTGTTACAGTATGGGAGTCGAACATCTTGGTATTAATATAGTTCTTATCGCTTGTTTCTGTTAAGTGTGTCACACAAACAACTTTCCACTTCCCAAGTTTTTCTTAAAGCTGTGTCTGAACAGGGAAATAATACCTCATTTCTAAGGCCTGTCTTTGTTCTTCTCTTGAAAGTACAGCATTTCAAAGGGTCAAATTCAGCTATCAGGCAGATTTCTGCCACTACAACAGAATATTTTCTTCTTTTTCTTTTCCTTTTTTTTTTTAAATAAGGAGGTTTGAGTAAAGCTGTTATTTTTCAGAGACAGAAAATAAATTTTAAAAAACTAATCAAAATAAAAATAATTTATACAATGTCTTCATAGCACATTTGATAAAATGCTGAACATTAATTTTCATTAATTCATGCTGGAGATGTAGCTAGTGTCCGTGGTACAAGGAACTGAACTTCACAAGTCAGTGCAAGCATCTGCCCTGCGTTAGAAAGAGACAAATGGATTTTTCAGAATCCTTGGCATCAAGTACTTGTACTGCCTAGTATCTGTAGGTGCAAGCTTGGATTGAGGTACTTTTTCCATTAAAAACTTCTCTTAGAGAAGCCTTGAAGCATAAATTTCATAATTGGGGGGGAGGGGGGGAAGGGACCATTCAGTAACTCAGCATTTGTTTTCCATTTTCTTTCTCTCCTAGAACAACCTTATCATCCTCCTTCCCACTCTGAAAAATGTTAACTGTGGCACACTTCCTATGTGTTTTTATACTACAGTCTCATTTACTGAAAACAGTTTGGGGGAGAGGAGCTTCTAAAAGGTTTAGGGGTGGAGGAATTGCAAGCTGACTGCCAATTCCTGCAAAAGACCTTGGTAAAGTCACTTCAGCTGAATTAATCACTGAAAAGCACAGAACAAGATTCTTCTACCAACAATACAGAACCTAAGGTAATATGCCAAGTAATTTAAGTAATTTTGAGCACAGAATAAAATTAGTCACGCTCTAGACCACACAAGACCTTCACAAAGGAGAAACAAGATGAGAAGCTGTCAAGCAGTGGAGTACAAACCAATGATGGGTACCAGAAACAGCAACCAGTTAGTAACAAAGAACTAGAAAGGTACAACACAGTCCTTCAGTGTGGCCTAAACAGTGTACATCTTCAGATTTGCCAGTGAATTGTAAAACCAATGGCCCATTATTGAAATTATCTTGCAAGTGGAGCTGTCCTTGCATTCCTTGTAATATATAACATACATGACTTAATAGACCTAAACTGCTATGACCTGAGACGGGAGGAGAACCGTGTTTCAATTTAATAGGATCCTAAATCATTAAAGCTAGTTAAACTATTACAAAATAAACCACAATGTTAGTACACAGTGCAGAGTACAGAATCTTATTAGAGGATAAGTTTCTGCCTTTACTTTGCCTAAATGCAAGTAACAAATTTGGAGAATATACATAAATTTTAGCATTCCCATGTTTATAACCCCCCCCTTTTTACATTCTCACCAAAATCAAGACCTGAAATTGTGGGAAAGTCTTGTATCAAGAATCCTTAGCATTGTGTATGCTGCCTTTAGGAGAGCTCCAGCAAAAAGACCCCTTTCCTGCTGTGTGACAGGGTGTGAGAACAAATTTCCTGGTAAAGGCTCACAGAGCCTTCCCTAGAGTTTAAACAACATCTGCCATGCTTTTCTGTAAGTAGATGAGTTAAGAGGGGAATATTAAATGGTATCAAATCAGAGTGCCCTAATTTGGCTGCCTTGAAAACAGACAATGGGCAATCTCTCAAAGAAAATCTAAAGCATGGAGACAGATTAATAATAATAATTCTTTTTATGTATTAAGGCAATACAGCCTCTTTTTGTCACAAATGAGTAAACTAGGATCTCTAAAAACTAATTTGGCCAGAAAACTACAGGTACCGAGATGATCACCAACCAGTTTCCTACCTCACTGTTTGAGCTAAAATGGAGCCTTGTTACCTTGAAGGTCTGCAGAGAAAGATGTTATTGAAGCAATAAACAAATATGTGGATTGTAAGACAAATTTCATGATTTCTCTGGATGTAAGACTCCTAGATGAAGGGTGTTGCACAAATTGATTTCAGGTGGTCTAACCCCATAGCCTTACCCCTAGCTTTATAGACTACACTGGATCATTCTCTCACCATCCTCATTTCTGATTGCACAGCAACTTACAATTCTATCACCATCAGTATGGTCTGCAGAAGTGTCAGATAGCTATAAAGTGAATGTGTTAATACTAGCATATTGACTTGCTTGTACCTGTATGTCACAAGTAGAAGAAAAATCAGGCTAGGAATTTGGAAGGAGCTGCTATGGACTACCGGGGCATTTCTGATTGCCAGCTGCAATGCAAGGCCTTAAAACAGCCCTGCACAGACAAAAATAAACATAGTTTTTGACTGCTTAAACCTCCACCTACTGTGTTTGCTCAGGGAAACCTAAAAGTAGTACAATCTTTCCAAAATCTCAGCCTTCTCACCACTTCTTGTGGCCCCTGCTACACAGCTCACTACTGTAGTATGAAGACAGGACTTTATTTACATAAAGTCTCCCTAGTACTGAACTACCACCTAAAGAGTCTTTTTTCTGCCCGTTTAACAATCCCTTAGAGAAAACTGCCTACACAGTGATGCAGAGACCCTTCCTGACTAAGATGGGGCTGGTGCAATGGGTTCACGGTTCTTCTGCTCCCCTCCCCTGCTCTGGGCAGAAGGAGCCATACCAGCAGTGCACCAAGCTGGGGCTGTTTCCCGCACCCTGCCTGCTTGCTCTCCAACTCCTCACCACAGCCACGCTTCTTCACAGCTCTAAAAACCAAACGACTCTAGGCATGCCTGTGGTCATTGCCCTCATACTACGTTGTTGTGGATCTACGCCAAAGAAAAGATCAAGCACTTCACCTTTTGAAGGAAAACAGATGTCCTGCAAGCTGTAACTCCAGAAACTCGTTCTTGGTATCACAGATCAGGGAGGAGTAAATTAATCAATGGTTTCCTACTTTGAGTCGTTGCATCATTTTAGAAGCATACAGTGTGAGCGACTGTCAGAAAGAAGGCGCTAGCCTGACTAAACCAGATCCAAACCATGCCAGGGAAAATCCTATTGTTCCTTAGGCTATAAAAAGGAAAATACTCAGGCAGGTTATGCATAGTACTGAAAAGAAAAAAGGGAAAAAAAATACGTATATAATGTTTTGCAATTAGAAGAAAGGAAGTTTTACCAACAGGCCACATAATGGATCATCAACCAAAACATCCATATTCAGAGGCCCAACAGATTTAGTGAGGCACCATACAGATCATTAGCACTAGAGATAATAGCCATTGATTAAAAACTGACACATTGATCATTTGTTCTGGCTTTTGATTTGCCTAAGGCTTCCACCCAATTTCTTAGCCTCCTACATCATTTTATGCCCTAGATCATGAAAACCGTAGTTTCAGCTTCATGAACACACATCCTTAGTCTGTCTAGTTATGGTATTTATGCAGCATGTCCGTTGATAGGTTCCTGCACATATAATTTAGTCATAAAATCTTGCTAGGTCCACGACATGATTTGCTTCAAATTATTAAACCACTTTGTTCATTATTTATTATTGCAATATTGTTTGCCCTGTAACAGCTAAGGTTATGTTAGCATTTCCATTACCAATACAGATACATCAAGGGATTTAAAACTTGACTGTAAAAATCTTGCTTTAGGCTGGGACTCTGCAGACAAGGTTTCAGCTAACAACGGTTGTGGTTTTTTCTTTTTAAAAAACACTTTTTACTAAGAATAAAACCAAAAATCCATCTCCCACCAATTTGGCTATAGCAATACAGAAGAAAATAATTACCATTTGCTATCAAATTACTTTCACATACACATTTTCGTAAATTAAGATTTTTATAGCATGCCCTGGGTCATTTTGTTGTATTTCAAAATTATAAGGCAATTCAACTCCATAAAGCTGGCCACTACATCTTCGTAATAGTTTCATATTTTATGTGTGGAACTCAGAATCATTCCGAGAACATGTAAATGTAATAACCTGCTATTTAAGGACATATCATAGGCATTTCTCGACCTCGATACCCATACAGAGGGTTTGAATATAACTTCACAACCAAATTGAAAAACCCAAATTAATATTAACATTTTTCTATACCGAATAATGTATTGCTTCTCTATAAAGGACTGCTCCTATTGCCTGTGCCCACCTCACCAATGTTTATTGGACTAGTGTATATTTTTTAAAAGTGTGACTACTATTTCTTCTGGGTGTGTGTGTAGATGTAAAACCCTGATACAAGTATAAGATTATAGTTCTTACCAGCATTAGGATTTAAAAGATTACTTTTGCAAATAAAGACTTCAATTTTGACAGTGCATTTGCTAATAATTCAGATGCAGAGAGCATCCTATTCTGATGGATTAGAGAGATAGACAATTCACGTTCAAAGAAGGTGGAAGTAATCTTTGCTTGAGGCACAGCAAATTCCAATACAGTTCACTTTCTGTATTAATACATAAGCAGATATATGATAAGGATTAATAATAAAGCTATATGAATTCCTGTACTAGGTTGTCTCAGAAACCTTAAGCAGAATTTCTCCATTTGCTTGTTTATACAGGTCTATCCATAGGTAGCTCATGGGTTACCTAAATTTAATATTCCAGTATGTCAAATATTTTCAGTTGTAATGATTTAATGGACCTATCCCTGAGACGGGAAGTTGGAAATTTAAGTAATCATTTGTTTTAGACTTCCAAATACTGCTATTTTACAATCAAAAGGATTCTGTATTGCACCTGATTGCAGTTCATGGAGTGTGAATTTGAGATCAACACGGAGAAAGAGGAATAGGTTCAGGCTCATATTCGGTCACGCTTTAGTGTTGAATTTCATTTCTGTGACAGCTATATGATGTAACCATAAGACCACTATTTTTACTTATGGCAAAATTACAGCAAAATTGTAAGTAAAATTTTTGAACTCCGTCTTTAAAAAGAAATTATGCTTTTTAGATATACTATTGCAGAGATTTCTAGAGCAATACACCACTTTCATCTTGCAACAGCAAAAAGAAACATTAAGACTCTACATATTTAAGAAAAAAACCATGTCAACTCAGAATTCTTGTTTCTCAAGAATCTGTTAAATCTGTATATCCTAATATGATTTAACATATTATGTACTTTATCATATAGAGTCAATTATTCTTCCATGTGAATAGATTTATCTACACTTTGAATTGACTGTTTTTACAGTTAGGTATAGATATTTTACAGTCACTGCAGATACATTTGTGAACATATCCCTTCTCTGTTTTCCATGGAACCTTTATCTAAATTGGTATATTCAATTAAAACACTATCTTTTGACTCTGATGCACTTCTTTCCAAATCTTTTCTGCACCCCCTCCACTCTGACCTTCCTTTAGCCTTCACAGCCGCACACAAAACAAGTAGTTGATAAGACACTGGGAAATGATCCAGTATAGCCCTCTGATCAAAGGCTGCATCAAATACACCTCATGGCATTCCTGACAGATGTGTTCCCAAGCTATTCTTGAGGCTATCATAACATGGATATCCCACAGTTTTCCCAACTAATTATTTCACTGCTTTGCCATCTCTATCATTGGAAAGACTTGCCAGACACGTACAGAAGTCTTCCATGTTGTCATGGAGAAGAGTTTATTCACATCTGTCTGCATATGCAAAGACTGATGGCGTGACTCTGAATTTTCTCACCTCAGCATTTAACAGTCTAGTTACCTTCCTCTTTACTTCAAAATCCTGTTTCTGAGATCATCTTACTGCCTTCCTCTGCACAATTCCTCTTCCTTAGAAATGTATTTTCATATGCATCTGGCCCACCAGATTCTCAGGCTCATTCTGAACAGTTTAATTTCATCCTAATATGCTGAAAAGCCTTACCCTCCTCCCACAAAGCTCTCTCCCCTATCCTAAGGCAATCGAATACCAAGCAAGTCCCAAAGAGGAGAACTTTCTGGCTGCCACCTGTACAACTATATTAAAGTTCCTACTAATCTTCTCTTTATCACACAGGCCATAAACATGAGAGGGAATGTATTTAGCTCTTCAAGATGGGTAGGGGAGGCAAAAGCCTGAGCTTCTTTCCCATGAAGCACAGTTCTGTCCAAAAAGCTTTTTAGAAATATTTAACGCAGTTAAAAGTGAATGCTTTACCAAACTATACAGTTCAATGAAAGACAGTTACCTACTAGCTTGCCTCATGGTCCAGCAGAGTTGATGTGAGGTCAATGGCTGGATAACAACGTGCTGAAAGCAACGGTTATTACCGACGGCACTAAGAATGTATCGTCAAATAACGTCAAATTGATTTGCAGGTCACCTGTAAGGATCCAATATACTCTCACTGTCCTCCTACCTCTCCTAGTGAACTTCCTCTTCCAAACACTCCCATTGAGTGGGAAGCGGCAGCAACTATCAGAGAGACATCCTCAGTTCGTGTTAGTCATGTAGCTCCATGAAAGACAGTGAATGGCATCCGTTTACTTCAGATGAGAAATGTGTTCTTACTCTACAGAAAAGACCTACAGTTTCCCAGACCTTCCAATTTTACTTTTTATTGTCTTTTTCCCCACAATGGCTTTTAACTGGTTTAAGTATTCTACCACTCAAAAGCTGTTAGATGGGTGTACAGTGACGTGCAAGAGCAGCACAAATCACAGATACAGTTAAAAAAGAATCCAGCCCCATTAGGTAAACAACAGTAACTTCAATAATGAGAGGTTCTTTCATCCTGTCCCCCAGTTTCTGCCCTGCCCTGCCATATTTCAGAGTCAGCATAACACTGCCTGCACTCAGCTGCTTCATATGGATGGGGCTCTTCCTTCGGAAGAAGGGAAGGGTAAGGTGGTGCTCAGGGCACTTGGTTGCAGCTCTAGAAACAACCGCACCCATGACTTTCCTGTGCTGTCTTATGCAAGTCAGTTCAGTTCCTTTGGAGAAATCAGTCCGTGGACATACACGGGGAAAAAACAACCCAAATCCAAGACCTATTGTGACTTTCGAAGTGCATCATTAAAGCCAGGGCCACCAATTAGGTGCTCTAAAAACCCTCACTGAAATTACATTCAAGTAAATGAACACGTGAAATTTGAAAATGTATCAATAACTATTTCTGTTTCAACCACACTTCCTGCCACACGGTGGAGGTGACAGATACACTACAGTAGCTATCAATCTGGGGAATTCAGCTTCCATTCCTTCTCTGGGCTTATCCCCTTTGACTGATTTAGAGAAACACATTTCCACTATGTTTCTTGTCAGCAGGCTGCTATGTTTTATTAAAGGAGTGGTTATTGATTGACAGCCATGAAAACCTGGGCATCCCAGTAAATATTTATTGACAAGTCTTTAAATCACTTTGTGACTGTATTTCCAAGCTGGAAATCAAAAATTAGTGCCTGAAATCATTAGGCAGACTTAAAATTAAGATTCTGAAAAGTTCCTACCAAGTTCTTTTTATATTTGTTTGGTTTAAGTTGGTTTTTAATGTGTTGTCTGTGCCTGTTAGCTAAGCTATGAAGGAACTGTCTGGAGACTTTGGGAGTAAAATTCAAACTTGTTTTGTGAGGCAGCATCTATTTCCCTGTCAGAAGGAACTACTACGGGACCTCCTCCATGCCTCTCAGCACAGCCATGAGATTCAAGTTTTCTCTACAACACCGAGGGGAACACTACAGAAAATGGTTTAAAATTTAAACAGATAGTTCAAAAGGAAGTCACATAACAATGGCAGGGCCCACTCAGTCACTGAAGGGGAAGCGAGCTAACCAGGGGCTAGACAACTTCCCCTTTGGAGTACAGCCCATGGACCTTCCTCTGCCATTCTGGAGACATAGGGATGTGATTCAGGGAAGACCCTAATTGATCCCAGAGCTGGATGGCCTTTTGGCCCAGAGGAGATAAGAACTGGACCACTAGAGAGAGGCATAGACAGGCGAGCATCAAAAAACATTAGGTTTTAAGAATGACCGAAGTTGGGATCATTTACTCATACTGATTACCTGTAAAGCTAGAGGCAGCTATGAAAACAAAGAATTTCCCATTTTTCAAAACCATTTTAGAAAGGCACTTCTTTTAAAAGAAGTTTTAGTTATCTTCATAGCCTGGAACACAGCAACCTGAGAAATGGTTGTGTTGGCAGGACAGAGAGTGGGCAGGTAGGTGGGAACTCTTTAGCTTGTATTGCCACTGAGATTTGTCTCTCATCCAACCACACCTTGGGTAGTCACTCCTGATACCACATAAACACTAATACAATCACGTACAAGCACTGCCTTTTGGACAGTTTAAAAGTAAACTCCAAATTAACGACTATACTTTTCTTCCTTACCACCCATTGCTAGTCCTGCACAGATCCAAACCAGAAAGGGTCTAGTCTACACAAATGTCATCAGCTCATCTACAATCATGTAGTTAAACCAATACAAGCCTCTAGATGATACCCTCAATTTCATTCAGAGGAAGGTCATATTGATTTACCTTGTATTGGTAAATTGACAGTCATAAACCACAACCACTCAAAATCTGACACTTAAGTCATTCAACTAAACTGGTATTTCAATCTGGTTTAGGTGAACTGGTGAAAGTTATAGTGTTAGACAAACCAGATTCCTAATCTGAAACAAAAGGAATTGCTATATTTATGCCAGAATCATATCTTTCCTTGAAACCCATTTGTCTGTCCTTGATTCCCTTTCTATCTTTTCATTTCTTACACAATACTGTTTTATGTATTCCTCCCGAAGGAATAGAAACATATCATATGGCATGTGTGAACTTGTAAACTCTTTTGAGATACAAGGATAGTATATTCTGAACAGTATCATTTCTAATGTCTGAATAACGCTACTGAACAAACACGCAAGAAAAAGTCCTCCACAAGGTAAGAATTAGAGGAAGAAATAACAGTATAAAACTTGCCTTATTTACCTACAGTCAGATCTTGTAACAAGTAACACCTATTCACTCATCGTAACATGCAAATAAGTTTTTACATTTATATTTAATATAGTGTCATAGTCATCATGGCATACAGAGAAGCCACAGGGCAGCATTTGTAGAGGGACACAGTACTGATTACTGCACCAAGAGCTACACAAAAAACAAATCTAAATCTGTCTCTCTCAGTGTTATCATTAAATCCAAGAACAGCACTCTTACAGACAAACTAAAATTATTTCTAGTGAAGGTAAGTATTGCTTCTCAATTACGCTGCGATAAGAAAATTTCAATTTGATTACTTTGATGTTTGATGCGATCAGAAAAGCATGTTCAAACTACTCATAGCAAAAGATGGACAACGCTTACAAAGAACGTAAGAGTAACTAATTTTTAATTCATAATTGGCTGGACTAACTTATCACAAACTTACGAAGAAGCATCGTCAAACCAGAAGTGCTTTATCGCATTTTATATCACTAAGGATATCCTGCACAACCATCATTTTGGTTGGTAAATCAGCACACCGATAATCTCCATTACTTTCATTACTACAAGTGAAAGTTGGATATTAGTGTCTTTACAGCTCATTACTTTCTAGATGTTTATTCAACTAATGATAGTCACCCTTTAAGTAAATGCAATCCATCATTTCAATAGGTCATTTTTTTCCCCCTGCACTGCGAACAAGTCGGATGAAGCATTCGGTTTCACACAGAGATCTCCGCTGTAAAATAAACGCAGTGATGGCAGAAGCCCTTGCCTATAAATGCTTATTATCTGGCAACCACCGAGGTGTCTGTGACCCACCGCCCGCCGTGGCTGCTTTGCCCCCCTGTGCCTTGGCCCGCTTGAACCCCGGTGGGCTTGGCGGGCGGGGTGGCCTCAGCCCCTCTCAGCAAGGTTTCGAGCGGCCTCTGAAGCTGCTCTTCCTCCGTGCTCGCTCGGGTGAGGGGTTGGAGGGTTTGTACCGTGTTCCCCACACCAGGGAGGCCCGCCAGGAATGCTCCTCCCCAGCCAAACACTTTTCTGCAGACTCGATCACGCTCACCTCAGCTCACAGCTGAAGAGGAGGAGGAGAGCTGCTCACGCCGCTGCTCACGCTCGCCAGCCAGCGGAGGAGATGGAAGGAAGCCTCCGCACTCCGCTCCCACACGGGTGCCGCCGCAGCCAGTCGGGCCGGGCCTCTGCCCGCCCGGCGGGGCCCCGGCGTCGGCACGGGCCGGAGCGCGCG
>VYZV01022720.1:1501-11501 GCA_013401275.1 Pandion haliaetus
AAAGCATAGATTAATGGAAACTTGGTAGCTTTAAATATGTCCACCATCTCTAGGCATTTATTGGATTTTAACTACTCTAGTAATAGCCTCAATTTATGCTTAATTTACTGATAATGATCTTAAAATTGGTTTAAAATATGGTACAAAAGGCTGAGGTTTTTTCCACTGAAGAAATTCCTTTTGTTTATTTGAAACACATTTATTTTTTTCCTTAGTCATTAAATTTGATCTTTAACTAGCTAGAATTTTGGAAGCACTTTTTTTTTTTTAAAAGGCAAATGAGTTTTAATACAAAAATAAAATTTTTAGTAAAATTTCTGTTGTTGAAGGTGACATTTGTATGCTCACTTAATAGAATATTTTATGATAAAGAATTTTAAGTTTAATTTCTTCTAAAGTGGCTTCAGCAATCTATCATTGGTAGAGTGTTAAAATAACTGTGACTTCAATTTCCTGTTTGCATTCAAATGGACATGTTTTTCTCCCTCTGTTCTGGACCTACTAAATTGTTTAGAAAACGTTGTAGGAAATACCTCCTTGGCGCTTGCTCTAATTAATGTATTTTTAAAGCACTTGCAAAGTAACAGTTTTCTTCCTTCTGGAAAATTTTCCAGCTCTTTAAAGCAGCTGGAAAATTAACTAAAAGTAGATTATGAAAGAGATTATTTCCTACAAATACAATGTTGAGTTAACTTAAACTTATGTTTTTGCTTTCATAGTACTTGACATTCTTCTTTCTGATATATGCTAATAATGTAATCTTTCGTAAAATCTATTCAGGTGTAGAATTTGGGGCTCGAATGATAACTATTGATGGAAAACAGATAAAGCTTCAGATATGGGATACGGTAAGTAACACATCATAGAAACTATTTAAACATATGGCTCCACTAGATTTCCCTTTGTTCTGGTTAAGCTCTATCATCAGCACCAATGTGAGACTATGTCTTGCAGCTTTCTGTGGTCTCTATGAAGATTAAAAAATAGCTAAAATTTCCTTTTTTGGTGTGATGTATTCTTAAAACAGTGCAAATTTCTGCTGTTTGCACTGTACTTCCTCAAGTAACACTTTGTCAGATTTGTAAGACTGGAATTGGTGCACTCTCACTTTTTTGTGAAAGTTTTCTGTATTATTAAGAACTTAGATTTCTCTAAATAGTCTTTTTCTGTGCATTCATGCAAGGTCTGGTTAATATAACAACCTGTTGGGAAATTGTGATCTGTCTACTAGCTTTAATCAGGAATTCTTTGGAGGAAATGTTTGCATTTCCAATGTAGAATAAAAGATGTGGCTCACTGTTTTCATAGATGATTCAGGAACTCAAGTTCACTATAATCATGAAGATAGTAAATACTTCAGACAATCAAGAAGGGACTGGTAAAAGCTTAAAGTTTCAAAAAGCCTACCAAACCCCAGACTTTGACTTTTGAGGGGGTTAAGGTTAAGAATATACATTAGCCAAGTCAGCTGTTTTCTTGTCAGTCACTTTACCATAGAGCAGTCAGCCTCAATGTCTACAGTTGTGATGCAAGGGCTTTAAGATGCTCATGCTGATAGCTATGTCTTTCAAATGTGCTTAACTGTTCCCTAAGGCAGAGTTGTCTGTTTCCTTTTCCAAAAGCATTTTAGGATACATTTAGAAACTTGACAGATATATGAACAATAGCCTCATGTATGTGCTCTTTTTCGTATAGCAAAGGAATGAAGGAAGATGCATTCATATAGGGATGCCTACATACGTGCATGTGTATATAAAAATGTGAACAAATGCAGTATTTTACCTAACTTCGTACGTAATACCTGAAGTACCTTACTTATTTTACAAGTTCATCACTTGAAATGGCATCTTAACACCTGTGCCTCCTTGGAATTTCTCCATGAAAAGGTATAAAAGAATATGATCAGATTCTTCTTACTTTAGGCTTTTTCTGCCCTAGGCATTTTTACTATTAGAACTGTGGATTGCTGACTACCAAGGTGGCTGATCATTTTTAAGTTCAATAGACAAGCAAACCTCTGCATAAATGGTAGCTTCAGAAGCAAGCTTTTAGTATGTAGTGTGACTACGAGAACATATCTACATTGGCCCTTGTTTCCTAAAATCGTAGACAAAATTACTAATTTTACTACCAATGCAGCCACTGTCTTTCATTGGCTTTCGAACTGATTTTGTTAATGTGCTATTATCTGCTCCTTGGATACAAGTGAATTTAAACTATTTTTGAGTAGATTGTGTTTTTCTTGGTGCCTCTGACTCAGTAGCTCTTTGCAGTCTGGCTTCTTGAATGCATGCAAAGTGTCTGATAGCCAAAATTTCAACAGAACTGCTTTTGATTATAACTTAAACTCTTTTTGAGTGGGGATTTTATCTGGGTAGCTTCTTAAGTAAATCATACATAAATTAAAAATGTTTATTGGAAGCTTTCATACACTGAGTAGATTGTATGCTTGTGTTGCAGTTAATAATTTATAAGGTGTAAGCAATGAATGACTTAGTATATTGGCTGTAATTAAAACTTTAACTGTATACAATCTGATTTTTAAAATACAGGATATTTCTATTCTAATCCAGTCTTGGCTTGTAAGCATATCTAAATTCCACTGTCTCAGTTCTGATCTTGGGTGCAAAAGTGTTGAAGGAATAGCAAAATAAGTATGATGAGGTAATTCTCAAGAGATACTTTACTGACGAGTGTTAAGGTACACAAAGATGTCCATAATGATCAAGGTTACTATGTCCGTATTGTTTATCTGCATTGAGCATTTACTGAACTTCTTTTTCAGTTAGCAAAAAGTGCTAGCTGTTACTGGTGCTGTCTCCATATTTATTAAGTTGTAACAATTTCTGTTTGATAAGACAAAGTTTGTTTTACACCTGTGGCTAAGGAAACACATGAAGTATTTTATGTTTTCAGTTGGTGTTTACTGAGTCACAGCACCAGGACTTCTCTGATTTAGTGCTAGCTTCACATGCCTGCTTTTAATGCATCACTGAACAGGAAGCATCTTGAGCACAGATATAAGAAGTGGAGAGCTGGATAAAATTTGACTGCTTAATGATGAGTGAGGACTTGCTTTCTTAAGAGAATCATTTTAATTCAGATTTTTTCAGCCACATACTTCTATGCAACGGTGCTCAGTTTGTGTTGTCTTCAGCAGATCACTGCAGCTCCAAGGAGAAGTATATCTTAATAATGGGAATATATGGAATGCAGCATACCTGACTGCAGGAGTATGTCATAACTTACAGGGGCAGCTGAAGCTAACACTGTTGCATGTCTCTGAGATCCGTTTGTATGCTCTTCTTGTACCACAACTCAAGAATATTTGACTTTTTCATTAGCATCTACAGTTTGGATCAGGAGTGTGTTACAGAAGTTAGCTCTGCTTACTGCAGTCTGGTTTTCATGTGGGAGTAGTCAAACTGAATTTCTTTTGGATGAGGCTGAACTGGAAGATATGCTCAAGGAATGCATGTATGCCCATTGGAAATTGTAGTCCTGTATTTGGTCCTGTGAGCTGGTAGTCTAGTAAAACTAGTCTGATGCAAAAACACACCCTCACCCCCACCCCCACCCAAAAAAACCAACCCAAAACCCAACCCTCAAAAGTCCCCCCAAACCACCACCACCAAAAACCCAAACCCCACATTACATGGAAGGTAGTCAGTGCTCAGCGTAACCATTGCATACTTAGTGTTAGGTGTTGCAGTCTCTGCTCTACTGCTGATCATATATCTACACAAGCAAATAGTGTGTCCTGTTCTTTCCCAGCTGCAGGCTGCTCCTGATCTCCCCACTGCTGAGCTCTGCAAGCTTGCTGCTATGTGTGCTGTGGCATGCCCAGGTTTTTAGGTCTGTGAGTCTTTGGGTTTCACTTTTCCTTTCTGATGCATTTAGGTCAGTCAAGGGGAGTGCAGGTATTGGACCAAATTGTTCATTTGTCTTGTCTGTCTTTAGTTTCTAGATTATTTCCTTTCCTGTGTCTTTAATCTTAATAATGGCTTCCAATAGTTGGATAGACTGAGAAATATTTTTGTCAGAATGGGTTAGTTGGTAATTGCCTACTATGAGAAGTTAAGCTACTGTTTTGTGGAAGCATGGTATTTGAGTAAGTGTCAGTTGCAAAAAATAACTTTTAGGGAACTAGAAGTGGTCTACAGAAGCTCGTAAGGATCAAAATGACCGTTCTGGGAGCTATTAAGCTTTGTAAGTTTAAACAAGCTGTGTAGATGAGGTTGGTTGTCTTGTGGCAGTGTCACGCTGAGAAATACTAAAATTGCTTCTCCTCAGAAAAACTTCATTGTTGTACAGAGATATTGGGCTTCTTACGAGGCTGAGTCAGTAGCCTTCATTTTGTTGAGGGGGATGTTCTGTATTGTATTGAGTGTTACTAACAAGTTATGGTTGATGAACAAAAATAAGCAAGAAGGAATTAAGTGCTCTCAGGTGCTGCAGGGGGAGAGATCAGTGATGATACTAAGTAATACTACTTACGTTCTCTAAATAAATTGGTGCGAATAAGAAATTTTCCTGTGTATTTAAATACGATAATTTTTTATATCTATTTCTGCTTCATTGCAAGGAAATAGGTCATAAAAAAATGTTTATTTTCATTCATTATTATGTTTCTATAACACCTTAGCCTTGCTTAGACTAAGACTAGTCTTGTTCAGGCAAAGACTACCTGAAGTAATATTTTCTTCTTTACAAGCTAATTTCAAGTAATTTCTTGGTTTCCATGTAAGTGAGCTTTCTAATTAAATTGACACTGTTTTCTAGTAGTTGAGAGCTTGCACAATGCATTTGTGCAAGATGGAAGGCATAACTGTTGAAAGCATGTCTCTTTTCCCTAAAACCACAGTGTGACTCATCCGTCCACTTTCAGATACTCTGAATATACTAATCCTTCTTGGAAATTCATTTATTTTTCATGTGTTTGCTAACAATTTGGATTTAGTAAAACCAAATAAAGTTCCCTTAATTCATTAAATGAATATTCATTTCATCTTAGTGATACTGAGAATGCTAGGATGTACCACTCACCTGCAAGAGTTCTTTACTAATTGTCTACTTTATGATACTTTCTACTTGCCTTGGTAGTCAGAGCATATTTTTATGTTCATGGGCAATTGGTGAATTCTTCTACTGTATTTTTACTAAGTTGATTCTTTCACCATTGTACCTGCAAGAATGTGGCTACATCTTACAGCTCAAGTAATGATGACTCAGTGCTCGTGGCCCTCTTTTACTGCTGTGAAGTAACATCAAGAACTTGAAGAGGATCTGGTTTGGTTCCTGGATCTAGTTTGATCATCAGTTCACAGACTGTGTTTGCTGCTATGTGGGAGCATTAACTTATTTCTGGATTCATGGATCGGGGGGAATTTGTCCACTTAATAGTTTGGAGTTGCAGTTTGTGTAATAGGACCATCATCTGAACTTCAGTGCCAGTAGCTAAGTTACTGTTCACATCCACGATGGCACTTTAGGAAGCTAAGGTAACTTGATACACCTTATAGTTTAGTGTTCACAAACCTTTGTCTGTCATGTGCTTAAATGTATTTGGTTATTGAAATACTACATTATTGGTATTTTATTTTCTGACTGGTTATACGTTTCTTGTCAGCTTATCTGTGGCTTTCTACAATAGTAGAGCAAGCTCTTGCTTAGGATAAAGCCTTAGATGGAAGGAGGGCAAATCACTTCCTTTTGTCCATAGTGGAACTCCCATTTTAGTGAGGGTAGCTACTTAAAACCTTAGGGTTTCAAATATATTTATAGCCTGAAATAAATCATAAGGGTACTTTTAATAGTGGAGGCCTAAAGCTTTCTATTTCTGTGATGTGTTGGGAATTGCTTTGGATGTCTAAATGGCATGTATTCAACAACATCAGAAGGCATATGTACAAATTATCTGTATTTAGACATACGTAGTTTCACCCTTGGGGATCTTTAGTCCTCTTGAAATTTCAGATCTTATTAGGATGCTGACAGGGTTATTCTGAAACAACATGTAACTTGGCTGAATCCTCCACATAAATTCTGACAGTTTCTTAAATTGTTATGGATTCCTCCTCATAAGCATATTTAGTTCTGTTCTTGTTCGGGAATGTCTTTGCTGGAAAGCAGCAGGGTGTTTTATTTTTTTTATTTTTGTACTACTCTTGTGCCTATTCTTTGTACTACATACTAGTAAATCACCTTAAAATTCTTTTTATTCTGGAGTAGACACATGATTGCAGGAAAGACTAATGCATTTGTATAAACAAGTTGCCATGTGACTAAAAGGTTGTTAATTTATTTATAACTTTGAAAACTATATTCAAAGGTATGTATTGCTCCTATCTCTTTCTGGAACATTGTGTTCCAGGGATCAACTTGATGGAGTAGTTCCCAACTGGCAGTTGTTATAGGTAGTGTGATACTTGTGCGAGTTTGTTGTTTCTTAGATGTCTTTTTAGTTTTCTGTACAGCTTATGAAAGTGTAAACAAGGTTAAATGAGTAATAATTCCTAATGTGAATGAGGTGTTCTGTCACCAGGTTTGAACATATACATGTATGCCCCTTTTAAGGGTGAAGGAGTCTAGAGCTACTAGTTAAACAGTGCATTGCAGTTTCTCATTTTGCATGCATTGCAGTTTCTCATTTTGCATGCATTGCAGTTTCTCATTTTGCATGTAGATGTATACTATAAAGTTTCTTCCTAATAAAAACTGTTGGTCAGCTTGGACGTTGAAGGCCTGCTGGGATGTACTCAGATACCTTTGTCCTTGAAGAAACTTTCCAAATTCTTCAGCATTGAGAATAGAAAATTAGGTAAAATTAATTGACTGTTTTCTAGGGAGATGCAATGTTGTGGATCCTATTTCATTATCTAACTACTTTCTTGTGCTGTATCATGGCTCTTTTTTTTTTTTTTTTTTTTTTTTCCCTTAGTTTGTAGATTCAGTTAAGGAACTTGCAAGGAACCCTTTTTGATAGCAAAGACTTGCCTACATATTTTGCAACTGACACCTACGTGACTACACCACACACTTGGAAATGACACCGAGATTTTCTATAGGAATAGTAACACTTGGAGTCTTTTCTCAAATGTGCCGCAGGTACTGTGTCAATGGTAACACAGTTATATAGCTTAATATAGCTGAAAACTTTAGTACAGGCCCTAAATCTCTGTGTATCTTAGTGACCTAAAGTGTTTGATAATGCTTCATGTTCTGCTTGCATCATTATTTTGAAATTCTGTTTTGGTCTTGATACTGAGGTATATTTAGAGAAGCACATGGGATGTATGTCCATGCAGTTCTACAGTTTAAGCAGGGATGAAGATGTTTGTACTATTTTGAAGACTTGTAACTCCTAGAACTATGATAATATAAGTCTCGCCTGTCAGAAAGTTTGGGTTTTTTAGCCAACATGATATGCATTGTAAAAGCTTACAGTCCAGAAAACAGCCAGAAAGAATGTTAGTTAGGCTTAAAACAGCACTTGTTTATCAGAGGCCTACATTTTTTCATGAGTAGTGAACTACTCCATAGAGCTAGCACCTTTTTCTCTGAAGAGAGAGGATGTGTGTTCAGGCCTGTTCAGTATGCATTTAATTGGTTCCTGTAGGTAACCTTGTCTGAGCTAGTGTTTCTACATGTGAAATAGCTGTCATGGTCTATCTGTTAGGAAAGAGATCTTCCATCTTCCCACTTCCACAGCAGTGTAACTCAAGTGGGTATAACCAGGGGCTGCCTCGGACCAGTGTTGCCAGTACTAGTTGTAATACAGCCTTGGGAAATAACCTGTTTAACATTCATTTAGTGGCTACTACCACTACTGTTGCCCACACTGCCCCCGCCATGCTGAGCACTGGCACAGGTTGCCCAGAGAGGTTGTGGAGTCTCCATCCTTGGAAGTCTTCAAAAGCCATCTGGACACTGACGTGGGCAACCTGCTCTGAGTAGCCCTGCTTGAGCCGGGGGGTTGGAACAGGTGTCATCCAAAGGTCCCTTCCTATGTCAACCATTCTGAGATTCTGTGAAAAAAGATTTTTAATATGGAAGAAAAAAAAAAAAAGGGAAGTGCTGGATTCGGGGAACATGGAAGGGATGGTAAGAACAATGTTAATTCCACTTAAGATAAAGGGCTTTTCTTTGGTATCAAAGCTGTTTTTAATTTATGCTGAGCTTCCATACTGCTACTTCTATCTGTTGCTCCTTGTAGCAAGTAGCTAAACTTGGGTTGGTCCTGCTTTGCAAGACTGATAAAGTACAGTTATAACACACTTGTATTTTTTTTTTTTAAAAAGTCATTTTTGGCTAATAGCATACACTTTTTGGTTTTGTCTTCTTTGAAATAGCTTGTCCCCCTTTGAGGGGGAAAAAAAAAAAGCGCGGGGGGGCAGGGACCAAATTGTCAGATGAAAAATGCTTGGAGTAATAATGATACTAAAAAAAAGCTGTGGGGTATATTCTACATGCCTAACCCTGCTATATTGACCTTCTAGATCTCTCATTCGGAATGATACTGTTAAAATAGGTAGTAAATTATATATATAAGGTGTTTCTTACTATTTTATATATAATATAAAGTATATGTTACATAAACAAATATGGAATTTCTTTACAGAAACTCAGTTTTCTTCTGTTTAGAATGAAAGGGAATTCAGTTTGTGTTATCTATCAGTATGTGTAAGCACAAATGCTATACGGAAGATTGTATCTTCTTTGGTGAAGAAGGGGTAACATTTTCCACCCTTTGCTCAGTCTTGCCTTCAGGAAGCAATGATATTTAAATTTCATCATGGGCAAGTGAGACACAATTAATAATGTTACAGTATTTTCAGGATTTAGATACCGGACTTTTGTAAGTAAGTGATTCTTGTAAGAACTCACAATTCTTACGTTCTTGTAAGATCTGCTAGAACCTCTGACAATCTTGGTTGACCATGATTAATTTACTCAGGGAGATGAACAATTTCAGGTATCAGGGTGGAATTCATGAAGGTGAAACAGGCAATCTTAATGTGGTAGGCTAAGTCCACTTCATGTATGATTTTAGGCAATACATGGAATACACTGGTAACAGTAATTTGTCTGTTGCTTAGTTAGGAGGAAAATGTTTTATGCATCTACCACGCACTTGAGCTAGTCACCACACCAAGAAAAAGTTGTAGAGCTTACTGGAGCTTCTGGGTAGGGAACAAGGTATTGCTCTAAAAACTTTGGGTTTTTACTATTCCTTGGTGCATTCTAGCAGAGTGTCTGTGTTCTATTACCTTAGTTTACATAAAGATGCACTTGTATACTTGGTCAAGTGCATATGCTAGTGTATGCATATTGTGTTGCAACTATTAAATATATTGTATGTCTTTTGTAACTTTTTCCACTGGAATGGCTAAGATAAACTATTTTCTTAAACTGAAGTAACTGATTACTCTGGGAGATAAGGGTGCTTTCTGAAGACTGAACATGTCAAAACTTGTTGTGCCACTGTTCTTGTTCAATGACAGAGTCTAGATGAAGTTCTCCTTGATTTCCAGAAGACCTTATATTAAGAAAAGTACAGTAACTGAGAGAAGAGAAAGTTCTCTGTATGCTAATTTTCTAGGTTAGGGCTGAAGAGTAGCTTCTATTGATAAATACTTCATTCTTGCTTTTCATGGTTTTAAATTAGGGTAATTTCCTATAGTTCTGCAGATAACTATCTTACTGCATGTAAAGTTTTTTCCAGCATTAATATTAGTATTTCTTAATTGTGTTCTGTGTTGCCTTTGAATTATGCTAAAGCTTCTGTTATTACTAAATATTAGAAGTAAATGTTTCTCCTAACAACTGTCAGTTGCTAGATAGCACTTGTGAAAAACATGAGCATGGGGAGCTCAAGGTCTGTAACTATGAATATTTATTTTTCAGGGCTGTGTTCTTTTGAGCATGTTCTTTTAAGTGCTGAGATTTTTTACGGAATACTTTTCTGTGAGAGCTATCTAATTTATGTAGGATCTCTGAA
>VYZV01022721.1:2767-17550 GCA_013401275.1 Pandion haliaetus
ACTGAAGACAGTTAATACACATTTAGGAGACAGTACCTTATCACACAAACATTTCCTATTCACTGAAACACTGCTTTCCAAAGTCACCAAAACATATAGAAACAAAACTGGACTCCACTTTTCAGATTCCTCTCATCACATCAACTTGAGCTTAATCCTGTTCCCATTGAGGTCAATTCAGGGAAAGAAACCTCCTTTGACTTCAATGGTGAAAACAAAGTCTTTACGAACTTCTGCATAGCAGATACCTTTTTCCTTACCGTTCAAATGTCTTAGCTTATCCAACAGGCCAGATTTTTGCTTTGTTCTGCTCAATGATCAGAACACTACTTACATGTTGTATCTTTGTATCAAAGGTATTTCTGCTGGAGCTGGCTCTGCAAGTGAGGTGCTTCACGATCTGTTTGCAGGCTTCAGTCTTCCCAGAACCACTTTCTCCACTGCAAGATGACAGGCAAGAGAGAGAGGGGGGGAATCATTGTTATTTTCACATTTGGTATGTTATTTATATTCTCTGCTAGCTCTGAATGGATTTAAGATATCTCAGTCAAACTTCCATTTCAAGTAAAAGAAGGTTTACGATGGCACAGAACAGAACGTAGTAGATAGACTGGCTGCCTATGTTCATGAAGGTCGTCAGAGCTGTCAGGCTGTATTGTCTTGCACCACAAGTCAAGCCAATCAAATCTAAAGCTTTCATGCCATTTTGAAGCATTTTATAGCACAGATTTTATTTCCCCCTTTATCTTCTGTCCAGCAAAGGAGCCCGCTTATGCTGCCTGGTTGTCTTTGCAGATGGCGAAACACTACTACTATGGTAACGATAGGAGTCAGAAGGAAAGGAAAGTGTAGAATACAACAGGAAGAAGGCAAAGGAAATAGGAAAGGAACAGCAAAGAAAAGAAAAGGATGATTGATTTTACAACCCGCCCAGTTTCCGCAGTGCAATACACTCTGACTTCAGTTATCCTGTTTCACTTAATTTCTTGATCATGATGTGGAATAAATATTCCAAAGAACGAGAATCTCTGAGGGGGGAAATGAGCAAAACAAACAAGGTAAAAGGCANAAACAAACAAGGTAAAAGGCAAGATGACCAATGAAGGTGGGAAGAAACAACAGAAAAGTGGAGGGATGGGGGAAGGAAGCAAACTCAATGGTGCGCTTTAAGCGTGGTGAAGGAAGGAAAAGAAACAAAAGAGATGGAAAGGATAAAGTTAGCGAAGCCCGATTAATAAAGTAATGTAAGAACTTCTTACTTCAATTACCATAAATTGTCTTCTTTATAGACAACTAAACCAAACAAAATGTAATTTGATGCTCCTCCCTCATTTATCTGCTTGATCAGATTTAAAAGGTTGTTTCTACAAAAGCCAGTTACATTTTTCACAAGTACAGTGGCCATGCTGGCTGGTCAGTCTGTTATCTGCATAGTTCAGTTTCTGAAAATGAGAGGGGAGCGAAACATAGTACCTGTCTGGCCATTGCTTTATCTACTCAAATCTCACTTCAAAGGAGAAATCAATTAAATAAAGGAAGAAACAAAAGAGGGAAGGACAAAAAGGTGCTCATACTTAGACAGGGATGGGATCTCTGCACCATTTAATCTCATTCAACTCTTATGGACTGCTCTGGTGAGTATCTTACTAGTTTGCCTGGTAAATTGTAGTCTTGGGTGACAAGACAGATGTCTCATTACTGTATGTGATGTGTCAAACTCCTTTTATCTATGTCATCCATGTTTCTGTAACGAGCCGGAGTCTGACCCTGTACTTCAAACTCATATTGGCATCAGTAGGAGGTTTGTGGTCCAAGACTGCAAAGCTCTGTAACCTGGATATATGTTATGCAAAAACCTCAAATAATAGGTCACAAAGCCATATTTAAACCAGGTCTTATAACAAAAGAAATCATGTGAAGTCAAGAAGGTCACTGTTACAGCTAACATGAAACTATCATCTCTACAAAATTGATAAGGTGCTCCATAAGTGCACTATGCCTTGCTCAGATCTTCAGCTTCTAACTTTTTTCTGAAAGAGTTTCAGAAGTCAGATGATACTCGATGTCACCCTCTAAAAGCTGCATGCTTCTCTGCCTTCTTAATGATGACTTCACTCTTCAAATGCTAATTGTACCATGCCGCCTCTGTTCTTAAGAAGTAGCATTAGCCTTCTGACTTTATAATGGTAGTGTCCAAATTCCATGTTCCCTTTTCTGTTATCACTAACAGGAGCAGAAAAAAGTGAAACAGGTCTTTAGTCCTGTGATACTCTTCCCCTAGAGACACTTCTTGCAAATTACCAGATCTCATGCCTGTATTATCCAGAAAGTCAGTGAGCTTACAGACAGATGTAAATCTACCCGGCACCACCCCTCCTACTGCCCACTCACATTGGCCAGTCCACTGGCACCTCTGCGTGTCATGATGATGGAATAATATTGTCCCTCCACAACACACTTAATCCAAAATCACAGCTGCAACCTGCTATCACTATACCACAGGTTACCAACAAGATCAGCAACAGCGGCTCTTTTGTTATTTCAGCTGTTAAGGAACTCCTCTGAAGTTAAAACATCTCTGAAGTTTAGTACAATCACAGCTACAGATGATGCCACTGAGCAGAAGTGTTCATTTATGTTTGAAAATCAGATCTGAAATAATTCATAGTTTGTAACAACTCACAGCTTGTGCAACGCATACTGCCCTTTATATCCAGCAGACAAGTATTTGTATCATTCTGAGGGCTGAACAAGACTTGGTATTTAACAAATTGTTGTAGTATTTTATTATTTTGTTTGCTTAGGCCCAACCTCATCTGCCAAAACCAGCTCCTTTAACAGAATTCTAGGATTAGAAGGATGGGGTTATTTTTCAAGAAAATCTTTCTCACAACTGAAGAAATTGTTGAGCGGGGAGGGAGGAAAGGATGCTAAAATAATATCTGATGACCTTTGATTGTTTTCAAGTATTACAAAAGAAGGCATGCAAATTATAATTAAAAACAGAAAAATGCCTTCTCAAAGGAAGGGGAGTGTTCACCATGAGTTTCCCCACTTAACAATTAATTTGTTTCATGTTTTGTTTTTCACTGCAAGCTAACTGTGGCCCAGGAAATACAGGACCACGCAAGGCTGCATAAAGTGGGCAGTTTCTGTCCCTTCTTGAATACTTCTCACGGTTGCTCTTTCCTAAACATTCCAGTGACACAGCTACAAAGATTCAACACTCTCAGCTCAACTGTTAATTTTACAGGGATTGGCATTTCGTCCAGCAGTGTCCCAGCAGTTTCTTGGATAAAGTGGTTGCTAGAGTAGAGTTCAGGGGTCAGAATTCACTAGAACTTGGTTGCTGAAAGAGAGGCACAATGTTGCTTAGTTGTTCTGTGCATTTCAAAGGGTTATGTTCATTCCTAGTGAAATAGATTGAAGCACTAAGAAAGAAATGCTGTTCGGTGAAGTTTTAATTGTTGATATCATAGTTTGGAACATTTGGGACAATAAACAATTTAATAATGAAAAAGTAATTTGGCATCTTGAACCAGATCTTGTTTATTCCATCTCCTTTGAGGTTTGAGTAAAATTCTTTGTAATGTCCCCATTGTCCACAAATCTTTGCTTTAACAATTTAATTCTGCTTAGAGAATTCCTCTGTTCCCTTTCAGAACAGCTGTGGCTGGAGTTACAACCACCTTCGTGACAGCTCCCAAAACCCACAAAGCCTGTGTGAACACCCCAGCTCTGAGACCACCATGGCTGTTAACAGGCCAATGGGTTCCAAAGTTATTGGGTGGAGGTGGACAGACAGAACTATCATGTAGAAGTAGTTAACCAAGGAAGCCCAGCTACAATAGCCAGAAAACAGCAAACCCCAGGCAAAATGTTAAGAATTAATTCTTGCAAGTTCTGAGAAGTACATCTTGTTTACCTTCAATTTCTGCATACCAGCTAGATTTGTCTATATGTTTTTGAATTCAGATAATTGAATCATTATTGTTTAGCAAGTGTCAATTCCATTATAAATAAATCCTATAAAACATCTGTTTAGGGAAAAATATGACAGAATATAAAACATGTAAGGAGAAACGTACCTGCCACTTCAGATCATGTAAGTGACAGGGTTTTATTGTCTGCATTTCATTTTTAATTCTGACCACAGGTGTGTGAACAACACCCTACAACAGAATCTCACTTCTAGGGAAGAACATTTCACATTTGATATGATTGTTTTGTTCATTTCCACTTTGATTTTTTTCTTATATTTTAACCACTGGTTGGAAATTTTTCTTTGACTTGCTCTTGGTCTTAAAGCTTGCCTTCCACTAAGCAGTTCTAAGGTGATCTGATACACACCAACTTCTGTATGCTACAGATACATGGGAACACTTCCATTCCTATAGTGTCTTTAGACAGAGAAAACAGAACACTAAAGTATTAGGTGCTGACACTGCGGAAGGGATAACTTTCCTTCATCTGGCACAAGCCAGATGTTGTTTCTGCAAATACCAGGTAGCATGGTACTCACCACAGAAGTGCTGACTTTCTATTAGCTTTATTTTTGTGCTCAGGGGGAAGCCACAGTAGATCTGCAGCTACAAACCCTTTCCCTGTGATCAAGGAGTGCTCACTGCCAAATCTCTGTTATTGTTCCCAAAGAAAAGGGTGGAGTCTCTGCTTCCATATATTTGCTATCATTATCACAATCATTTGTGTGAAGTCAGGAGACTCCAACCATATCCGGCTAAGGATACAATATAGGAATGGTCTGGCCCTGAAGAGCTTCTACTCTGAACATATCACTAGAGACAAGCAGCTAACGAAAACCAGTAAAAACAAAAAATCAGATGGAAGTTGCATGAGGGATAAATAAATACAGATTTGAGGGTTTTATTCTATAACTGCATCATGTTTCACTTCCTAATGATGACAACAGACTCTCGGTGTGCAATTCCAAGACTGCTTGTATGCCAAAATGGTGTATCTTAGATATCAAGGGAATTTAATCTTGAGATTAGCGGGGGATAATCTACTTTCACTGGATTTACTACCAATAAAAACAAACAAAACTAACAACCTTCCAATTTGGTGTGGCTGTTTTCCTATGTGGCTTACTGATATTCCTCATTGTAAGAGCTCTGACTTGGACAGTGTCTCGGGCCAACTGTTCCAATATTACAGCAACAGCAAACATGGTACTGGGATTCTAGGAAGTATTTGGTCTAAGCCAAAACCACTAAAAATAACAGTGGGCCCGGCCAGTCCTGCTCTGGCAGCTTACCTCACTTCTAGGGGAATATGGCTTTGGAATGGATTCAGATTAAAATAGCTCCTCAACATCACCACCACCCTTCCCAGGTACAGTTTTGACCTGAGAGTATTTCTCCAGCCCAGTTCACCATGCCACCATCTGAACGTTTGTGTTGACACAAAGGATGGTGTGGACATGAGGAAACAAGCAGCTAAAGGTAGAAGGGCAGAAGCGCTCCTAGCCAGCTTATTCCAGTGTAGCACTCTCACAGATCTACGAGTCCTTTTCACTTGTTCATCCACTGTCTTCTTTCTTCCGAGCACTTATATGAAATGGCCTTTCTAGCTACAGAGAGCTTCTCTGAGCTTCCCCATCTTCATTCAGCCTGCGATTCCACATTAGAGGGAAGTATAGTTTTTTGCTTTTGAAATTTGTTATTAGGCGCACTCGTCGCACTATATGTGCATGCATAGAAATGTACTCACAACTCAGCTTTGTAACTGGAGGTACTTTAAAATTACAGACCATAGGCCAAACATGTACAGAATTTCTTACTCAGGAATGAGAATATGCTTGGTAAGAGAGGTTGGAGAAAACAAAGTAAACCACGAAAGCTTGGTGTATTTCAGAACTACAGAATTGCAGGTATTTGGTTCTGATAGGAAATGAAACTGAGATCTTGAAAACTTCTCCACAAGCCCCGCTTCAAGTGAAAAACCAAAGAAAAACTGAGTGGATGCTATGCCACAGGCCCTCAGGGCCAGAGAGTAAGCCCTGCTCCGTGCTGTTTATTAGCATAGATGTGACCAATTAATCATCCCTCACAGTGGTGGAAGAACCTTCTCTCGCTGATAGCTAATGTTGTTTTACAGTTGAAATAGCAAGAGAGCAGAAATCCATTTTGACCACACACACAAGTTCATGCACACACACATGATCAGGTGACAGCAAGGGGGTAGATGAATCACTTGAGTTACATCATGGATATTTTTCAGATGATGATGATGATGATTATTATTGTTGTTGTTATTGTCAGAACTTCAATGGAAATTTTGTGTATCACCTTTACTTTCCAGACATTAATTATTTAAATTCTACCAATGGACTAATATAATGAGAATATCCCATTTTTACTACCTCTTTATGAACTTCAAAAAGATCTCAATTCCCTTCTGTTTTCTCGTTTAGTGCTAGCAGAAGAAAGGTATTTACATATTTACAAAGAACCGTTTCTAGCTGTTTCTGTTAAACTGCAGTTATACTTACCTCCTATTCCAAATTACCAGATGCTTTCTTTCAGCTTCCATTTTCACAAGTGACCTTTAGATCTAATTAATTATCCACATAAAGGGTATGCCTTGATGTGATATACAAATGTCTTGCCAACTGCTGATGCTATCAACAGAGCACTCTCTTGTCACATTCTCCATCCGGTCACTGATTTATAGTAAGCTACGGTGGGCCGGGCAGGGATCAAGACAGTGGGGCTTAACGCATGCCTTGACACCCTGATACGAAATCATCAGTAGCAACTATTCCCTAATATCAAAACCATTTATTATTATGTAGAATATTCTTTGTGTACTACTAATACAAAATACTTAACTTGGCAGTTAGCCTTTTCCTTGAAGTGTCAGTAAATATTATTTTCTGCTTCTTCTCTGTCTACACTTACAGGCAACTTCACAAAGATACTAACCAATTAGCAGTGTCCCAAGTTCCTACTTTGAGGAAAATGCTGAAAACACTGCCACTGGATATTTCTTAATCAAAATTACTGTATCTAAACAAGAGCTAATATTTACAAGATAATAAACATACATTAATGACTTCTTAGTATTGTTTGTACCTCTGCTTAAATGTCACTGCTCACTGGATAAGTAACTATTCCATTCTGATTTGGTTATAAAAAGGTTACCATTTGTTTCAACCAATCAACAGTCAGTTCCACACAGAATTAATTTATACATTTATAATTTAGAAACTTATAAACTATGTTTTTTATAAACTATGCTTTTAAAAGAAACATTTAATTACAATATTCAGATGTACTTGAAGACTTAATATACAGAACTTCAAATACTCACTCGAGTCTGTATCCACATAACAGAATGCAATATAAATGGATACATACGACTGCATTTATGTGTTCATTTTAACCCTTGTAAAACAGCATTATTAGCTGCAGTTGAGTATCATCTCCTCTCGATTTCATTTTACTGTTTTCTTAGAAGTAGTTCAAGAGCAGTTACAAGATTAACAGATCTGGGGATCAAAAGTTCCAAGTGAATTCAAAGCTTCACCATTATAAAACCAGCATATTTGGACAAAACTGTTTCACTGGAGATTCTGAATACATTTATTCACAATCTTGAAGTTATTTATCATTGAAATAACACTGTGAATAAGGAACTGGTAAGTCCAATTTGAAGTTGGAGAGCTAAATAACAAGCTCATGGCCACACAAAAATGTGAGGTAGAGTGGAAACTCCAAGAGAGGTGCCCCAACTCAGAGATTTATAATTTAGTCAAGGACTTCCCGTTTTTTTTGTCATTAGATTCTACTTCTAACCCTGATCTGTGTAATATTAGCAAACACACACAGCAGTTTTGAATTCTTTACTGTTAACTCTTTGTTCCTAAATAGATGCAGCTAGATGGAATGGCAATTCCCCAAGATAATTTATGAACTTGAGATGTAATTAAACCTTTTTCAGTTCCATTTTGCTCTAACATATGATACAGAGATCAGTACACAGAAAGAAATCAGTTGGAGGAAAAAATAAAATGGAAATCTCAACTGCTGAGTCTTCAGGGAAACAGCTGAAAGGCAGGAGTTAGAAATTTGTTAATAGAAAGATAAATTTTCACCTGAGGATAAAGCACTGGGGATGCTGCTCCTGGAATAGCATGTGGTAAGCTCTTTCAGCACAGGAAAATATATGTGGGGGAAGTGAGGAACACAGTTTTCCAGAGTTACTTAAATAAAGCTGGGTGACCTGGAAAATTGTAGAAAATTAACATGATCAATACATTTCAAATTATGTTTCATCCCCTGAATCCTGGGTCTTTTGTAAAGCTCTCTAAGCATTATGAACAGAATCTCTGCATGTAAGTGGTACCATTACAGTATCTATTAAGATTTAATTAAAACAGAGCTGTAAGCATGGAAAATCTAATTAAGATACAAAATTAAACGTAACTAGAGAACTAAACAATACCGGTTTGTGCACTGAGTAAAACAAAACCTAGTAAGCTACTTCTTTATACCTCACATTTATAGTTCTTCAATGTCTTGACTTAAAATCTTACAAAATGAAATATGACCATCCCATGAAAAGTTAAAATTGGAATCAAAGCCTTAAGTCATAAACTAATTCATTTATTACATGACAGAGCAGTCTCCTGCAAATACTGCCTCTGCAACATATAATACCTTCTGTCATACACACAGCTGGCAACACATACTATCCTTAAAGTTTAAGTAGAACCAATTATCTGCTACTGAAACCTCATTTTTTTCTGAGGATATCCTGATGTTCTTTCAGCTAGTATTAAGGCGATTTTAGAAAAATTAGATAGTCTGCGAATAGCTACAATGCTGTTCTTTCAGAATAAATAAATACAATAAAGAAAATATGGAGCGTGATTTAGATACGATTGTGAGCAGAAACACCATACCATTTTACAAATAGCCTTAAATAAATAATTTTACCTACCTTTTTATATAGTTTTTATCAGACCTTTTCATGGGTTTAGAAAATTAACACAGGCTGTACAGAAACCCGTGGCAGCTGGGGTACAACTGGAACACTATGAAGCACCTAGAATGATAGCGGATGCTATCACTTAAACAACCAAATCCCGTCCATCACGTCCTGTTTTATCCAACTACTCTCTCTAACAGCCTTTCCACCACAGTGTCATTTTGTATTTGCTCCTCTCTCCAAACTAATCAGGTGCCTATCACCCTGTCTTATTTATTTACATATTAAACTATTGAATCTTGAGGCATCTACAAGTGTGGCTGAATGAATCCTCCACAACACGGCCCTATTCTCATTCAGGCCTTTCGAGCTACCACACTAAACAAGATAAAATCCACACCGATTCTCAAGGAATCATTTCAGCATGTCGCAAAGCAGAAAGAGAAACCTTCACACACTTATGCTCACTGCATAATGTTGCAAGTGCTTTGCAAGTTTGCAGATTTTTCTAACACAAGAACTTCAAGAATATATTGGCCCTAATTGGACACAAATAAATTCTTCACAAACGTAACAAAGCAGGATGACCGTAGCGCAAGCACTTCTACGAACTGTTACTATGATACCTTCCAAGTGGTCTCTGCATGTTCCTAGTAGTATAGTGCTACTATAATGTATAGTATAGTAGCACAGTGTATTTCCGTGTAAAAATGCATTATCATCTAGCAATTGCATTGAGTTGCATACTAAGAAATGTGTATCAGTGTCCATTAACATATGACTCTTTATGTCATCTCGGAGTGAATAATTGCTTATAAAAAGATTTATTTTAGCAGTATTCTATAGGAACTAAGTGCGGAAGGTCAGTGTGGGATAACAAAATAAAAGATTGCCGAGAAGTTATGAGAAGCGTTTTTAAAAAAAGAAAAGAAAACCTGAAGTGTTGCTGTTATTGAAAAACGTACGGGATAATCTTTTCATTGCTTCATCCTGGTTTTAAAAATAGTATCATGCCCAATACGTCTTTGCATTCTTTTTTTGACAGCTAACAAACCACAGACCTGAAACAAAAATGCTAACTAATGAGCCACATCATACAGCATGTCAGTGTCTAGTGAGGAGCTGACACCATCAATTTTTATTACTTTAATATACAGACCATCTAACACGTACAGACTACAACGTAATACCAGCTAAGCTGCTGCAGTATATTTGAGCATTTCAAAAACAGAGAAAACAAAGCTATTTTACAACCATGGTTTTTTGATCACCTGGCAAATACCTGCCTAATGCGCAATACCATGCAGATAATGATGGAGTAAAAGCAACGCTCAACCAAGGTGACCCAAACAATTGCAGGACAAAAAGTGTCTCATGCTAAACTTGCTACAATAGATCTATCACAGAGAGGTCAAGGAAACATTTTTATGTTCAGGAAACATTTTAATAGGTAAGACTATCACCTAAATTCTTTTTTGTTACAATTCTCTCTCGGTACACAAAATCATGCATCTAACGTAAAATACACAGTGACAGGAAAAAACACCACCATCTAAAGCCTCGGGGATGATAGATGATTCCCATTCCTAGAAACTAAATTTAGGCTCCCAACTTGGAATCTGCTGCTCCTGCCATTGAATGTCACAGCATTTCTTTCTCTCAAATTTACTACTGATACACCCAAAGCCACATGACACACAACGCAAGCAGCCACAGGCTACTTACCGAATTTTGAACCCTTTATAATTCTTCTAAGCTAAGTAAACAGATTTGAACACTCCCTAATACAACAGGGAGCCTGATCTCTGTGCTGTTATGTGATCTCAGTGCATCAATGAGAACATAAAAGGGAGAGGGGGAAATGAATTAACAGTTACACTAACACTGTGTCTCTAAAATGGCTGAGCGAGGATGAAGGCAAGATCAAATCATTTGAATTTATGTTACTCCCACTGATCTACAAAGTCCACTCAAGCTGGTATCAGTGTCTAGGTACTGTTAACAATAAGCCCCTTGTAAATAAACTAGTCTGTCTCACAAGGGAAAGATGGGAAGGATAAGGGTACTACTACTATTCAGGAGAGAAACACCCGGGCCACGGCTGAAGCGGCCTTGCGTGTATGGCAGGGCACACGCAGCCTCAGGTCCCCTCTGCCCAGCGCAAGCCACCCCTCAACAACCGCCCCAGCGCAGTGCTACGCCTGCGCCGAGCACTGGGCTCTCACTGCCCGTGTACGTGCCTCTGCAGTGAGTGGCCCGGGGTGGGGCACAGACAGCCATTTGCCATCTTTCTGCACCACTCAAGGTTTTTATCTCCGTAATCATGCTTGGGCAAGGGAGGTGCGAACTCAAACCACCGCTGCATGAAGCACGCGTCTGTTTTTGCAAGTCTGGCTGTGGCAGAAACCACCGAGGTCACGCTATACATCAGGTACTATTTTTAAACAATCCAAAGTGCTACTGCTCATACAAAACGTTAGCAAGATGGCTGTTTTACAAATAAGACACAGCAAAAATAGCGGTATCTTGGAAGAAATTCTAAAAATTTTGCTAAAATATTAAAACTAAGATGCTCCCAGCATAAAAAAAGGGCATATATGTCAATTAATTTCAAGGGTTTGGCCTGCCAAATGAACTACATGAATCCACTGAAAAAGATCCACACTGTAACATTTTAAAAAGAGAATGCTTACCATGGTAGAATAAATAGGAAGGTCTTTAAATGGGTTAACAAGTAACAGTATATCACCAATGTAGGTCTGAAAAAAGAAGGTATAATTGCTTTATTAAGTAATAAATTAAATATTTAAGGAGGCTAACGTTTTTTTTCCAGAAAGGACTTTTGGCAAAGCCACTTAAATCTAGCTATCAACATATTAAACATAATTCTTGAATTCAGAGCTTTTAACTTCGTAACATTGAATAGAGATCTAAATTTACAATTTGGACAGCATTAATTATTCTTTTGATAATAAAACTGAGTTCTTCATAATGGAAAATTATGCATAAAAAATTGCACTGCATGTATTATTGGTAGATTATTTGAAATTTAATTTGTAATTTACCATTTGTTAAACTACAAAAATGTTTACGTGGTAGTCATGTCACAAGTTCCTCAAGCAATTTTTTATGGGATAGATGACAGGATTTAGAAATGCCATATTGATTACCTAGAATTGATACATTAAAATAAGTTGCTTGTGGGATAAGACAGACCAATCGATATCATATATAAGTATTTATGCATGTCTATGTGTATATGAACATACGTACATGCATACAGAAAATAAATCCTGGCTATATTAAAAATAGCAAACCATCCACTGATTGCAAAGGTGCTAAGATTTTATTAATCCGTATTTAAACACTCATATGTGAAAGATGTACTTAAATATAAGATTGTAGGTCACCCATGCTGCTATACTTCTCACTCCACGTAAGTAGCTGCTGCTGTGCTGTGCTCTTGGAATGCAAAAATGCCAGACCTCTGTCTCTGAAGAGGTCAGACAGCAAACCATGAAGTGAACAGTCCCAGTCATGCTGTCTTTTTCAAAATGAAGTATTCTGATTTGGGGAGTGGAAAATAACGCCTTTCATAGTAAAGGTACTATTTTTCTTCTGAAATGCAGTAATTTATTTCCTCTCTATCACCTACCCCGACTTCACTGTTGGGTTTTCCTGCAGAATGGAACTTTATTAAGCTTCAGGAAACATAAAGCAGGAAGTGCTCAGTGCTAAGGAGGATTTTGGTTTGGAATTGGAGTCCACGTACTTTTCCTTCTGAGAACCAAATCACCTGAAGATGCAAGGGTTTTCAGCATTGATGCTGACACTCTAACAAAGCACAACGGCTGCTGTTGAGCAGAATATAAATGATCACTGCCTATAAATTTCCATTAAGCTAAGGAGAATGCCAGAGCAGGGTATGAGATCCTCTTAGGTGAAATCTTTAGTATTTTAAAATAAAAGAAGACTTCATTTTTATAAACATTAAGTATCTGTGGATCCTCCTGAATTCAGTTAAAGTTATCTGTGTTTGGCATCTGAGACAAAGCAAAAGAAATGCTCATAATAAGATGGGATTTGATACTAAAAACCAGAATTTTTATTATTATTGAATGCTATAACACCTAGAATTGAAGTTCCCATGATTTCAAAGGTATTCACAGCAACATGCCAACTCCCCATATTTTTTTAGTTTAAACCATGCAACTTATACATTTAAAAACAATTTGCATGTTTCACATTAACATGCCACTCAGCTGTTCAGTAACTTAGAAGTAAGTTATGAGTAAGATATAAACAGGGATACAAAAATTTTCAAGATTTTTCTCCAGAAGTAATCTACACCTAACCAGATGCCTCCCAACTTTATTATGGCATAACCAGGAAAACCTGCTTTACAAAAATCTTGATATAATTATTTCATTTGGTATCTAGATGATTAGCATTTCAATATAGAGAATTATTTCTGTAATATAGGAAGAGGTAATGCTTAATTAAACCTCCCACGCTGAATTCTAAGCTTTTTGAAACTAAATTTCTTTTAAATATCCAGCAATCACGTGCTCTATTAAAATTAACATAACGTTAAAGATGGAAGGATCTTTTGGTGGTTTAAGAAGGAAGATTACTTGTGCCCATCAATTTTTACCAATACACTTCCCTCTGTGAAATAAACACACATAAATTATTTCCAAACCTATCCGAAGTGTTATTCCATTTTTTATTTCTGCTTTTCCTATATAAATTTGAGAAATTGCAGGGCTTACACACATGTATGTCCTGATCCATTTAAATATTAGTCATAAGTCTGGAGCAGGTCACTGTCCAGTAGTTATGACTGTAATCCTGTTTTTCCTATTTTCTCATTTGCTCATTTTTGAAAGCTTACTGTTGATAGCTGAATAGCAACTCACATATATCTGATTATTACTGAAACGCTTCTGAATCTCATAAAGCAGGCTGCTGTCTGTTAGTTCACTCAGAGAAGCCAGGTCATCATTTGGAGCTGGAGGCATGAGCTTGATCTAGAAAACACAAATTAAAGAAATAAAGTAACTTCACCACCAATCATTCTGTACCATAATGTTCTAACCTAAAGTATAAACCTAGCTCACTAGAATTTATGGGAAAAAAATGCATTAGGAAACTGGGAAGTTGTTACTCCTCCCAAACAATTACACATTATTAATGTTAAGCAAAAGAAGAACATCAAAAATTATTATCAACGTTAAGGTGTATAACTGCATGAGTCTGATGGGCTCCTAAGAACACAGACCCCTACTAGAATGCCATTTGCTGTCCCAGAACCCATAAAGATTCCCAGCTCACATGCAATTCTCCTGCTCTCTTCATTAAATGTTTATGGCAGAAGAAATCAAGACTATAAAAGTTAGTGCATTTGTGAACTATTTATTGCCCAGTATTTAACAAAGCTCTCAATGTACTGTTCATCATACAGAATTTAAAATTCTATTAGAATTTTTCCTGCAGAATAGAAGGAAGTTAATAAGAAGTGGGAATCGTGTTGTCAAGGAGACCAGAAGAGATTCAGAAGCAGCTACTAGCCAAAACTGGTGAATGAAGTGAGCTTAACATTTCTGAGATTTAGGAGGAATAACGTAGTTCTGCAAGTCAAAGTGAGCGCTAAGGAAGCAAAAAAAAAATCCAAATGACAGAACAGGAGACAGAAGAGAAAAGAATCTATCATAATGGAAATTTGATTAAAGACAAAATAAACATTGATACTTTAATCACTTGGAGAACAACTCAGCATCCCCAGCCTCTGGCAGTGGCATGTGGCAGGGAGTCAAGTAACAGTAGCAGCG
>VYZV01022721.1:17601-34306 GCA_013401275.1 Pandion haliaetus
GCTGGTGAGGGGCCTGGAGCACAAGTCTGATGAGAAGTGGCTGAGGGAACTGGGGTTGTTTAGCCTGGAGAAAAGAAGGCTGAGGGGAGACCTCATGGTTCTCTACAACTATGTGAAAAGAGGTGGGTGTTGGTCTCTTCTCCCAAGTAACAAGAACAGGACGAGAGAAACAGCCTCAAGTTGTGCCAGGGGAGGTTTAGATTGGATATTAGGAAAAATTTCTTGACTGAAAGGGTTGTCAGGCATTGGAACAGGCTGCCCAGGGAAGTGGTGGAGTCACCATCCCTGGAGGTATTTAAAAGACGTGTAGATGTCGTGCTTAGGGACATGGTTTAGTGGAGGACTTGGCAGTGCTAGCTTAACAGTTGGACTCGATGATCTTAAGGGTCTTTTCCAACTTAAATGACTCTGTGTATGAAGCCATAGCTCCTCACAGAGGAAAGGCATATGTAAGCAGGGCTTGAGAGGTCCCAGCTTCTGCTGAGTCCCAGAGCTCTGCAGTACCTTTTATCTATGGAGTGCACACTTCTACTTTTTTTTCTACTGCAAGCGCTATAGCTATTATTGCATTTTTGGATCTTGTAAATAGCTCTGTCCTGGCGATTTTCACAATAATATTGGGGGCTTCAAAAAACTTCCATTTTGGGACTGACACAGTGACTGGAAAAATTTGGTGACATCTGGTTTAGTGTTTAATCATTTCCTTACTATTCCTCTGCATTCAGTGGAAAATAATGCTTAAAACAAGTATATGAGGAAACAGGCAAACTCCTCACAGAAAGCTGTCTCCTTTTTTTATCAACTCTACCAGCAGGCAATAGATGTTGATGACTAAAATGCTATATGTAAACCTCATCTGCATGTAACAGCATGAATATCAGCAAGAGATTTTTCAATGTTTTTCCACTCATCCACTAAAACAGGAAAGGCAGGCACCTAATCTGCATTGCATCTGCAACAGATGTTGAACTACACAGATGAAGTAGCAACCCATAAAAATTTTAAGGAAAACACACCTTATAACAGTAGCTCTAGATGTACTAGCTGCATAGACGTACAAGGACAAGAAGGCAGTAGTGCCTAATCACACTTCAATAAAGCTTTCTATTTCCTTCTTTCCCCATAAAAACTGTGAAAAAACCTCTCATTCCACTGAGTCCAAAAAGCAATAAATGGTGGAGTCTTATCAAAATGTTACTGTGACTATTCTCCTTTCTCCTGTCAATTTAAGTTACTTTCTTCTTAAAATACTAGTATTTTCAGAACATGAGTTTCAAACAAGACAAACATACACAGGCTGCCTGCTCTATCTGTCTGTGTCTTTCTGTCTACCTATTCTAGAGGTTTATTCCTCACCCCACTGAAGTGAATGCAGATTTTTCTGTCACACAGAAGATGGCATTTCTTTATTTTTTTGGTTTTAATCATGGCAGTTGGATGTAAGGCTGGCTAGAAAACAAGAATCCACTTGGCAAAAAAAAGTAAATTATGTTTTGACATTTGTTTTTGATGATGCATGTTGGAATAGAACCAAATGAACAAAATATATTCCAAGAACTTTTTTAAGTGTCTTATAGAAGGAAAGCAGATGAAAGACAGAAGCCTGTGGCCTCCTTCCCTTATTAGTGTGCTCACCTGGCTTGCAGGAACAAAGCAGGCATAGGACTTCACTATACTTCCTTGTGTGCTATCAAACCTTGGAACACGTGCCAGAGAATGAGCTTCTCTTAATCTATCTCTACGAAGATTAAATTTACGCTAGGCTAAAGACAAATGTCTTAATCTGTAAATAAAAGAAGGGTTTGGATTCCAGCACTGCCCTGGGATCCTCCGTATTTCCTGAACTGTTAGCACACTTCCTTGTACATTCTTTGCTCATGCCAGCTAGCACTCATGCAGGTAATACCTGGATATCATTCAGGTCACATGTCAATGGTCCTTTCCCATGGGCTGTTTGGGCATGGCCCTATCTTTCGAGGGAGAAGAGAGTTTTGTCTTACGGATGCGCACTGACCCAGAGAACAGCCTGGGCTTGTTTTTACTTCATAATCTAGGCATAGCCAAAGCTGCTGACTCTATAGATAGATGGTTAGAAATGTGAAGTGCTCAGTTAAACTCCAAGGAAGGGAATCGAAATCTTTTTCCATCACCTTTTTTTTCCTACCAAGTTTAGGATTTGGTGATTCGGCATTTTCTAACAGACTCTTTGCATCAAAAGTCACAGCTCAATAAGCAAATCAATCACATAGAAATAAGAACTATAAATGCCTTAAACTCACAACAAATTTGACTTGATAGCAAATTATTAAGTCAGCACCTTCAAATTCTGTTCTTCTCATCTACTTTTCTGAGCATACAGATGAGTTTTCTCTATTTTTCCACCTCGACACATCTATCTGGCTATCATACTGATTGCATGATGCATATTTTATGAGACATAAAGGAAAAATAGCCATAAATACAGCAGAATTTCCAATACAGCTATGCCTCTGGAAGTTATTAGTTTTTGAGATTTTTGCAATGCTAACAATAAGATTCCTATTTACTCATTTAACTTACGTACACTTAACGGCACTCACAATCTGTTCATATAATAATCTCTAATGATTTTTGCTTTTTTACATACTTGTGTCACTGAAATAAGTATACATTCTAGCTCTTATGTGTAATACTATGATATACATAGTTGACCCTTGTGTATGTGGTAAGTGATACTAGAACAATCGAAAGGGCATCAGGGGATACTCTATCACACAGTTCATATGGCCAACAATACATAAACAAGAATTATAAGACAAAGACAAAACACTGTTTTAAGAAATACCCAATTAAGAAAGATAAAAGATTTAATCTAGGTTTGTTTGTATCATGCAGCACGTAATTCAATTCCAGGCCAGTAATTTCAATCTCCTATCAAAAAAATAACCTTCCCAGCTGAGAGGAAGAGAAATTGCCAGCTACGATAAAATTCTGGAAATTATTCATACTGCTTGCTTTGTTTGGCAGCACAGATCTTGACATTACAGATGATCAAAGAACTTTTTTTACCTAGGAAAAAGCAAAAGCTAATACAAGCCAGGAGAGACCCAAAATGCTTTATCGATGTAGTAATTTGATCCCCATCTCTCAAGCGTCATGTAATAAAAATCTTACTTCATGAGAAATAATATTTTAAGGCTCTTTTTCATCATTTTTGCAATTAAAAAAACCTGAGGCTACATATAAATTTGAGCTGTTAGTTTTCTCAAAGCCAAAAAAGTTACGAGCTTTCTCTATTAAAAATGCATGTTTCAGATGTAGTAAGATGACATTTTTCTCTCTGATCCCAAATAAAGGCCTAATCTGCATGCCATATTGCCTAAGAATGTATGATATTTCTGACACAAAGCATACAAAATATCATGCTGATCTATTTCAATAATTTATGAACATAAAATCCAAGTAATGGCTCCACATATCCTATTGAAAAATTAAAACAGAACATGGATTATTTTGAGTGTAGTTTGGAACACAACTGGTAAGAATAAAAGATAGTGAAACTCATTAAAATTAGTATACCCAAGAGGCAGGGATAGCAGGAAGGGGTTGTTCAAAGCTTTCCTTTGGTATCAGCACTAAATAAAAATTTCACTTCCCAATTTGTGAAAAAATAAGGAAAAAAAAAAAAAAAAAAAAAAAGAAGTGTTACTCTGAAAAATCATCTCTGAAAACGAAGATCTACATGTTATGTACACAAATATGGACATGATATACAAATACCTACAGTTCATAATGCATGGCAAGTACTCTAGAATACAATCCCTGTATTTCCAAGATTACAACCATGTCACATCAAAAAAGAAAAAAGCTCGTATTTTCACTTGACAAAATATGGGAATTCTTTAGTTCACTAAAATTAAACTATTTCCTGAAGTGATTAAACTGTTTTACCCTCTTTTGTCCCCAAGAGCTAAAGCTCATTAAGCCCTTGCCAAATGAAAAGTTCTGTTAATCTGTGATTTTTTTTTTTTTTTTTTTTTTTTTTTAATGCAACCAATCATTTAAAAACGCACTGGAATAGCACGGTTTCTAACTTACCCCTTGTTAGTGCTGATTTCCCACATAGGACTTGTTCCTGCTTATTCTTTTCCAAGGGAGCATCACTCCTTATTCAGCAACTGCAGATACTGGCCAAGGTTTGTAGTTTTTACTGCTTCTAAAACACCCTAAGATACACACCCCTTCTAGCTCATTTAGAGCAGAATTTCACAGCGTGTTTTCTGCAGAAACTTCTCAACTAATGGAGCTAAAAGAGATTCACCCTTAATTCTGCTGTCTCGTCTTTGAATTATAACAATTGTGGGAAGTTCAACTGAAGAATGGGGAATCAGCAGGAGTAAAGTTTCGAAAATCTGCCCTGGGACCCTGAAGTGACTCTGGATCATGGTGGAGGACAAAACTATCAGCATGAAGACCTCTGGTTGCTCCCTCTCACCTGCAAGATTAGCTGTTCTTCTTCCTATCAGTCTCTGCATATATTTTACCGCATAAACTATAAAGCAAAAATTTAGTCTAGAGGTAATGAAAAAATGAATAATTTTAGCTAGGTCTGCACCAAAACAGAATCAAGCAGAAGGAAGTATATATATTCTTGTCTGCACTCCAGCTGAACCTTTAGAAGCAAGCGATAGTCTCAACAAGACCCTAAGCTAAACACCTCCTTCTGTTTTCCTGCAATTATAAGAGGGTTCCCCCCAATAGGGTTGCAAGGACTTACTTTTTTGACCGGCACTGCTTCTCTTTTGGATTGACTGTGTTTTCATCACATGACTGCACAGTCAGCAAGGACAGAAATTGTATGACATGAAAACACGATGTAAGCCAAAAGCAAAATATTTTGTGGTATCTTCTGACTGAATAGGGATCTGACTGCTCTATGGGATTCCAAAGTTGAGGACTTTTGGAGATGGACTCATATGATTGGCATGTAACTCACCAATTGATCTCATATGATGAATACATTCCTCTGAAACATTCGAAAAAAAGCAACAGAGTGTGCACGCTTCTGTTAAGGCAGTTATGTAGGTTTGTTCTGAACTGAACGTGGTTTAAATGTAATCAGTATCTTGCCCTTTGTTATGCTTCAAATTCACAGTAAATTATTTTAAATGGAAATTCTCCCCTCCACCCCCCCAATTCTAAAGTAGTTTTTTCTTAAATGGCTAAATATTTCTGGACTATGTGTTTCCCAAATGCACGTAACAGAAAATAAAACACCTTGTGCAAAAAAAACCCAACCCAATATTTAAGTCCTGAACATTCAAAGTTAGGACATGCTAGATTTACAAGCAACAGATAATTGCCCCCTTTTGCATTCACCCTACACACTGAATGAGATCGTGATTTTGTGGAGAAAACTGTAAAGGGTATCCAAATAATCAGTGCCTGTAGCCTCATGCATTAGCACAAAAAAGGGAGTTAGCACTGCAGCTGTAAATCTGGCAATTCCTATCTTTAAATTACAGTCACTTATTATGCAACTTACTATTTCTTAGACATTCTCTTTGTCTTTGCAGTCTCCCAGGTTGTGTTTCTTTCCTTTGTAAACCGAAGTTGGAGACAAGAGCGCACTTTGGGCAGCGCTAACAGTTGTCCCTCCCCTGTTGTGAACCGTAAGTTGAGTCCAAGGAGCTCCGAGCCCTCTGACTGCCACAGCCCCTGGACCCGCCACCAGCAGCTGGCAGGAAGCAGCTGTTCCATTTGCAGAGCCAGAGCTCTTTGCAGGGCCAGGCTGATTGCAGGGAGTGATCAAGGAGACGAGGCTCCACAGTGCAAATGATATTGCTGTGTGGTTTGGCTTCATTAAGTTTACAATTTCCAGACGCAAGCGCTAACAAACATTTCAAGAAACTGCATGCCGTTACCTGTTCAAGTTTGGCTGTAGTGTTCACAGTGACATTTTCAGATGCACCGTCTTGAGATTGCTGCTTACATAAGCCTTTAGCTGCATCTTTAAACATGGTGTCTTTCTCCAGCAAACTGTCTTGCTTGGCAATCGGTAAAGCCAAGGGATTGCTACAAAGAGAATCAATAAAGCAATCAGACACCTCCTGAAGATGTCAGACAGACAAAAGATTGCCAAATACGGGTGGCAGAAACACAGAACTGGGATACAATTCAGGGCTGAGACACGAGTTCCTGGTCAAAGTACAAAAAAGACACTGGTGAGAAATAAACTGTTCACATAGGTTGGTGTCTTCCCAAAGACACAAAGCAAAACACTTTGATTTAAAATTCACCTTTATGCATATCATTTTGAAGCAGAACTGAGCAAGCCAAAGAGAATATGCATGAGTCTGCTTCTGACAGCACTAGGCTGGCAAATCAATAGCCAATTTTGAAACTGAATGTAAAATACAACATTAACCTATGCAATACTGTTTTGAAAAATAATGTTTTAAAGTAATTCAATACAGATGCTGCCATTGCAGTCAATAAAATTAAATTCCACCACTTGCTAGCTTACTTTTAATCAGGCAACACCCAAGATATATTTCATGACCAAATGCTGCTCTGAATTTGTGACATGCTAAAGAAAAACCCAAGCAAACAGCAGACCCCTGAAATTACTGCAACAATACACAATACTCTTCATTCACATGTAAGTTAAACCTATTCTTACATGCATACAGTTGTTTTCCCTATTGAGAATAAGCAAGGAATCAGCCCCAGGAGTTGAGAACACAAACATCTTAAAAAATAATCGTCTGGGCTCTGACAGTACAAACGAGACAATCTCATGGAGCATACAGCAGCTCCTTGCCAAAATGCGTGCAACGTTTCTTTGAAAGGAAATGTGCATTTGATGTGGGAATGCAGGTATCGTGCATTTCGCTATGGGATAAAGCCCAGATGTCAAACTTAGTTAAAAAAAAAACCAACCAACCAACCCTCATTTTTACTCTAAGTTACATGAGTCTGATCACCGATTATAATAAAGCCAGGATTATACACACAGTAAACTCAAATGAAATGAAGAAGGACCCATAGCTAACAGTGATTTCAACTCAGGATAAGAACTGCCACTGGAAACAGGACTGAAACACAGACATAGTTTTACAAAGGTACAGTCCTAAGCAAAGGCAAAGCACCTTCTAAGCAGAATTCATTGGAAAACAAGTCAAAGTAGTTGACAAAACCTTTTGTTTGATGAAGCTCTCAGTCTGCAAACACTGGAAGAATTAGTTTCAACATTTTGTGATGATATATAAATAATTTCCTTTCTAATGATGTTTTGCTTCAGACATTTTTAATGTAAAATGTCTAGAGGAACACTAGTGAAAATAAAAATTTCTATTTATTGTTTTGATTCACCTAAGATAATTTTATCATAAATTTGTTTACAAAATGTCACATGGACAAAAGATCCAAGAGCCAACTCGTTTTGCCTTTTTTCTTGATTTAGACTGCAGAACAGAAAAGCCATTATCCAACTATTTTCATGAACTTGGCAATTAGATGTCATAGAATAAGATGTATCAGATCAGTGATTAGTCTGTAGAAGAAATAAAGTAGCTATGACACCCACAAGCAGAAATGACTAATGTTATTTCACACTTCACCCAGACTCAGAATTGAACAAAACATAATTAAACATGTTTTCTTTTTGAGTCGTCTTTTGCTATTGTCCAAAACTGCTCAAATTCCTTTGGTTTGAATTATTTTTAAGATTTAATCACAAAGAGAAGAAAGATTTGAAGAAAAGCACAAGCCAAATGAATTCAAGTATTAAAAAACAAGCATGGCCACTTATAACTTTTTATTATTCATGTGATGTTTGTTTTAAATTGTGAAGATCCAGGATTTTTTTGCTGTGAAGTTCAGCCTCACCCATTTGATCTTACCACTTTTGTGTGAACTATACAACACACATTAGAAACACTTCTTAAAATTCAGCTGTAAACTTCTCGCAACCAAATAAACTTTTCAGGTGTCACAAAAGAGAAGTAGGTTGTAAATCACAGCAAAGTGTTTGGAAAAAAGGTGCCTACTGTTTTCACAGATGCATTCTGAACTTAAGAGGACGATAATAACATGACTTAGCAGGCATGTTCCATGTATTGATGCATAGGAGAATAGCCTATAAATTATGTGCATTTGTAAGATATTAACAGGACTTTACATGATGGAAATGCTGACATATAATTCATATTACAACAAAAATATGAATGATTACAAGAAAGAAAAAACATGTTAAAATTACTCCAACAGTTCATTATGACTCAGGTTCAAGACGACACTGAAAAATAAAACAAAATTAAATAAAATGTTTCCAGAAACAGTGGCTTTTTAGAAAAATATTTCTATTAATATCCATATGTATTTCTATTAGTCACAAGATGTAGCCAAGCAATGTCATTGAAAACTGAAGGACAGTGCAAGGGAAGATTTTATGTTAATGTAGACAAGTGGATTAGCATGAACTGTCTTCTTTTATGAAAATTAATGGATAATTAATAGATAATTAACCACAAAGGGAGACAAGCCAAAATAATGTTGCATAATAGACAGGAAGGAGAGTTATCTAGGGTAATCTCATATGAACAAGATAGGGCTTTTGCTACTGGCATATCTAACCGGGAAAAAAATCTTGCATGTTATATGGAGGAAGAGTTATTTTAGTTTTGGGGTGTATAAGCTATCATATATGGAACTAATTTGAAGTTCTGTGTAGGAGTTGCTTTTTTAGATAAACTGAGATCGTTTTCTGTAAGTTGCCATCCTTCAGCATGTCCTTGTTTTTTAAGAAAAAAGAAATCATACAAAAACCTGGGAGCTGACAATCAAATAATTGGCCATTTTATCATCAATATTTGAATCACTACTGCAGCTTCTAACTTGGTAGAAAGATATTATAAAAAGAATTATATCAAGGCAGATTCTGCAATGATGTTTTCATGGGTTCTTTGAGCTTATGGCTTTTGTTGGAAAGAACTTCTGTTACTGTAATCCTTCCACAGGCAATTCTGAGATCCTCCAAACAATTTCTAAGCCAGTTAACATCTGTAAACTGCATAATCTCTGAAATTTCAGTCTAAGATACTTTTTAAAGCCACATAACAGAAACTTCAGAATGGATTAAACACTAGAAGACTGTTTAAAACCACTAGAATTGAAAAGCAAGTTGCTACATCAAAGGTTAAACAGAAATGTTCTGTAAGCAGAAAAATGTAACCTCTTCTCTGCTTTCTTGTCCTGAACACTTCTATATATATTTTATTTCACATTATTCTGCTGACCTTGAAACACATCCACTACGATTATTTTTTACTTAAATATATATCAGAAAATATATAATCTGATGAAGTTAGCATTACTTTGAGAATAAGTTCCTAATTTTTTAGTATTTATTACTACCTAGGTGACTGCACTATCTGTATGTTCAGGGACTATTTCACTAAGAAAAGTTCTACAAGTACAGGTACTGAACTAGAAGTGCAGTGGTGATCATTGCAGCCGTATCACGAACCTAGTCACCTTTAAACAGATACAGCCAATTCAATTTCCTGAACTATAAGCTATGTCAATTAATGTGTTCTGGTGCAGGTATTTTTGCCAGCAGAGTAACAGAATTTCTTCTGACTGTACCATTAGAATTAAACTGGCAAAATTGTCCAGCATAGACCTTTGGTTTGCTGCATTGGTCAACCTTTAAAAAACCTCACAACATTAATAAAATTATCTCCTTTAGCTAATTTACTTGGTCAACCTTCAAAGGAGCTCATACTGGTAACAGAAAGGAAAGACAAATACTGGTCATAGAAAGGAAAGACGAACGTTCGTTATATGACCATGTAGTCTCCAATATGAAAGCAACTTCCTACTCGTTGGCCTCTACTGACACCCATTTTCATGGGCCAGGTTCCTCCATTTTATTCACAAATGACAATACTTTTGCAAAACAGTAAGAAACACTCAGATAAGGCAGCAAAGCATTAATTAATGGTACATCACAAACACATCTGTAAATCCTTGTAATGAGATGCCGTTAAAATTTGTATAATGCAACGAGCAAAGTGCATTTCCTGCAAATTACCATACTGGGCATAAGTTGCAAGGTTTTGGTAGCAGAGGGGCTGCAGGACGGTCTCTGTGGGAAAAGGCCACACGCTGCGCCATGCTGGACACAGCCTGTTTCAGCCAGCTCCGCACTGGACCCACCACAGAACACAGCTGAGCCCACTGGCCAAACTGGTGACACCTCTGTGAACACTTATTTAAGAAAGGGCAAGAAATGCCACAGGGAGAGAGGAAGAGGGACCAGAAAGACTGAGAAACAAAAGAGGGACCACCAAGGTCAGAGGAACAGGAGGTACTCCACGGCAGAGCAGGCCCCACCACCCCCTGACAGGGGGGTGCTCCGCCCCTTTGCTGCTGCTTCCTTCGTGCTCTTTTCCTGTGTGGCACATGGAGGAACTGTGCTGGAGCAGGAACGCCCCAGGAAGGACTGCGCCCACAGACAGGTCCACACCAGAGCAGATATTTCCCTGAAGGGACTGTGGCCCTTGGAGAAGCTACACTGGAGCAGGTACACCCCTGAAGGTACTGCAGTTTGCGGAGGACCCATGCCGAAGCACAGGAAAAGAGCACACAGGAAGGAGTGGCAGAGAGAAGTAACTGCAACCCTACCCTGTGATACCTCATTGAAGGGATTAACGGTAACTTGCAGCAATGACAAGGGAGAAGAGAAGGGGTGCTTGGAGCGAAGTTCAGCTTCAGAAAGGGGGAGGAAAGATGTTTTCCCTAAGCATATAAATGTTTGCTTCCTGTTTTGGTTTTGTTTCCCAATATCCAAATTGGTACTCATTTATATCAATTGGCAATAAATTAAATTCCCAAGCTTAGTCCATTTCGCCCTGTTCTTCCTATTTTCTTCCCCTTCTCACTGGGGTGGGGGGGAGCAGAGTTTGCAAGTGAGCAAGGCAGCTCAGTGAGTGCCAGCTAGGGCCAACCCACCAGAGTTACCTTCCTATTCCACCCCTCCTAAATCAGATAGACAAAAGTACTCAGAGCTTGGTGGAAGAACTAAGAAAAAATATTCACACATTTAGTGCTTCGCAATAACGGGAATTCAGGTGGATTAACCTAAAGCTTGCCTAAAGACAACCAGTTCTGCTTGATAACCTAGCACAACACAAACCTACTGACTGCTAATTTTTTTTTTTCTACCTGAGTAAAGATACTGACCTTCAATTCATCTCTTCATAGTGTTCTTCCAGAAATCAATACCGTAATTTAACCTAGAACCAGCAAAATCAGGTTTGTTGACAAAGCACATGGTATGTGCAATTGTTTGTTCATCATGTTTGAGTCTGGTTTTGAATACTGTTCTCTTCCGAGAGATGGCCACAAAGCAATATGGCCACAACATACAAGTCACATGAATTCTTGTAAAACTTACCACCTCGGTTTAAACATACTTCCTTAGGTCAGGAGAGTTGATGGAGAATGGACACAATATAGAATAAAGCAATGGTAAATGTGGGTTATTATTGCGCATGCTTCCTTGCAGCACTAAAACATTTGGTTTGGTACACAAGAATAGCACAGACATTCATCTTCATCCTAGCATATTACACATCTCTCTATAGACTTCCTTCACAGAGCACAAAGGATGAAACTCTGTGCTTTCAACATTAGCCATTGAAAAGGCAAAAATTTGGTTGAAACCAGTCACCTAGGCTGCCTCTCTAATAAGCAGCCTGGAAGCACGCTGGAGGATAATTCAGTATATCTTAAGAATACGCCTACTATAATATGGAAGAATAACGCTCTGTAAGGTTTTGGTTTTCACTATTGAACAAGCATGCGACTACAGAGCTGAGATAACTAGCTTTGAAATGACACCTGATTTTCAGGTGACTATAAATTAAGATCAATGGATTTCTAAGTGAAATGGAATTCTGCAAACAGAGTGGTATGGTTCACTCACAATTTTCCCCATCTTCAGTAGTGATATAGCTGAGTCATGCATGCACAAAATACACCAGTATTTTTGCCTTCCAAGAGCTCTCCCATCTCAGAATTGCTGGCTGGCCAGCAAGTTTGCTGATACTCTCCTGCACCAATAGCAGGCCTGAGAGCTAGTTAGTGCAAAGCTCTGGCTTAGGAAGTCTCTAAACCTAAGACCGCTTAAAGTCTCAAGAATGTGCCAAAGTGGCATTACTTCAAGCTTACCATATCCTTGTAATTGCTCCCTAGCTATTTGCAATGGACCACTGCCAAGTCAGTGCACAGGGCTAAACAGATCTTTGGTTTGACCTAGGACTGTGTTCTCACGTAGGCACCACCAAACTAGCTGCAGTCACGCACTGGAACTTCATTGTCAATACATGCTAAAGACATTACTCAGCCCAATTCCACATGTAAATCCATTTTCTTTATTTTTTCCATCCAGTGGGCTTTGCTTTTCCAAAACTTCCAGTGAAGTTCTTCACCCACTGTAGGTCACTATATAGAAAACTCTCAAAAAAGTAGCTCTTTTCATCCATGTATTTAAGGAAGGAAAGTGTAGACAAAGATTTTCAGAGCACTTCTACTGTGTGCAAGTCAGGTATTCCAGAGGTTGATGCGTTTTACCACCAAAGAACAGTATCCAGTACAATATGTGCACCAAAGCACAAACTTCTAGAATATAGAACACATGGAAATGCATTATCTAGATGCAAGAACAATCAAAAAGTTCTCCCAGTCTCTAAAACCCTTAAGAATAACTCTTTTGCTAGGCATCATTACAGAGTTACAGGAGTGACCTACCTTCTATTTCTGGTATTACAACTTTTATCAATAATTAAAAATAAAGGTTTTCTTTAGACTTGAGAGTCTAAAGCCTTAGTTTCATACCTCAAAATTCTTTTTTCTCTTAGAAGACAGTTGAAAGCCACATAAATTTCAGGAGTATAATTCAAGTTATTGAAACAGTGGGTTAGACTAGAGGGCCGCTTATTTCTTAAGGAATTAACAAGCATGAGAAACCAGTAATTCCGTAAACATTCATGTCCTAAGCCCAGCTACATACTTAGTAACTACAAATCACAAAGCAGAAACAACACACTATGTTTACTATCCATGAAATATGCAATCTTTACAAAATATAAATATATCTCCTAGAATTCTGAATTTAACAGATTGATCATTTCAGAACAATTGCTCATTTCTTCCAGATTTTAATGTATCCAGATACATTCTGCAGACCATAAATTATAACCATTATGAAATGGAAGCATATACATCTTCTCTATCTCTTTATAAGAGGTTTTATTTCTTTTTTTCTAACATACAGTCCAGTGACTGTTAAAAGAAAAATTAATGTCAATATTTCACAAGCTTGTGCAACCAACGTGCTTCAAATATACAGCAACCACATACTATATACAGATATTATCTGTACCTTTTAAAATTCTCATGGATCACAGTATCTGGAAATAAAAATTTGAGAAATTAGTATGTCTTGCACTACCATAAAACTGCCATTAATGCTTCATACCTATTTTACACCTCTTTTCACATACCCATGACAGTCTTCTCTTAAGATTCACAAGGAAATACAAAAAGATAAAAGTTTACAATCTAAGACACAAATTGACTCTTCAGCTCAGTACCAAATTTTAAGTTCACACTGCTAAATTCTACTTAATTCCACTTGAATTTTAAGCAGTAAAAATTAACTACAAATTTGTAACTGCCTGGAGCTGTATAATTTTATCTGTGACTGCACATATTATTTTTGTTTTCAGGACTTGTCCCTGCTTCTCTCATAAGCAATGGTAGTTTTACTACACTATTCCCATCTACCTTAATAAAAGGATGTTTGGGTCTGCAGTATTAACCCCTAATAATTCTGCTAAGGCTACACCAGATGATTTTACTGGCAATTATAGCAATGTATTTTATTACTTATAGTCCATATCGATAGAATTAACGTTGTGTCGTGGTTTAACCCCAGCCAGCAACTAAGCACCACGCAGCCACTCACCCGCTTCCCCCCACACACACCCAGTGGGATGGGGGAGAAAATCGGGAAAAGAACTAAAACTCGTGGGTTGAGATAAGAACGGTTTAATAGAACAGAAAAAAATACCTAATAATGATAACACTAATGGGATGACAACAATAATAATAAAAGGATTGGAATATACAAGTGATGCACAACGCAACTGCTCACCACCCGCCGACCGACCAACCCGGAAGTCCCCCCTCCGCAACACGCCCGCCGCAGTTCCTAAAACGTCCCATGGTATGGAATACTCCGTCGGCCACTTTGGGTCAGCTGCCCTGACTGTGTTCCCTCCCAGCTTCTTGTGCCCCTGCAGCTTTCTTGCTGGCTGGGCATCAAAGGCTGAAAATCCTTGACTTTAGACTAAACATTACGTAGCAACAACTGAAAACATCAGTGCGTTATCAACATTCCTCTCATACCTAGCTCAAAACCATAGCACTGTACCAGCTACTAGGAAGACAATTAACTCTGTCCCAGCTGAAACCAGGACAAGTTGACAAAAAGAGACGAGAGAGACCAACACAAAAGATGATTCAGCAGATTTCCAAAATGAAAGAGTTACTTACTTGACCCATCAAATCACGCAGAATCAATCACAGAACGGCTGAGGTTGGAAGGGACCTCTAAAGGGCATCTTGTCCAACCCCCTGCTCAAGCAAAGACACATAGAGCTGGTTGCCCAGGATCATGCCTAGACAAGTTTCCAATGTCTCCAAGGTCACACAGACAGGATTCACAGATTGACAAATATGTTTCAAATGATAATCTGGCCTCAGTGCGTAACTCTAACAACAGAAACACTTACAGTTTATTGGAAATTGTGGGCAGATCATGGATGATCTCTTCGTATTGCTCTTCTTGAGATAAAGTAGCAACAGCTAAAGGGTCTTTCATTTTTTCCTCCCAAACAATTTCAGCCTTCAGAAGCATTTCCTCAATAAACTCAGAAGCTGCAACATCTAAGACATTGGAACACCAAGATGTCAGAAAAATACAACAGTGCAGAAAAATCCTTTCATTTCAAATCTCTAGATCAAGCATCCAGCTAGAAAAAATTAAAGGAATTGCTCAGATATTGGTCATAAAATAATACTTGAAATTACTGGGAAAACAAAGGCTAAGTAAATTCAGTATGGAATTAAGTTGTCATTTGCAAGACCTCAAAACCATTCTCACTGTGCAGCGAACCAAAGTATTATTCAATAATTCATAGGACTTCAGGAAAAACAATACAACTGTTTCCAACTCTGTATTTCAATGCAAACATGTACTTAAATCCTTTTGAAACTTTTACCTTTCTACAAACTAAATTTATACGTCTTGCACATACAGAAGTGCTGAAAGCAGTTGTGTTTGCAGACCAGAAATACAGTTAACTCAACTGCATTAAATACCTACCACATGTGGGGTTAGCTAGCTGCATTGTTAGATGATCCCAGTTTGTTCCACAGCCTTTTATACAAATACAAACTGGCATTTACCTAACCACAATCACCTTTTCTGAGGTTAAGTGTCATGAAGTTCCCCATGAACGTATTTGTAGGTGGTACATTATTTGAAGCATAACGTATCCTGCTTTACTATGCAAAGGAAGTTTCTCCTCATAATCTGACAGAAAGATTCTCTCTTCTATATTACTGGATTTGTTCTTCATTTTATCCTAGGCATAGAAGGCTGAACAACCATACGTTTCTTCTTTTCAACACTGCTGTCCAGGATTACTGGCATTAGCTCTGCTTTGATCACTGAGTTAGACCAGTTGCTCTGAAGTCCCTTCCAACCTAATATAGTCTGTATTCTATTATCTTTAGAGCCACTGCTTCAGCTCCCTGTTGCTATCTGGTCTAGGAAGGTGCTTTCTTCCATGGGAAACAAGAGGCGTTACACTTCAAAACTGGATGGTGAATTTGTTTTCAGTAAACAACTATAGAGAATCCAGTTCATGAGGGCTATGTACTATCAGTTGAGACAGAGAGAGGAACTCAGTAAGAAGTCACCAAGGAAGTATAAATGCAGCTGCCATCAAGGCACTGAAGAACTTATAAGGAAGAAACGTAACTAAACATGGAATGCAACACATGGAAGAACATGCTATCATTTGATATGACATCCTGCACAACCGTGACTAGCAGTTCTCAGTAATACATGAAAAAACACATATACACACATGCAAACGTGTGTGTAACTCTACACACTATATAAACTATGTACATACACATACATGTGTGCCACTGTGTGTGTAACTAAGAAAACAAGAAGGAGAGAATACGGTGTCACTGTAACTTGTACATACATAATATACATAAATTTTCACCTACCTGAAGGCTTTTCATTATTGCAGTTAAGAAGACTGGGATTTGCCCAGTGCATCAAGAGCAGCTTCACAAGGTTGGTCTAAAATGGGCAAAACCAGAAGTGTTTGAAATAGCAGAAGTAGGACAGAAGCAGTATGCCTGTCATTCAGTTTATTCATTCCTTCCTGCACTAGCTGAAATCGTATGATAAACCATAGGGAACACCTCCAAAATCCCACCTTCTGCAGTTACTACATACATTAGTATAAGTCATAAGAAGCAGAATAAAATACAGTTCCCGTACGATTTCAGTGTCCCCTCAGCATGACTCCAACCCCATAGTCTCCCTCCATCCTTTCACATGTAAACAAAT
>VYZV01022721.1:40069-52044 GCA_013401275.1 Pandion haliaetus
GGGAAGCAGTTTCAGTTTTTAGTATTATTATCATTACTAAGCTTCTGTGATAGAAGTGCTATAACTTCATGCCAGCCATATATTCAGCAGGTGGAATAAGATCAGATAAGTCACGGAGTAAAAAAAATGATTAAATAAGTAATGGAGTAATAAAACTCCTTAGAATAACACTAGAGACTATTTAATGGAATGGGGTGGTAACAGGCCCTTCTCTAAGCATCAAGGACATTAAAAAGAAAAGTGTATGTTCGGGTCCTGAAGCTACTGGGGAGTGAAACAAACAAACAAATCGCAAGACAGATACTCCCAACGTTAGGGTGTGAGGCAATTATTAGAGTTACTGTGAACTGAATTTTGAAGATTATGTATTTGTTCTCCACTACACAGTAGTATGCCTTAGAAGACTGAGTCTCCCTTAAAGCCAAAGTCTCATAGGTAAACCGCTAAATAAGAGCAGTATCATTCAGAGGCTAAATAGCATTTTCTCTGCAGTTGCAAATCTGATTCACAGTACTGCTTTAGAAACAGGAAATCATGTCTGAAACTCATTACAGATCTCCCTTCTTAATACAATATAGATGTGGAAAGTATTTTTTCTATTTCAGTGCAGAAAAAAGGGGACCCTAACCACCTGTGGTCAGCAAAGTGGAACAGAATAGAAAAAGTAGGTTGCAGGAATGAGACTAGCAGCAGGGTAGAAAGAGTGGAGGGGAAAAAATAGAACAGAGCATGGATAAAATGCTGGACATTGGAACTAACAGCATGAAATAAATTAAGTGAAAGGGAAGAAGAGAGACGTGACAAGGAGGCAGGATGTAGTCAGAGACAGACTAAGCAGGAAAAAAAAAAATTAAAGAAAGTGACACGGTGAGGAAAAAACACCGAGATTGAACAAGGGACATTGGGACTGTGAGCAAGTGGGAAAAAGGGGTAAGTGTAACATAACAGAAGGGCTGGAAGGTTGGCGTGAAGCCAAAGTAGAGAAAAGAGAAAGCTTGGATGAGAACCAGGGAGAGGAGGAGGGGCAGAAGCTGGCTGTACAAGGAAATTAGGATTGGGATAAAACATGTAAGTAAAGGACATGAAGCCAGGCAAATGAATGGGACAATTAAGACAACAGAATCAAGACAAGAATGGAACAGACTGGAGGCAATGAGACAAATAAGGTTGCGCGTGGGAGGAATGAACTGTGAAGACTCTCTCTGTTCAAACACAAGAGCTTCAAATGGAACCCAGGTTCCTCAAATGTCACCACTACCTTTCTGCAGTCAGCATGTTTAACCTATATGGCCTAAGAGTATGCGTTTTAAACCTCTGGAATAGGTTCAAGGAGGACAACCTAATACTGGTTTCAGCTATCTAAGCAAGTAACAAAGGTTACTTAAAAGTTTTTCTACAGCTGAAGTAAGGACTTCAGCAATCTTTACTTCAAGACTGATAACCTACATTTCTCTTTTTCAATCCACCAGGAAATTAGAGAAAAAAAAGTCCGTCAGGGCAAAAAATTATGTGATCTTGTGATTAAAGATGCTTATAAATTATGTTCCTACAAGTTATATATTCATACTACAGAGAGGATCATAAATCTGGCACTTCTCAAAGTTTGTGCCTGAACAGTCTTACTAGACTTCTTTCTCATATATGCCTCCCGAATATAAGAGAAAGTCACTGTAGCTGGTATTTCAAGGAAAATTAAATTTATATTGGTCACTGAGATCCTGTAATAACCAAGTAAGTATATAGTGTAGTCTGTGCACATCTCAGCTTTAAAAATGTACATGTAAACACTGAAAATTTTATAGTAATTTTGTAAATTAAGGCTGTCCCTAGTCTGTATCTGAAGCTCAAATTTGTAAATCTTTTTTCTTACCATTTGGTATTGCGTGAATCTACTTTTTCTTGCCTTAGTGTTCTGTACCCACAATTACCATTTAAATCGTTTATAGAAAACTTCTGAATATATTGAAAGAAAGATATCACAGGCTGAAATCCCAAAGCGGTCTCTCTGCTTGAGGAAAATGAGTGTAATTTGATCTGAAGGGAAATGCTGCTTTTCTACCTGAGTACTATTACACATGCCAAAGATGAAAAACAAGACTAAAGAAAAGAGGCTGAGATATGTCTGGATGAAACATACTCTAGAGGATTTTCTGACCATAAATGAAAGATTCCAACTGCTTGACAGGGAAAATATGTATTCCCTGAGTGACTATACTCTATTAGTTTTGAAAAACTGAACAAGCATCCACTTTGTTAGGCTCTTGTCATTGAAAACATTTGTGGAACGTGTTTGCAGAGGTGCAGAAACTGCATTCAGAGGAACTATTATGGCAACGGCCAAACTTGAATGAGATTAAGTATCATCTCCTACAATGAGTTCAGATATCCCACCTACACTGAAGCATATTCTAATGATGGATTGTGGTTTTTTTTCTATTTCGAGGTCAACATGCACTTAAAGAAAATGAAACTACAGTTCATAGTTGAGTCAAATGACTTATGTGTTTTGGTAACAATGAGCAAATTAGGTCACATAGTAAGAAGGTGTTTCCTCACAGACTTCAGCAAGAAGCACAGAGTTCCTCCTGTGATGTGAAAGAAATACTGTGTTTGGATGAACTAACTGCACAGAGAGGTATGATTCAGTCCAAGCAAACAAGCCAACCAAATGTTTGTTAAGGGAGAAAATACTTACAGAACAGCAATTTCAGACAAATTTTGAAAATGACACAGGATGTGTATAACACGCTAAGAAACATGAGGTAGGCATCTGAGCTCTCTAAACAATTTTTATTTTGAGGAGATATTTCCAATTTATTGATGGGAAGAAATCCTTGCTACTGCAGGAGTTACTCTTGGAGAGGTACCGTCAGCAGTTCAATGACTCTCTTATCCTTTTTTTTTTTGACATCATGAAACTGTTAAACCACAAAGCCAGAGGCTAAATCTGTCTTGCTAGGTAAGAGAGGGCAATGGAGCAAGCGTAAGTATCCCTTATAATCCACACTGCTTAACTGTTAGCTCCATCCCTGACTCTGCTTTGGACCACTCCAACCAGCTCTCTACCAACAAGACTAATCTCTTATAGAGGAAACTCATTCTAAACAACATGAATGTGAGCCAGACTGTTGTCTGGCTTAATCCCTAGCCTTCTTTTATTTAGCAATTTAACAGTGCAGACATAGGCAGCATCCCCAGGGATGAAATTTTGGGAGAGGTAGTATTTAAGCTACTGGGGAAGTCAGCTCTGACCTGCATGCCTCCGATAGCTTGTTTGAGAGGTGACATTTCTGTGATAAACAACAAAGAAATGGCTTGTGCCTGGGAATTGTGCCAAAGTACCCAAGGCAAATGTCAGAGCTGCAGCCTATTCCCACCACAGGGAGGGCAAGTGTGTGCTCTCCTGATCACAGCAGTCTGGAAGATGTCCAGCGGGGACAGCACTACCAATGCCAGACTACTAGCTGTTCACAGAGTGATTGCTGTGCTAAATTCAAATTAGGGGGCCAGCCTGAGAAATATAAGTCACCCTTCTGCAGTTGGTATCAGTGCCAGCATGGGCGGTGCGGTACCCAAGCGACAACATGTGCCCCACTCTGGTGTGCACAGGCAGCAGCCACATATACATATACACACCAGCACTCCCCATGCCACATGTGAATGAGATAAGGGAGTTGAAAATGCCATCAGTGACAGTATTAAGAATATATATGTCCAAAAGGTCCTGTTAAATTTACGTAGGCAACCCTGGCACATTCTAATTTCTTGAGACTGGCTTTGCTGCCCTCATAAGCTTATTTTGAAGAGGTTTTTGTGTGTCACTGATGCAATTTGCCTATGTGTCGAAGGGGTTATTATATTCCATCATTTTATTAAGGTAAAATTAAGGTAAGCAACTCTGACCTTAATACCTCAATAATATCCATTTTTGATATAATGTTATAATCTCAATGTACATTAAAAATAAAAACTTACTTTTAGCCCTAATAGTTACGGGGGGGGAAATGAGAACAGTCCTAGAAAGTCAAAATAACCTTGCTTAAAAATATGTCCATTTTTTAATACTATTACCATTATTTTTTAATGTCTGCAGCTGGTAGTATTTCAGTTAATAGTCTGTTGCACACATTGGTAAGCTAATCTGTTCCTGCGAAGCAGATCCCTCATCTTACAGAGAGACTGACCTTCAGGCAGTAGCATCAGTTGCCTTATTCTGTACTCTACTCAGTAGCCATATCCTCTACATAACCCTCAAACTCACTAATAATATCCTGTACTCCTATGCAAGAAAGATGTTCTACTCTGGATCTAAACATTCTGGCACTAATAGGACAATTCATTTATCATTCACTCACACTCTTTTTCAGTATTTGGACTAATACTGTTCTACCAAACTTTAGATGGTAAATTTACCTGTGAGACTGCTTTTCTTTACAAAAATAGGTAAAGACAAGTACAGATTTTTTCTTTTTTTAACATCAGATAATACATAATAGCACTTAAAACTCTGAGTTATTCCCTGCTTGGAAACAACACAACCTACTGCTATGTGTTGCTTTTGGTAAGATCAGTTATTGTTGTTAAGTATTTAACGCTACTCCTTCTGTAGGTTTCACTCTGTGCAGCTTTATGCTAAGAGTAAGGCATAAACTCCATGCCCCCTTCATGATGACTGGGGAGACCCAGCACATCCAGTGGGCAACTGACCCGTCCTCTGGCCTGTTTGCCCTGCCCTTTGGTCTGGATTCCTCCTGCAAAATTTTAAAACGTTCAGGTTCGACCACTAACATATGCTAAGTTGCCCGTGACCTCTACAATCAGGGAGGGTCAGACCTCTAAGTAATGATTCATCCCATCTTTTTAAATGCATCTCCTAGATTTTTCTGAATTGCACTCTAGAGGTGATCCTTCACATTAGACAAGACAAAGCTTTGACTTTGTACTTAAGTTGTAGTTGGCTAAATTTCGTTAAGAACGATCCCATCCTAAATAAAACTGGTTTTGCCATCATCAAGGTGTCTCTACAAGCCAGGTTTTGAACACAAGGTGTGGGTGTGATGTCTTTCACATGCTTAGCTCACTCAGGATAATGTCTCTTTGCTCCAATAATTTCTCATATAATTTACTGTGGGAGATGGAGCAGTAAGCTTTTGTAATCCACTTACATTGTGTATTAATTTCCAATTTGAGATTTGTAAAAAGAAGCTTGCAGTGCCTTTATTCTCTACAAGTTTCCTCCTGTACAGATGCAAATTAAATTTTCTCACTATAAATTTAAAACTTCAGTAGATTCTTCCTTTTTTTTTCCAGGTAAAGTAAATTAGTACCTTGTCTATTATTGTTATGGTCTTACAAATAGCCAAATACAGTTGGTTTGGGTTTGTTTGTTTTTTTGTTTTTTTTTTTTTTCATTTTGTGTATTTGGGGGGGGGTGTCATTTTTTGTATTTTTTGTATTTGCAAACATAAAACTGTGTATGTATAGAGCTCAGGTCCTTGAACTGAGTCTGCATGTCACTCTAAAACAATGTAACAACTTCTTCATAAGAATATCACTGCTCAAACTTTTTCAGAAAATAATATGCAAAATATATGAACGTAAGGTCTATAACATAAAATAGTGCAAAAACTAAATGTGTAATTTGTATAACTAATCCAATTGCATTTTATTAAGGTAATCAGCTTCTCCAAATGAAAAATATATCTGAATTGCTAAGAATTTTGTAGGTACTTCATAATCAGGAAAAACTATCAGTCCTTATGACTCATGGAATATAATATTAATTATATATTGGATGGGGTTTGGCTGCAGGTATTACAGCAGCAGTTCTAGTAAACTACTAAACAACAATGGTTTAGAATGGGGTTTTTGAAACTTCTGTGACCAGTCATTAAACGATCATGGCTTATTAGACAACCTACAAGACAAGAAAAGGCTATTTTTCTGTTCAGATACTTCCTGGAAGGAAAGAAATCGTCTCAGGAATTGAAAAGAACATCAAACTAAAACCAAATAGATTTTTTTTTTTTTTTTTTTTTTACAGTCTTCTAGTAGGACACACAAGATTTATCACTTTAACAAGTTTCTCAAGTGAGACTTCTTAAAAAAACCTGTCACAAGTATGTGTTACAAGAGGTGAAACTGTAAGGGATGGAGTCCAGAATTCATATTAATGACTTTCTCGGGGAACATTAGTATTTTTGGCTAAAAAACAACTATTCCCTCGTTAATATATTTTAATTTAAAACAGACTATGTCTCAAGATTATACCCATTCTGCCATACTATTTTATCCCAAAATAGTAACAATGCTCGTATTTGTCTAGAATTAATTACTCAAAATGGAATTATAAATATAATATGCATATGAAATCATACTAAGGCTAAAAGATGTTTCAAAATCATGATCATAAGAAAGGAAATTTTAAAAATACCCCTATGGCTTAGCTACTGGATGAAATATTTTCCCTGATAGCTAATAAGTCCCTCTTATAAAGGAATGTAAATTATTTACTTGTTTCTTACAAACAGAATCCATATGAAAGCCGTACTTAGCTCCTAAATAAGGATGGCAAATTACCTATAATGATGATAAGGTATCTCCAAATTGTACTCTGCTCTGTATTTTGTTAATTTCAGTGAGGAAGATGCAATGTTACTTCATTTGTCTTCCTCCACATGTACCCACAGTGCTTGCACAGTGACTAGCACAACTAGTCCCTGGCTTCTCACCAAAAAGTCCTGGAATAGTAAGAATCACTGCCACGGTCATCTGGGACATAAAGGGAGACACAGTTCAACAAAAGAGCCAGCAAAAAGGATCATCTCACAGAATAGCAATCTAAGCTCTTACAACACTTCAAAAGGAAAGAAATTTTTTCCATTAGCCACTTTCAATTACAAACTTTACAGGTACGGGTCTGTTTCAAAAAGGAAAATATCTAACTTCCTAACAAAAAAGCTATTTCAAGTCATCCAAGGTTAGCGTTGCAAACATATACGTGTTACATATATATAATCATAGAAAAGTTCTTCCACAGTCCTTTCAAGTCATTTTCAATATAACTAGTGTTTAGGCTTCACACTAGAAGAGACTTACAGCCATCGTGTAACTATATTAATGCAGTACAAAGCCTGAACTTGCAAGCTATCCTGAAGCTAAGAAATAGTAACTCCAGCTCAAGATGACATCGCTGCAATCACCTTCCTTCTGAGTAAGAGTTTTCTTGACCTACTGAAGTCTGAGCACAGGTAGAGAGAGTGCGTGCCTGCCTGCAGCATCACGCGGATCCAGGGGGATCGGTGAGGGCAGCAGAACTACAGAACAGCACAGGCCAAGATGGGATGAGAAAAATAAAAACTACAGTACAAGCAAAATGTCACTGATGCCTCACTTGCTAACAAAACTTCAGTTCAGTGTATCTTTGCAGAAAAATTTTCTCTGTAAATTTAACCTTACAGAAATTACTGAGGGCACACTTCAGGGCATATAAACTAATGACTTAATCTATTATGAAAATATGCTAAGCTTTCATACCCTGTAAAAGAGCAGATACAGGGTATCTCAATAGAAGAAATCTATACCCCAGCAGAACCAACTAGTCTCAAACATGCTTATTTTTACTATTATTTTTACTATCTTCTTGCTATAAAGTATATTATTTACTTTCTGAACTCTGAAAAGAGGTTGAAAGCCATTTATTCAATGAAAATGAGAACACATGCTATAAGGAAATATATGTGTCATTTGAATGAGTGACAGGACACAAATCAATATATTATATAAGTACTGAATTGTATCCTTAAATAGTTTTGCAAACCTAAAAATATTCTGTATACATAGCAGTTTTCTAAAGAAGACAGTCTGATAGGTGAATTATAATATATATGCATAAGTATTTGAATTACATCTGTCTACCTATATACATATCTTTTTTGCTTTTCATTAAGACATTTTGGCATGCTTAGAATCTACTCCTTAAACCTTGACATGTGGATCACCTACAGTGAAAGACTCGAGGAAAGAAAAGAAAACCTGACAAAAAAAGCAATCTTGGCTTCATATTCAGATCAGCTGCATCCCCACCTCTTGTATCTCACGACCTTCATCTTGTAATTCACAGGTTTACTCACTGGAGTACCAAAAAGCAACTGAGATACCAGAAACACACATGAAAAAAAATCCTAGTTCTCCTCAATCACTGGCTAGAGATTCAGCTAAATGAATGGGATTGTTTCCACTGAGATCAGGAACAGAATTAAGATTATATAACTATGGAGTTCATACTCCAGCAGAAGTCTGTGAGGATTTTTATTTATATTTATTAGGAAATAAAAAAAGAAATCCAGAGTCCTGTTTAGAATCAACAACTTCTTGCCATTCTGAGTTAAATTTAAAAGCATCGTTGATGGTGATAGAAATAGGCATTACAAGATGGCAAAGTGCCAAAGAAACAGGGGAATAGCTTGACAGCTGCAATTCATAGCATGTTCTGACTAACCCACCACACCTAGATTCGCAGTGTCAGGAAGGATATCCCTGCCATCAGCAGGAATCTGAACAGAAGCCAGCCATTTTTATTCAGAGCAACACTGGGAAGCTCAGTCTTGTGTCCCAAGCAGAGCAGGTCCAGCCCTTCCTGATGGAGGACAAAGATAGGAAGGGACGAGTTTTCCAGAAGCTGCAGCAGAGACCTGACAGGAAAAAGGGCAGGAACATGGGAGGCTGAGCTACAGTGCATCAGAGAGGTTTCTGGAAGGTACCTGTGGGTAAGTGAGCCATGAGGTGGGTAAGTGGGAGCCGTGGGGAGCTCTCCTAAAGTGGTCAGAGTATAACAAAGGCTCACTGAGCATGTCTGGGGAGAGCGAGGATGAAGGAAAAAAGAAAAGGTAGGATATTAAGAGGCCCAAATCATGTTTAGGCGTGGCCTCCAAATCCCAAACCCAGGTCACCCCTCCACAACTCAGTGACTGGAAAACTTTGAATGCAACCGCTGTGTTAAGTGAACCCTGAACATTCATTCACAAAAATATACACAGATAAAAAGTTAGCTAAAAGTAAGAGTTTGACATCAGAATATAAGAAAATAAGAGACAGAAGTGGTTATTTTGGCTCCCTTTCAAATGTCAGTGCAAATCTAATTTTTGCTGGAGACCAACTGCTGTTAATGGTGGACTGACTTTAATGAGCTGTATTGGGTTGATAGCTTTACAATGTTTATTCTCAAACGTTCTCTGTCATTTGAGATGCCATCTATAGCACAGGAATGTGTAAGCTTTTCACGTTAAAACCAGAATAGTCTCCCTGACTTGAAAGTATCTGCTATTGCTACAGAAGACTACCACTAAGAAAAGAGAAGTACGTGAAAAAATCGTGCTTTACCTGTCCATACTTTGCAGCTAAATGTAGGGGTGTCCAGTACTGATTATCCACTACATTGAGATCAGCCCCATGGTCCAGTATCAGAGATGCAACATTCTTGTATCCATTAGCACAGGCCACATGCAGCTGCAATATGAAAGTATCTTAATAGTTCAAAGAACTCAGAAAAATCCATGACATGCTATTGTGTATCTTGGCTGCCCCACAGACCTAACTGGCTAAATCATGGAAATGGCAAATACAAAATATACATGCAATAACAGACTAGAAACAGACTGCAGGATTTTTTTTAGCATTTATAAACAAAACCTGCAAAAAAAATAAGAATGTTAGCTTATTGAGAACTATTTAAACAATCTAGTCTCACTAGACACTTTTCATACAATTTCAAACACTCACAAACTTCATGAGCCCAGGTACATTCACACATTTCAATAGAGCTTGGCCTAGACCTAACCTTCTTTTGTGGCAGCTCAAATACCCCAGATGTAAGCTGACACTACTTTACTCCAAAATGAACTCATTAGCATATAACCAAACCAAGCACATTGAGTTAGCAGCACAAAAATCAGTCACAAAACATATTTTCTCGATTTTGAAACAGAGATTTTGTTTCTTCTGCCTGCATTGCTTCCCTAGATACTTAAGTGGTATTTGTTTTAATAACTGTAGTTGATTTTCTGTATCAGTAAATTTCATTTCCAAGTCAAAATGGAACAGAAAGAAGGCAGAAAATGCTGTAGCAGAACGACAGAAACTCAGGTTAGCAGGAACCTCAGGAGGCCAACTAGTGCAACTTGCTGCTAACGCAGGGACAACTTCAAAGGTAGATGTGTTTGCTCATGGCTTGTAAATCTGAGTCGCAAATACAGTATGACTGATAAGGTACTGAAAACTGCAGTGGCAAAAGGGAAGAGAGGAAACTCAAAAATTTTTTTGTTAATGATCCATTTGAGAAACTGGACATTAACTTTTGTGGCTATTACTATTTAAGGTTCTATATGTGTTTGACATTTGTATCAGCAATCATTTCCACTATAAATGGTATTTACAGAATGAGACTGAGGGGAAAAAAGACAGATTTTATTTTTTATTTAATTAATACAAATAGCAAGTATGTATAATAAATATAAAAGCAATATAATACCAAACAGGACTTGTGAAGAGAGAGAAAAAGTGATCATAGAGAAAGACATAGTAGGGCAATACAAACTATTTGCTCTGGTAATAATCAAGTAAAATAGGAAAATGCAATAAAGACTCTAACATCAGGGAAAATCTGTCATTTGTGGGTTTTGGTGGAAATTGTTTCTTATGTACGGTGAGTAACTCTGTTGAGGCACATACACTTCACATGACGAGACTGATCCAGGTTACAGTTTAGAGTCTTTATTTTCTCATGGTCCTCTGCTATGATTTCAAACACTCCCTCCACTTCTGGGAGCAAAGGAGACAAAATTTGCATTTGGAAAGTGGCACAATAGAATTGCTCATCTCCAGTTAGAAGCTGTCAATTCTCACGATGATCAGTAAGAACAGGGCTCAGGAACACTACAGAAATGGAGAACTGAGATTGTAGGTGGTAACCTGTATCCCCAAACCACACAGCCTAACTACACGATTTTTTTCCCTTGAAGTAATGTTAGCCAAAGAGACTATTTTTCTTAGGATTGAAACGGATGGCTAACAGCAAGAAAAAGGTCTTGCAATAAACCTGTTACTAGAACTGTGTAGTTCAAAAGTCACTATAAGCATAGGAGACAACAAAACAGAGTCCAGGACATTATTTGCCTTATTTGCTATTTCTGGTTCACCTGCACCTGCAGACCATGCATAAAGTTTTCTCTATGAACATGCTTGACGCAGGGGGATGAAACACATTACAGGTCATCAAAAATCTTCCCCTGGAAAGGTGGCAGAGTACCCCTGCCCTGGGGGCAGAACAATTCTGTATGCTATAAATGCTCTTAATTTCAAATGTACAAAACCCTCTAAATTTTCCAATAATTGGAATAATTTTCTGTTTTAACAGAAGAAAGTACATTTTCTATTCAGACATCAATTTGACAAGTGCTATTTTAAAGTAGTTTCAAAGCTCACAGGATGCAGCAAGTATTTTGTGACTGAAATCTTTGAAAGAAAAAATACTACAGGAGAGTTCAGCAGAAGAATTTATTTTGCCATATATCATTCTGTGTCTGTATTGCATGTCCACATATTTATGTGCTATTAATCTATGAGAATGTATGCATTTATACATTTATGGCATCAATCTTTTGCCTGATTCATCTTAACTTACACATGGACTTAGATATATTCTATCAAGAGAAAACAAATCTTATTTGTTACTTAGAACTGAGATATTTTTTGTTTCCTCTGTATAGACATATGTAGAGCAACAAAAACTATTCCCAGAACCCTTTGATAGGGACACACAGACTGGCTGACTCCACAACCATGAATAGAGACAGAGCAGTTGAACAAATTCTGGATTTCCCAACAGTTTGTCAGACAAAAGTTTCACATAATAGACGACTCGAACAAAAGCAATATGATCCACTCTGTAGCTACTTGTTACAAGACTGTGAAAGAAG
>VYZV01022721.1:53217-70403 GCA_013401275.1 Pandion haliaetus
AGCTAAGAGTAAGAAAGTTTTCGTTAAGACACAGATGTTGCACTAGCCTACTTTAAAATCTGTACTATGCTTGGCATTGACATGTATCTATTTTCAAAAGGCCAGATGAGAAGGAAAACCTCGCATAACCTCATTGTGCTTCTTAGAGAATTGCCTTGCAAACATGCCCACCAGTACACACTTGCAGTACATGCATATTCACAGCGTGATGATTACACGTTACCACTCACCAGCGTAACTCCTTCATCATTCTTTTGATTCACGCTTCCTCCACTTGATATGAGCTGTTGAACATCTGTAAGCATTGTCATAGGTCTCTGTACCTTCATTTGGCGCAATGAATTCAGCTCTACACCTGGAAAAAAGAAAAGGCTAAGACCTTCTACTATTTAATTCATCAGTAAAGAACAGATATATGATTCTCCGTTCTGGGTTTGTAAAAACTTAATCAACATTTAATTAGACTTCAGTGTATATTTGCAGAACATGTTTACTTACTTAAATTTACCAATAAGTTTACTTGTATCTTTATTTGTAAGTCACTACGTGGATGATTTAATGTCAGTCAGCAATATCAAATAAATGGGCCTGATCTCCTACTGCAAAAGCAGTTGTAGTAGGTAAAGCAGTTGTAATATCATTAAATCCACTGAGATAGAGAAAATAGCTGCGAATGGGAGAAGAATTAAACACTCTGAGGTAGCCACTCAAGTGTTTAGGTCTTATTTAATGAAAATTATTTTTGGCTGCTTTCTCTCAACCGTGTGTATACATCACAGTGCCCAGACCAGCCCCTCAAATCTGTCGGCTCAACTGCTTGAGAGATTGTGAAGTGAGGCAAATGACATTAAAACTCAACACTTTTTAATCTGCCTGGGTTATTTTCACCAGGATTAGTTCTCAGTCAGAGCTTAGACCATTACAAGGACCCATAAACCAAGAGAAAATGTGGTACAGAGGCAGGAACAAATGGGAGGGGATGAAAGGAATGAAGGGCACAGGGTTGCTTGTGTCAGCATCACTACTGAAAGAAACAGTTCTCAAAGTACAGTTTTAAAAGGAAGATAAGCAAGGCAGTCTATAACCAAAAGAAAGCATGGCCCCCAGTTTGAAGAGATTTAAAATTAGAAACAGAGGGTACAACAAAATTGCTAAGTGGTTAAATTAGCAACTGGCTGTGGCTTGATTGGAATATCTAACCAAAATTCAGGGCTTGATTCTTCCACTCCTAGCTTCACTGGTCACTTATGTCCATATATAGAAAACGTAATTTCAGCATAAAAATCCTTCCTCTCTACCCTGGCCATGAAGTAACAAAAAACATATGAATAAATTACTTCTTGGTTCTTTTCCGCATTTGTCAGTGAGCTGAAAAGTGACAAATACTGATTTAATTAATATGTATTTAACTTAACATTTTATCTTCAACAATTCTTGTGATTTTTTTATATTACTAAAACAACTGAAGCATGTTTCAGAGTAAAACCGTATTTTAAGTTTCTTAGTTTTAATCTACCCTGGATCTCATATAAATGGGTGTACCATATGTAGCTCAGCAAAGAATCTCAATCATTTTCTTTCTCTAACATGCTACTATAAACGCTTCTTTATGTTCTGCATTTTATTTGCCTGCAGCACTTCTAAGAGTTTAACTCTGAAGTGAAATGTTCAGTGTGAGCACTGTCTTGCTGGCCACGTTTACTTATTCTCCTATTTTCACACCTGTCACCTAAATGACAGCAAATGTAAAACACAAATCTAAACCTAAGCTGGAGAAAATGAGATGTTTTCTCTCTCTGGACTAAAACCTGTGATCTTTCACATAAATGTAATTCAGACAAACAAACTTATATATGGTATTGATGGCTTAAATTAGATACCACCCAAAAGCAAAATCTGCTAAAATCCTACTGCCTGACAGTTGCTAGACTGGAACACAATGCAGATTTCATAGGATGTTCTGAGTATCTCCTAACAGTGTATTCATTTTGTCAGAATTGACGTTTTTATGCCTTCACGACATTTCACATAATGATTTAAAACTACTTGATGACATTTACAGATTACTGATACCACATGGCATCAATTAAATCTCTTTTTCTTCTTTCTGTTTCTGCCTATTTCCTTCTAACAGTCAACTGATAGTTTAACATTCTTGTGCCAGTGACAGAACTCTCAAATCGGTAAGTTTAAATTTCCAAAACACTATGTGGTGTGAAGGGCTATATACACCCAAAATTAGTTATCATTTGCAGCACTCACTTCACTTTTTAAACACGTAACACAGATAGACAGAACAGCTGAAATGAAACCTGACTGGTCATGATAAAGCTCTTTCTAATGTTGTCAGGTAAGAAACATTGAAGTTTAAAAATGTATGTATCATTTTATACCTGATGAAGGCAGCCATTTTTAAGTACTGCTGACAGAACTTATGTCAATTTTTTTCTTCCTCTTGCTGTCTCCAGTAAACAATTGGAATAAGTTTTGTTTTTCAAGGAGAGGCGCAACAGGTGGAAATTAACATACTACCTATTTTGTGTGTGAGTACTCAAAAATGAAAACTAAGTTCACAATCCGCAAATTAGAAATACCAGTTTCTGACTTTCCCCCAGAAAAAAAAAAAAAAGACTGAGAGGGAAGCACGGTTATTATCAGGTTGTCCGTTTCGTCATGTTTCATGCAAATTGCAGTAACGGCTACAGGTTGAGGGCAGAGGCCAGCTGAGTCTACTCAGCCTTTTCTAGCAATTTACTACTGACTTACGCTCAGCATGGTCAGAGAATTAACTTATCCATGTATTCTTACACTGTCAGTGAAATATTGATCCTTACACCTTTTAAATTGCATTTTATAGAACCTTGGTGCATCCTGTCTGGGGCCACAAAAAACTTGGCTGTTGAAAGATTAACTTTGCTCATGCTGAAGGAAAATCAAAAAAAGAGTTCAGCTGCATCAATTGCTATATACGTTCTATCACAAATATAATTACACCCATCAGCTCAGAGAAAATGCATAAACAATGCTACATAGCAACAAAAGGCACAGGCTACATGAATCTCAAGATAGCTTTACTGGCTTCAAACTAATAGTTCTATACAGGAATGATACACATTTCATTAAACAAATAGCAGTAAACAGCCTGGCAAGCGAGCTACCACAGTGACATGGTTCCACAGGCTTCATTTTTTAAATATCCAAAAGAGTTTTGAAAATGCTACAGAAACAACAGAGATTCCCTTCCTCCGCCTTCACAGAAAACAGAGTGAAAACACAAAAAAATAATCTAAATTGCAATCTTAGAATTGCAGTTTTGAATTCCAAGAACCTGGGAACTGTTAGGCTTCAGTGAAGGCCTCCCCGGTAGGGAGCTGAGAAGCCAATTTACCAAGCGTGCCCATGCATCATTCTCTGACGCTCAAACAAGGAGACCTGGTCAGTAACTGCCTTTGCTTAATCAAGTCTGTAATTCTGGAGAGTTTACTCTCCCTCCCCAGGCAGTGATACTTTTCATCAGTTTAGATGGAACAAAAAAATGTTACTGAGAGTAAAGTTAGTTCAAGTTAAAGCACTCTCAGTTACTTTCTCATAAAAAGTGCCAGGGTGTTGAGAAACGCATGACCAGATGTATTGTCCTGGTGTTGGCAGTTGTGGGGCTGCTGGGGTGGCTTCTGTGGGAAGAGGCCAGGGGCTGTCCCGTGTGGACCACAGAGTTCTCCTCAGCTCCCGCAGACCCACCATAGGACACAGCTGAGCCTGTCAGCCAAGTACGGCACCTCTGCGAAAATGTATTTAAGCGAGGGCAGAAAACAGTGGACAGAGAGACAAAGAGGGAACAAAAGGAGGGAGAAACAGCTGAGGGAACACCAAGGTCAGAGAAGAAAGAGGGAGAAAAGGTGCTCCAGGCATCGGAGCAGAGATTCCCTGCAGCCCATGGAGGACCCACAGCGAAGCAGATGGATGTTCCTGAAGGCACTGGGTACCTGTGAAAAACGCATGCTGGAGCAGAGGAAAAGTGTGAAGAGGAAGAAGTGGCAGACAGAAACTGCTCTATGTACTGGCTGTACCTCCCCCACCGCCTTGCACCGCTTGCAGGGGTAGAGGACTCTGGAGTGAGGGAGTGAAGTCAAGCCTGGGAAAGGGGGAGGAAAGGTGTTGTTTTAGCGTTTGCCTTTCTGTTTCTCGCTACCTGAATCTATTCCAATTTGCAACTTTCCCCAAGTTGAGCCTGGTTTGCCTGTGACAGTAACTGGTAAGCAATGTCCCTGTCTTTATCTCGACCCATGAGCTTTCTCATCCTATTTTCTCCCTCTGTCCTGCTCAGGAGGGGGAATGAGCAAGCAGCTGTGTGGGAGTTTGGCTTTTAGCCCAACCACACCAGATTTTATGAATAATTTCAAATTACTTTACATTTTAAACCAAAATAATTTTTGGATGTCTCTTCCTATCACATTCTAGGTTACTGTATAGTGTCACTCTTACAGTAAATCTTTCCTTAATCCTTTTCCCACTACTTTTCTGAATCAGCTTTTCCTGCACATGTTATTTCCCTTACATTGAAAACTGTTGGCTTCAGGGAAATTCTCCTTATCGTAGTAATTTAATAGTTGACTGTTTCTGACTAATGTTAAACACTGTCTTCAGTGTAGGATTCTGTACTAACCCTTAGCTTCTGGGTTTTTTATTCTACCTACTGCTGCATAGCAGAAAAAGAAATTTATTCTTTCCATTTTGCAGCTGAGAAGTAAGTCTTAACCCATTTGCTAGTAAGAATTTAATAAACCACAGTCTATTTCTGTGAAATCTGCACATTATTTTAACTAACTTAAACCATAAAAAACTACCTAAATGGATAGGACTTGCACGTGATTTTGGCTCTATATACAGTTTCCTGAGACACCTGAATATTCAGAGAACAAAACAGATCCATTATTCACACAGCTTGGAATACTGTAAAAGATTTTGATTTAAGTACATGAACTAACTCTCTATTACCATCAAAGGTTGATAACCTTTAACCAGCTATTTTAAATTCATTTACCCCACAGAGAGTGTATCGTTAAAAAGAATACTTTGTAGAAAAGCAATAACCCTTTTTTTCTGTACCTGTGTCATGGTAGAAAAAGAAAAGCCATCTATACCTTCATGTAGATATGTTATTGAAATACAGTCATTCTTAAAAAAACTATTCCACAACAGATGGTTTTCTTCTGGTTTTGTAATAACCTGCTAGTGCATAAACTCTCACTGTACAATAGGCAAGAAAGGTATTATTTTGCTTTCAAATGTGCAGGATACTCAGCTCTTAAAAAAAGAAGTAGTAAATATCCAGATGCTGTTTTCTCAGATTAAATAACAAGGCTGATGTTCTTGGAATGCACAGTTATCCTACTGAAAGCTGAAGCCTAAGATCTTGGAGAACAAAAGGCAACACCTCTTTTCTGGAAACAAATTACACAGTGAACGTGTCACCTCCTGTCACTTGTCAAATATGGAACCAAGAAATACCTATCACTCATTTGTAGTTTATATCTAAAGTCATCTAATCCATTATGCAAATAAATACCAAGAAAGGAAGCAAACAAAAATGTTGTGTTCTTCAAAGCATTACGTATTTAAAACAGCCTACAGGAAAAGGAGCAAACATAAGGATCATACGCCATAACCAGAGTTTCACTGACACACTTCTGCAGTAGAACATTCTGCCTCAAAAAACAAAGAGAATACACCAGCAGCCATTTGGAGTTTGATGTTTTTAAAATGGCATTAATGCAACAAAAGCTTTGCCTTAAAACATAAAGCTGGTATTAATCTAAATAAAGGTCACAGAAGGTGCCAGGTGGACTTCCTCAACGATTCCAATAATCAACCAGGTTCAGAATAAAACAGGACAAATAGAGGAAAAAAAACCACCTTTTTACACTTCCTAGTATTTTCATTTCACCCTGGAGGGAGACACTTCCTGGAGGTAAATAATGAACAGAGAAGAGGCTACAGATGTAAGTTACAACAAATAAAATTTCAACTGAAAATAAGAATAAAAAAAATGACACAAAGATGGCTCAGCACTGGCCTGGCTGCCCAGAGAGATCACAGAGTCTCCAACCCAACATGGCCCTGGGTAACCTGGGCTACTCTCAGTTGGCTTTGCCTTGGCAGGACGTTGCAGCAGATGGTCTCTCCATCTTATTTTTCAAAATCGTTAAATGTCATGACTTCATAGCAAAACAAGACAACCAGTAACATGCAAAGCCAACAGTATCTTAGCACAGAACAAATCTAACTGTTTACCGGTGTCCTCCTGCTGGCTGGTCAAGTGAATAAGCGTTCTGCTCTCTAGTGACAGCTATTTCCTAGAACTCCACTAATGGCAATAGGAATTTAGACACCAAAGCTAGTGTATAGGCACCTACATCTAGACCTGTGAATTTAAATATCATAACCTTAAACTGAATCCCATCCTATATAGCAGACTTCTAAGCCTCAGCTAGCCGTTCTGGGCTCCCTTCATAGCACCTGGAAAGAAGCATGCAGTTCAGACTGTTAATTCAGATGACCCACTACAGATATCTTTGAAGCACCTCTTTTGCTTTAAGGAGGGTTTGCTATAGAGTGACTACCAGACACTTGATTTAGACAAATCAACCCCAATAAAGTCCTGGAGCTCAGGAACACACTAGGCTTCTGAGTGCTCCTAGAACATGATCAAATATACAGTTAAGCTATTTCCACCACTTTCCTAAATATGAAATTGGATTCTGTATTTTCCCTTCCATCCTTGATTAGGGATATCTTAAATGAAGCTTATAGTATACCAGAATTATTACCCAACCCAAAGGATGCTTTTAATATACAGAGGATATGTACCTCAACATAAGTAAAGTCTGAGTACTGCTTTCTTCAGTCAATAATTAGTTTGAGTATACAATGTAACACCAGTTACATTAGTCTGGGAAATTCAAAGTAATTCATACTTAATCAGACAGCTTTATTTCCTTCAAGGATTCCCTCTTCAATCACTATTAACCATGGCAGGCTGTACAAATATTATAGAAGATACTATCAAATTTTAAAAACTAAGTGTGAAATAAGGGTACTTTGAGCTGCCTATTGTTGCAAGAAGAATAGTAACAGACCAAGCAAAGTTGATAGGCATTTTGTCATTGATCACCCAAAGGCCAGGATTTCACACAGTACTGCAATTAAAAGGTAGGATTGATCTACTCTAACAGTCTAAAACTATGACAGGTAAACTACTGCTTGTAAACTTAAGTTCTTATTAGTCAGCAGAAAGAAACAGTCCTGGAAGTCAGTTCTCTTCACTTAGCCAGGTTAGGAAGAGCTGAAACAATACCTGCATTTCCTATTTCTCTCTATTGACCAAAAGAAAAGGTCTGGATGATTAGCTCAGGCTCAGCTATCTACAGTTAGTAGAGGTAGATGTCACCTTCATAATATTTAGGTTTGGTTTTTTTTCTTTGAAAAATTCCCACATTCACAGAATCATTGTTTAACGAGTAACGGCGCCTCTCCTATCTACTGGAAAAGAGGCAACACTGATAACATTAGAGTCATAAAACTCCACTGTTCCATGTAAGTTCCTTCAATGTAAACACTTGGCCAAGAAACTAGCAAATCTTTTTTCTTTTTTTTTCTAAATCTAATTCATTTTGCAACCAAACAAAAAGAGAGACATACCAAGGAAAGAGGAAGCATTTTCTGATAGAACCACACAAATAATTGCAACTGAGCAGACTACACCCTGTTGTAAGCTACATGCTTGTTTTATGCTATGTGTTAAATACCACATTAGAAAAAGCATTTGGAGCCTACCTGCATTGCCATTAGAAAAATCCAAAACCAGAGTTCATGAGCTGTGAAGACATTGCCACGCACCAAGGAAGCAACATTCTAAAATACACCTGTGTAATATCCTGGATGTGCTATGGACTAACAGTATAGGACCTGACACTGAGTGTGATTTCCTTGCCAGTCTAAGTTAACTTCTCTTTTTAAGTTAAAGAGAACATAACTTAGTTTATGTTAATACAGACTTCTTATATGCAGGCAATGTTGAATTTATACATTTTTACATTACTACTCATTATTTCTGCTTAATACATTGTCCTCAGTGTTATGATGAGCCACATACAACGTTAAGGCAACCTATTATAGTCAAAAGCAATGCTAGAAATCTCAGTTCAGAAACCTTATTTAAGTTTGGAACTGGTGAAAAACAAACCCTTTTTTTCAATACAGGTTCTGTCATCTATAACATACTAAGCATACTTCATAAAAGAAATCTAGCTACAGTATTTTCTCGATACAAAACAAAACCAACACCAGTATTCTTGAATAAGTGATAAAGTTTCACATACATTTCCATTCAGATGACTCACAGAGATTTATTTATTTAACAGGCTCTCACTGGAAAAAAAATACTCTGAGGCTATACATAACCCATGTGAAATGGAACAAAACGTGAAACCTGGTCCTCAAACTGTTAAATTAGTTGTTTTAAAAACTTCTGCATTACTTCAGTTTTTCTGCTTTGAATTCACACTCTGACATCTCCGTATGAATGGGCAAAAGCAGATCTAACAATGATCACTGCCACTAACCTTTGTTAGTTGTTCAAATCTAAATGCACAGAAAACTGTTCTGACTCGAAACCATCTTCCTCCCCTTCATCTCCAAACTAGTATAGTTCCACTGGCTTCAGTACTGACGTCAAATTAATATCCATCCTTTTCATTTTTATGTCACGTTCAATAAAAACATTCCAGAAGCTGAAGAGCTGACTTACCATTTTCTTCCAAGTACATCAGAAGGATGCTGCTAGATTCAGTCCCTTCTATGGCATAATCAAGTGCGATGTTTCCATTAACATCTTGCAGCAGCACATTTGCTCCAGACTACAGACAAGAATTAAAAACATTTTAGGATTTCGTAATGAAATCTCAAACAGTACTGGGGTTCTTATACATTCCCATTCAAAAACATTTCAAAGCCAGGGTTCTTAGACAGAAGGCTGATTATAACCTGAAACAAACCAAACCACACAAAAAAAGCAAAGACAAAATAAAGGACTCTTGAATGTCAAAAAGGGCTGGCTTTGCCTGGGACAGCTGACACTGTTGCCACCCTAGCTGTCCAGCCTGCCTTTACAGCACAGATGTCTGAGCTGCTCAGCAGTGAGTTTTGGGACCACCACCACTTGCAGCGCAGCATTTTAAAGTAAAGTAAGCTGTCACTGATTACAGTCTGCCTTAAAACACTACACAGTAAACAGCAGTGGTTCAAAAGTGACTGACAAGCAGCACAGACACCCATGCAGTAGGGATGGTAGACAGCTGGTAAGGGTAACCTTGTCAGCTGGCCCAACCTCTTATGGCCTCATCCATCAATCCAACCTTGATGATTTCAACAGTAGTCCCTAAAGGAGCCAGGCTGACATTTCTGCAAGTTTCATTCAAAATTCAATATAAAGGACAGACAGCTAAAAGGAGCCGTTGGGGTGGAGGGAGGGGGAACAGATCCATGAGAAGCTTGAAAAGAAACCACCAGCATGGTAAGAAAACTTGTCTTTATATTCTATATAAAATATTGCTAGTGTAAGAATTTACAGTACAAAGGGCTTTTTTTTTTTTTTATTTATTTTACATAACAAAGCTCTCATCTTATCCTTGAAAATATTATAAATGTCTAGTGGACATAAAAGTTTACATTACAGCGAAATGTCATGTATCTTCTTTAAGAGGCCATAACTTGAATTCATTTCAAGTGTTCCCTCTATGGCTTTTTACTGCAAGGAATTATGAAATAAGAATTACCTCTGCTAAATTTAATTACTTGTCTTACCAGCTTGTATGATAAAAAGTTTAGCTAATAAAAATGAGGGGTACCATGGACAGCCTTTCTTAAAACCACAGCAGCAGAGGCCAACTGTAATAAGGAATTATTAATAGAAGGTTTGACTGCTTCTTTCAGGAGCTTACTCTGTAAGTACTGTATCAAAACCTCATAGTGGGCTCAGCTCCTGGCTCAGAGTGAAATATGACATAAAGAACTAGTAAATTCATGTAGGCTTCACGTCATCAAACTGAAGGTGTTGAAGCTAGATTTGCTAGTCTGAGGTGATCTCCTGGGTTCCCATCACAGTGACAAAGGGACAGACAGGCATCAAAGAACGACTCACCTCAGCTATCTCAAACACCTCAGATATCCTACTAGACCATAACCTATACAGCAAAATGACCTATCCTGCTACAAAAGTGTACTACTTTCTTTTAGTGCCTGTCTTGCTGCACTGACTGTAAGGAGAACTGAGACAGCAAATTTAGATTAGATGTGTATCTTTTAAATTGCTAAATGAGATTAGATGAGAGGAGTTGACTCTCATGCTTAGTGAAAAGAAATGCAAGGAGACTTACAAGCAGAGAGACTTAAAAGGGATATCTTTTATATTCATTATAGTGGTATGAAAATAGATTTCTGCTTGCCTGTCCTGCCAGACAAAATTAAAACGATGATCAAAAGTCAAATAAAGGATGGATTTGAAGACCATAGTATCTTCACAGGATGGGTTAACAGCTATTTATTGCACTTGTTCCACTACTGGGAAGCATGACTTTTGTTTGTTTTGCTTTCTACTCACTGAGCCATGAGAGTTTGCTGGTGATGGTAGAATCAAGGAAGCAACACATTTTAATATTTACTTGACTTACATACAATAAAAAAAAGCACAAAGACTTGAAGGCACCTATCCTTCCCTGCATGTAAATAACCTCCAGGCAACGTCAGAAGAAGCTCAAGAGTATAACAGTAGAACAGACCTACATACATTTTCTTCCTTGTTAAGAAACCAAAAGACCTATGACATACTAAATTCAGGAAAAGCAGGATAATCAACTTGGCCAGCAGCACACTTTTCATTCCTAAGATGTAATACCACTGAAAGAAGGATGTTAACACAGAATTACTCAGCTCCAAGTAGTTTTTATTGAGTAGTTCTGTATTAATTCATTTCTTAAGAAACGTTCACACTGTTCCCAAACAGAAGGTCAGGTTTGGTGAAAGCTGTGGCAGCAGAGGTAGAAGCTCTCAGAGTTCAGGTAAAGAAGCAATTCTGGACAATGGTGCGCATTTAAAAGTAGTATCTTGCTTCAAAAAGAAGTATTTTGTGGGTTTTAATAATTACCATTTTTAATATGGTATATCATCCCTGCCTCCCAGTTTTGTATCATCTGTGAACTTACTGAGGGTGTGCTCTGTCTCACTGTCCAAGTCATTAACGAAGACCTTCTACAGGACTGGACCCACTGTTAACCCCTGGGGTACACCACTACTGAATTGCCTCCAGCTGGACTTTGTGCTGCTGATCACAACCCTCTGCACCCCACTGCTCCACCAGTTTTCAATCCACCTCACTGCCTACATACCTAACCCATACTTCGTCTATGAGGATGCCACGGGAGACAGTGTCAAAAGCCTTCCTAAATTGGAGGTAAATGGCATCCACTGCTCACCCCTCACTCACCAAGCTAGTCACCTCATTGGAGAAGGCTGTTTGACTCGTCTGACTTCAGCAAATCTGATTCTAAGAACTCTACCAAATGTTTTGAGAATAGCCACAAACACTGTGATTTGTAAAGTCTGTTGTTATCTGTAAGACAAGGGAATTTTACTTAATTTATCGGCCAACAAACTTTTAATTACTGATTCTGTTACCAAAAAACAGAAACAGGCAAACAAGCAAACACTTAAGAGAACTACACTTGGACTCCTCTCTAGACACCGCCTCTCCCCCTTCCCGTCTCCAATCCACTTGCCACCTGCACGCTATGCCTGCAGTGGGCAGTCTGGGAGACCGGGGTCAGCACGTTGTGCTTCCTCTTCTTGGTGGCCCCTTGTTTCTTTCTCCACTGCTTTGGCACGGGCTCCTTCACTGGCCAACAGTCCTGCCAGAGACGTAACTCCCCCTGAAGTCCTCTGCTCGGGTGCCACTTGGGCAGTTCTTTCACTCCAGCCCTGCTTGCAGCCCTTGCTGCCAGTGTCATGCAGGTTATGCCCAGTACCAAACTCCAGCGTACTTTAGAAAGCAAGCTATTACAGGTATAGAAAGGTGGGGAATTCCACTGTATCTCCCTTCCTTAGTGTATTGCACAGCATCCTGCCAAAAAGTTGTGTGACAGGTTGTCACTAAGATGCAAACTGTACACACCAATATTTTGAAGTGCTCGTAGTATGGACATTTCTTCCTATTCACTCTGATCACACATTTGCCTGCGATACAATGGAAATTACTTGCTGTTAAATATGATGCAGGCTTTTCAGTTGCTCAGGATTTCTTTTATTCCCAGGCACCTCTCAGCTTGTTATGGCCAGTCCTGAAAACTGATTTGAAATCTGATTTTCTAATTATAAAACAAATTTCCCATTTAGCTACTTGTGTAAGTAAAGACAAGATGGCAAACCCACAGATGGCAGAAGACGTGGAAGAAGTTCACACACGTAACTGGCAGGGGTCAGAGCAGAATGAATGAGGGGCAAACTAAGCAGCAGAAAAGCAGCAGGCTCAAGCAGAAGCACAGACACAGAGCATGACAAAGACGTAGAACGTTGCAGGTAGCAAATATCACAAATACTGTACCTTTGGTTCAAATTCAGATGATTGAAACTGTGCTAAAGAACTTGAGTGCTGTTGTTACATACATGGCCTCATAGGCCAGACAGTAAGAAACCCAGATATGAAAAGAGATGCAGATGGAATTGAGGTTATATGAATATAGTCCTACTTTGTTCTCAGGTTTCTGTTCGTAGCTCTGAAAGAGAATATGAGGAATACTGTCCCCAGGCTTCTGCTGTTAGAGTTTCCAAATTTATATGCATATCCTGTTTATATTCAAAATGTAATTCCCTATTTATTCCATTTCAGTTTGAACGTTTTATCCACCCTCTTGAATTCTGCATGCACTGCTCAGTGTACATGAAAAGTTACTGGCTTACCAGTTCTCCGCACATTCTCATTCTCAAGTCATTTCTCAATAAAAAGATAAATGCATTGCAAAACTTTATCCAATATATCCCATAAATACAAAAAATATTTCTGAGAAAAACGTTTGTCTGCAATGATAAATTGCTTCTGTTTTAGAAAGACTGCAGAAGGAACATCTTTAAATATATTATTAAAAAATGTTCCCAAAGACGCCTAGCTCAATACACAGAACGCAAAATGCAACTGAAATGCTCTGCTATGCAGACCAACATCCCTACATAGAGAGAGCATATGAGAGTAAACCCTGGTGATCAACAGTAAGTGAGCAGACAGCGCCGGGTTTGCACGCTATCCCCATATGACCAGAAATCAAGAGCCTGCTGCCAAAGAGAAAACACCTTTGGCTAGTGAAAGGAGGCAAGATTTCCCTTCTGGTTCCAGAAACGATGATTTGAAATACTTGCAATTTATCTCAGGACCATTTTACTGTGCGTTTTTTAATCCTGTTTTAATTTCTGCCTATTTACTTATTTGTAGAATCTGATACATTTTCATTTCAGACAAACCGAGTATAATAGCTTAACTCCACATACATGCAAAACTGGTGACCCTAAATATTAGGTACTGAGCTCAGGAGCAATACAGCATGAGGTTAGATGTGAACAAGTTTCGCAGTACCAAGCTATGTGCATACCCCCATTTTTTGCCAACATGAAGTAGATTGAGATGACTTCCCATTCAGTGGAAAAGAGATTAATAACTTCAGATTCATTGTAGAGTACATGATACAATGTACATTCCCACTATAACTTATCCCATAATCACATCTTTGTATAGCTAAACTTTAGGATAGCACAGGGAAGAATACCACTTTGCACACCAGTATGTAGTAGGAGCTGAACTCTTCCTTCCCAAATAACATTCCAGAAGGTGGGGAAAGAACCAAATAGCTTCTGAAGTCCAAGCACTATTGGAAATTTTCATTTGCAGGAACTTACAAAAAATAGTAACTTCATCTACCACATGTGAACAGACTGTGAGCGTAGCCAAAGCCCTCTACAGGGCTCTGTCCCTATACAAGCTACCTGTTTCCACTTGGCCCAAGTGCAAAAGTATAAATGCAGTCACAAACTCTTACGTCTGTTGCTGTAGCTATAGCCTATTGGATCAATGTCCAATCTCCCACTGGTAAAATAAGAGTTGAGTTTAGTCCATGTTCTACATTTGGGAAGCCTTCTTAGTGATACTGTTAACTCACAAGCAAATAATTTATTTCTCATTTTCTCCATCAATCTCTTTTTTTAACAATTAGTTGAAATCTAAAACTCAATCTAGTATGCACAGGGGCAAACCCTTAATTAAATATTTGATTTTTTTTAAAGTCTTAGAACTTCCTTCTCTGCAACAGATGGAGGTTTATCAGTGCTATTTAGTAGCTGGCTAATAATCCTTGCTACTCTTTCTTATTCCCAGAGTTTCTTATACATCTTTATCTCACGATTCCCAAATGAGAAATGTATCTACCTACCATTACTTGAAAAAGAACAAGGATCCATTCCATTCTGAGGAATGTGTCCTTCTTTACAGATATAGAATTATTTCTTTCCTTCTGTCTCTGAATTGCACAGTATCTCGTGTAACAGCAGCCTAACTTCATGAGGATAGGTGAAAACCACATTCTCCCAACACTTTATGGACGTAACTAAAGGCAGTTTTGTGGGAAGAAGGGCTGCGGGTTTAGACCTTCTCCAGGCATCTCCAACCATCTCCTATATTCAAGGGACAGAGTTCTAACCACTAAGTTGTATGTCCAGAAACATAATACCATCACAAGTGTCTGGACTGCAATGTCATATGATTCAGGCATTCTTAAAGGACACCTAACTTACTGAGGTTCCCCCAGGACTTGGGAGGGACTTGGGCACGTCTCTGCCTAAGTACTATCTCTTGCTTAGCTGCCCAGCTAGGACACTACAGCTTATGCACCTAGGGAACTTTGTGCTTATGAGGGTTAGCTCGTTGAACCAGAGGTGTATTCTGAACCAGAGTCAGCATCCACCCATTTCAGGTGGAAGCAGGTAGACTCCAGAAAGTCTGAGTATGAGCCACTGAAATTCAAGCTTACAAGTCCTGTATTCTGTTGCATGCATTAAATTATTCCTTCAAACTTGTGTCCATGCAGATTATTTAAATATTTGAAGTAACTAAGTAATTTAGCTTTATTCGTATAATTAGAAAGTCCCAGAAATGTTATAAAACACTTTTTAGTACAAAAATCATGACCCAGCCACTGCGCCTCTTACCTAGGATTACCACCGTTGGCTTCATGAGGCTTTATGAAGGCAATCAGAAATAAAAAATAGCCTGACGAATATGTGTGGATTATTAAAAAAACAAACAAACAAAAAAACAAGAGGCAGAAACAACAGTCTTGTTAATGTACCTATTGCTATGCAAAAAAAAAAAAAATCTCTCCTAGTAACAGGCTTCTGCACAGTTGTTACTATGCTTCAAGTGCTCCACAGTATGCTAGCCATGTGCAATTTGTGCAGTTACCGGTCACCCTCCCCCCAAACCCTTTTTGCTATTTTTATTCTTTATTTATATTAGTAATCTATTCTTATTCCATTCCACATACTCCATATACATATTTAAAAGTATACATTTATATGTGTGCAAACGTACCAAAATTTACACAGTATTTCTCTCTTCTACGTTAACCACTGTTTCCAAAAGCCCTTAGTATATTATCAGTTAAAAAGAAAGCAACAGTAATCAGGATATAATGCTCTACCTGCTTGCACACAAGGAAACATACAGTAAATCACACATGCTCATGGGCTCCATGGTGCCATGTGGTCTTGCTCTCCAACCTCAAAGGCTTGCATAAATTTTCATTCAAGATACCAAATCTCAGAGATTAGCTGGCTCCTTCTTTTGTGGCTCCTATTGGACTTGTTTGGCTCTCATTCATTAACAAAGCGAAAGGGATAAGGTTCCTCTACACAGTACTGCCTTTTAGGTCATCTCATTTTTCATAAATTCACGATGCTAAGCAGAACAGGAACAGTTCTCAAGGCAGGGCTCAAAAAAAGTCAAAGACTTCTCTACATTAACAAACCACAGACAATGAAATAAAAGATTAAGTAAGATTGAGCAGCTGCTCTCAGTTCAAAAGCATGTTTTCCTTTCAGTTCATTTCAAGAACAGATTTTCTGTAGGCAGGAAATTATTCCACAGAAATAACAATTTAGTTACTAGCAGAGCTGGAAAAAAAACAAATGAGAGTTTTATAGATCCTCCATTGACAATTCCCCTACCTGTTCCCATCTTAATCCAGGTTCACCTGCTTACTAAGAAGCAAACTGACACACAAGCTGAGTTACCTCTTTGTTTTCTCTTTTGGGGTATAGAACAATACAGAAACTATTTTACTAAATCTAGGTATCGTCTCTCAGAATGTTGATTGCAGTCTAAATACTTTCATTTTAACTTTTTCCACATAAATCTTTAAGGAAGCCCCTTCCCCCTGACACCAGAGATTCTTAAGATATTTGGGATATAGTTAATTGATTTCTATCAGTTCCAGAGTAAAGCAGGGATTCCTGTTCCAGAACAAAAGGTCAAAAGAAGCCCATGAAAAAGCGAGCTATCCCCTGAGCAGATTCAAGACTAGGAGTCCACCATGCAGCTTACCTATTTCTAAGTTTTTACTTTTATTCCTCCTCTCCCAGGCTTGACAGAGAGTGGAAGAGGGATCACAAATGTTTATAAGTCATCTATAACGATATGTAAGTCCCACTATAGCGCATGGCTGTCGTGGTTTCAGGTCAGCTCAGCCAGTAACAAAGCACCACGAAGCCGCTCGCTCACCCCTGGCCACGTTGGGATGAGGAGAAAATCCAAAGGCAGGCTCGTGGGTCGAGACAAGGACTGGGAGGGATCGCTCCCCACTTATGGTCACGGGCAAAAGACAGGCTCAACTTGGGGAAGAAACACAATCCATTTAATTGACTACAAATCAAATCAAAAACAAGGGTATTAGGAAGGGAAACCAAACATCAGAACAACCTTCCCGCCACCCCTCCCGCCTTCCCGGCTCAGCTCCACTCCTGATGATTTCTACCTCCTCCCCCCGGCGGCACAGGGGAACAGGGGATGGGGGTTGAGTCAGCTCGCCACACATCGT
>VYZV01022722.1:17361-34799 GCA_013401275.1 Pandion haliaetus
AGGGCTTGGTTGGCACCATCTGCTGCTGGCCGGCAGCAGGGCCTGAGCCGGGACACTACGAGGAGCGTGTGTGTAGCCATGGGCAGAGGTGAGGGCAAGAGCAGCCCAGCAGTGCTGGGAGCAGAGGGGAAAGCCCTGGGGGGCAGCACAGAGGGAGAAAATCCTCCAGAGAGCCCTTCGCAGGGGCTGGCGGCAGGCTGGGGCATGGGGCGGCTTTTGATTTTTCTTTCTCCCACCCCTACCCCCCCATCCCTCTACCGGACACCCTGTGGCCTGGGCCCTCCTTCCTGCCTGGCACCATCACCACTGCCACCCTGGCTTCCCCACCATCACCCTGCCTCCAAAATGCCAGCCGTCCCCCTTCCCCAGGGATTTTTCCTGAAACACTCGCTTCCCCAGGTGCCCCTCTGGGTTTACCTCTACTCGGCAAGGCTGGTGAAGCCCCGGCACCCCGGGGCCGCTGTCCTCGCCTGGCCATCGAGGCCACGTGCCTGGCCTGCTCGCGGCAACCTGCCCACACACACATACCACCTTCGCTGGAAAAACCCAGCAGGGGCTTTTCCTCCCATGTCCCACGAGGTGCTGCGCTTACCCTGGGGAAGTGCCGACGGTGACGCTTGCGATGCTGCAAGGTTTGCACATTGCAAGTTGCTGGCCTTGCCCCTGAAACCAGCACATGGGCATGGCCCGTGGAGAAAAGCCTCTGGCAGCTTCCAATGGCAGCAGGTTGCGCTGAGGGCAGCTGCCTCCTCTCTGCTTCTCTCGAGAGTTGGTACCTTCTCCTGTGACAGCAGCGGCAGCAGAAGCCACGTGAAGCGGAGCAGCATGCAAAGCCTGGCCGCCCGGGCTGTGCAAACCACAGAGCCTTTTCCTTGGCTTCCTGATTTTATCTCCTTTCTTTAAAGAAGCCAGAAGCTGATGAGCACAAGAGATAGCCCGGGCTTGCACAGCACGCTCTCGTCACCCTGCAGCACCGCCCGAGCTGCTGGATCGGCGAGAGGGCGGCTTCGGAGTTGCCGGGGGCGTGAAGTCGCTGCCTCCTCTCCAGCGGCCGCTCTGCAGGCAGGTGCCTCGCGCGCAGGAAGAGGTTCAGTTCCACGTTCATGCACCACCATCTGTGAGCTGCCCCAAGGCCTCGGCGAGCGCAACACGTCCCTCGGCCGCTGCAGCATCTCCCCTCCGCCTCTCAGAGGGGTTGGAGGTGGCTGGTGGTGTCCTACCTGCCCGCTCCCCGTTTCATCCTGCTCTTGCAGCCCCGGGAAAGGCAAGGCTGGAGTCTCTGGGAGCATCCTGAGGGGATCCCCCAGCTGATGGGGTCCCACCCCAGAGCGATTTGGGGCAGAGGCAGGAGCTCTGCAAGGCACAGCGTGGAGCGGATCGCAAAGGGAAACCCTTGAGGCGTACATACTTGTTTAAAATACTTTATTGCAACATTACGGTCCTCTGATTCTCCCAGCAGCGGGACTCTTGCATGTGAACACCAAACCAGTTTATTCTTAAATTAAGACTCATTCATATATAAAAAAATTTTTTTCTTTTTGTACAGACAGGCTCTGCATGCCCCCCAGCCCTCCTGCTAGCAGGAGTCAGCGGCAGATGGCTCCTCTTAAGAAATCAGGCTAGTGGAAGAACAGCAGCCCTATCTTTTTCCATGTGATAAGACTTTAGTGGCATCCAAAAAGGAAGATTTCTACCTCCTTTTCCACATCCCCCACAGGAGGACAACAGCCACAGATCCACATGTCCAGAGGTCACCAAGCAGCAACAGTCTGCCTCCCATCCCTGCAGCATCTCTCTGGCTTCTCCTGGTTAATACAATTCTACTCTTTAATGGTTTTCTCTTAGAAAAGCAGCATTATTTTTTTTTTTTTAAACACTTTTTATAAAAACTAACAGACAGGATCAATACCAATACAAAAATGCAGTAATTGCTTTTCAACTCAAGTGCGCAGCAAGTTTTCCGCCCTATAAGGATACAACACGGACCCACATGGGGATACATGCAACGCAGCCCCCTCCTGAATGTGATCCGAGATCCCTGCCTTGGGGGAGTGAAGACGCATTTCAGACTATAGCAGCACATTCAAATGTATTTCTTAAAACCTAGTCTGATGTCTAAGCTACCTAAAAACCAACCAGCTTCCAGCTGAGAGTCTCCCGTTGCCCAGGGAGCTAGGGAAAGGGACGAAGGGTGAAGGCACTCTTTCGGAAAGAGAGGAGACCAGCATCCAGGCCCCATACCAAGGAACTGCAAAGTCTTCCTCCCTCCCCATTTCCCAGCAGTTAACAATAAATTAAGCAGCCTCAGTGGGGCCGCGGAAAGCTAAGGCGATCGCTCCCAAACCTCACCCAGGAGGCTGCTCCCCGAGGCGAGGACTTCTGCCATCCGCACAGACACGGAGCACATCCCCCAAACAAGCCGAAACTCCACAAATCCCAAATCTAACGGCAACATGAAATAAGCCACACGTTTCCCCTCCAAGCCGAAGCAGCCACGCCACCCCCACAGGAGCCACAGCAATCTGGCACAAAGCAATGGGGACCAAGGGGCCAACAAGCACCTGCCCCCTCCTCCCGGGCACTCGGTTCTCTTTCGTGGGCCACACAGGCCCATAGCACCCCAGCCCGGGGAGGGAGGTTGAGGGGTTATATGGATTTTGGTCACGTAGGCCAGGGTAAGAGGCTCGCTATCCATGATTGATGGCCCACACGGGGCTGGAAGTCGTTGTGGTAAACACCCCCGAGGAGATGGCGAACAGCGGCCAGCCGGGCTACGAGGAACACGAACTGAGAAACATTTTACAACTTCATTTTGGGTCGTGCTCCCCTTCCCCAGCTATTCTTGTGCCCTGCCACCACGAAAACGGTCGCTTCACCCCGGCCACCTGCAGAAGCTGACAAGCAGCATCGAGCTCCGCCAGCCCGGCCGCTCGCTCCGACAGACGAGCGCAGATCCTGCTCTGTGCTCCCAGAGAGCGGAACAAATCCTCAGCAGGCATCCAATGGAGGGGGCTGACAGATGGGTAGGTGGGATGCAGCGACCTTTCGGTGTCCAGGGCGAGGTCCTGTTGCGGCAGGGCTGGGCAGCTCTCGGGAAGGGGAGGCTGGTCACAGGTTGATGTCCGTGACGTCTGTAGGCGTGCTGGTGGGCTGGCTGGCCGAGTAAGCAGCAGTCTTGGCGGTGCTGTATTCCTGTTGGGTTTGGGACGCCTGTTTCAGGCTCTCGGTTAAGGCTGCCTCAATCTGCTCCTGACAGGCTTTCAGGCAGTCCTGCGGGAGAGGGAGCGAGACAAGAGGCCTCAGTTCTCTGCTGCTTAGAGGTGGGAGCCTTATAAATAGCTCTGAGCAGCTGCTGCGCTATGTCTTTGGCCCCTGGAGCATCTAAACACACAAGACAAAGAAGCCTTTCTCTCACAAGGGGCATCTCCAGCTTGGCTGTGCTTTAGGCCCCTCCCCAGGAGAAGCCCCGTGCTCCGGTTGTCTTCTCCCCACCTCCCTGCTTGACCACGTTCTTGAGGAATACATGTTGTGCCCATCAGAGCTTCCCAAAGCATCCGGGCTCGTGCCTGGATGCAGCATGTGATTTCAGCATCATGGCAGTCAGCTGCTGATGATGACCGAGAGGGTAGAGCAGACCAGCTCTACACAGGCTGATATCAACCTTTTACAACCAAGACTTCCCTGATCCACGAGTGATGGCCAGCGTGCAGCAGCACGGGTGCACACAGGGACGGTGGAGCCCCACCTGCTTCCCCCAGGCCCTACAACCCAGGTCTCCTGGAGCTCGGCGTGGTCCTGCATCTCTTGTGGTCACCCACCCGCTGCAGAGAAGCTGTGTGCAGCTCTGCCTCCTCCCGTCCCTGCCCACGTCCAAGCCAGGACAAGGTGAATCCCCGCTGGGTGCCCTGGCTGATGCACACTGCATCACTCTGGGGATCTCCAAGGCAGCTGGATCCGACCCCCCCAGACCCAACAGCCGCCCCAGCCACGTGTTCCCTACAACACTAAGTGCTATCAATGCTGGGACATTACGAGAATGGTGCTGCGGCCACGAAGCTTCTCACAAGGCTTTTACCCTCCTGCTCTCCCCCCGGAGAGCCCGTGTGACTCACCCGCACCTCCCCAGGGCCCAGGGAACCCTGTGCTGTGGGGGACACCAGCTGCACAAACAGGAAGGCGCAGGGGACTGCAAGCAGTGGCATTATCACTTGTAATAAAAGCAAACCCCTCTCTGTTTTCTCCCCATACAAGCTGTAACCAGAGGAGGAAACTACTCCACTTCGACACCAGAGCACCATGACACACCGAGCCATGGGAGGCATCGCCAATGGGCACACCCCCGCCCAGCTCCTAGACCGCAACTCGGCTCTCACCAAGGGGTAAGAGGTGGCATTTCGCACCTCGTGGCCGGAGCCGAGCTGGACGCCGCAGGTCCATGCGCGCTCACTGGATATTGTCACACACTGAAATCTCTTACCAGGAATCCGCCACCGGTTCTTAGAAACTGACAGAGGATGTGGCGAGCGAAAATAGCAACGCCCACCTCCCCTTCCCCGCGCTGCTTCCCGTCAGCGCAGCCTCCAGCCTGCCTGCCTGCAGCACCGGGGCGAGCTCGCTGCAGAGCCTCGAGCCACAGCCAGCCCGTCCCCGGGCTCTCCTCAACCAGGCTCTCCGTCGGCAATTTCAGCAGAGGTGCTAAAAGCCGACTCGGCCACACGCAGCCAGGCTCTTTCACTGCTTGGTGAAGCCTTGGGGGTTTGTGGGGGATGCCCGGGAGGCAGCTCGGCTTGCCCCAGCCTCCGTGCCCCTTATCCACAGGGCAGCTGTGCCATGGGGCTCTGGCTCAGACACCCAGTGGGTCTGGTCCTGCTCCACGTGGGTTGAGGACAGATCCAGAGCAGCTCCAAGCCTCACCCAAAGTGCTGCCACAGCCAGCAACAAGCCAGCCTCAGCGTGGCAGTGCAGTTCCTGCTGACCATGTTGCTGGCACAGCCCTGCACCATCATCCCCTTCTGTCCCCACAGACTCCCCACAACCCCCAGCACTGCCCAGCTGAGCCTTGGCAGCTGCAGGAAGGGGATTGCTCCTCCAGTGTGGAGCCAAAGGGGAAACTGAGTCACAGCCCAGAGACACTGCGAGGCCAGGTTCAGGGAGAAGCATCAACACCACAAACACGGGAGGCTGAGGCCAGGTGCTTCCCCCCGGAGCCCTGCAATGCTGCGGACACATCCCCAGGGTTTCCTTCTGCTACAGGAGCTGCCCTCGTCCTGCCTGGGCCAGGGCTCTTTGTGCAGCACCTCGCACGCAGGCAGGCTGTGGGGCAGAACAGATGCCCTCTCCAGGCTGAGGAGGGAGGGGAGTGGGCTGGAGGGTAGCAGAGGTGTGCTGGGCTCCATGTCGGCTCCCCTCCCTCAGTGGTGCCCTGCCTGCTTCCCACCTGTTCCCTCCACCAGCCCCAGCCTAGAGCAGGTTTCAGCCCCTGCCCCATTCACTGCAGCAGCTTGAGAGCAGCTGGCTGCACTGATTCACCGGCTGCACTGATTCACCCTTTAAAAAGGCTCCGGCAAACAAAAAAAATTAAAGCTGCACAAATAGATCAGGATGCCCTCCTGCCCCATCCCCTCCCTGCCTGGACAAAGCCTCGTTGCAGCCTCCCACCGGCTGCGGCACCGGCACCTCTTCCAATTCCCGGCGCTGCTGTCAGGGGACTGTAACTAACCCCATGGCCGGCTGCCGGCATCAGCGCTCGGGCAGAAGAAAAGATCAAAAGGGGCCCCTGGCAGAAGAAAGGCTCCCGATCACTTTGCTGCAGCGGGAGTGACCTGGAAATGGGGAGCCCAACAGGGTTCCCCTTCCCCATTCAAAGGGCAGTGGAGGGGCAGGCAGACGCCCCCCACCATCCCAACATTCCCAGCAAAGCCGCTGTGCCAACATCCTGAAATGCTTCGTGCGTCCGACCCCCTTCCCACTCGAGGCTGGGCACCTGCAACCAGACACCGGTGGAGGTTAGCAGATGTCGAGCCCAGCTTCTCCCTCTGCCCCATCCCACCTTGTCAACCCGATCCCACCAACACCTGCCCGCGCAGGGAACAGACGCTCCCCTTTGTGCTGCTTTTCAAAGGCTCCCAAGCTCACCCCGCCCTGCACAGGCAGTGCTCGGTGGCCAGGAGCCCACTGCAGCCACGGGACTGACCAAGGGTGCTGCATTTAGAGATGCTCACTCACCTCTAGGCACTCCTCAAACCAAGGTCAGCGTCGCTATGAACAACCTAATTTCCTCTCTGTCTAAGACAAATGGGCAGCAGAAAGAGGAAGGGTTTCCACAGGATCCAGCAGCAAAACCGCTTTGCTCTTTCCTCATGAACACTCACCACCTCCGTGCCAGTGATGCTGGCCAGCAGCTCAGTGATTGCCTCACCGGTGAAATCGTTCACGGAGACCGTCAGGCCGTGGATCGCTGCTCCGATACTGCCTGTCGCAATCATGGAGGGGGGGTACATGGCAAAAGTGTAGTCTAGAGCCAGGATGGGAACACAAGGGGCAAAAAGAAGAAGCTGTTAGCAAGGATGTGCGTGGTTAAGTTTTTGAGACTGGGATTTCCCTGGAAAACTACGGAGGGCCAGGCAGAAGGGTCTCTCCAGCTTAGCAGAGAGAAATGGGGGCGAAGTAACAGGAAACAGGCTGCGCATCAGAGCAGCAAGCTTCATTTAAGCTATTTCTCTGGGCCTGTCTCACCAAAAGAAGGCCTGAAGATGAGGTTGCTCTAGTGACTTAGAGCGAGACTGATAAAAGCTCACATTCAACCCTGCTTTTACCCTGGATGCCCTCCCACAGTCACAGCCTGTGCAGCAAGAAGGGTGGCACAGTAACTTTGCTCTTTCCCAGCATCTTTCAGGCACCCACTAAGAGCCCCCAGGACCATCATCCCACTTTGTCAGGGATAGAAAACATGTAATTGAGCAGCAAAATGCTCTGATTTGAATGCAGGCAGGCATTCAGCTCCCCAGAAAGCCAGGGGATTGGAGACCAGCCCCAGGTTACCCGGCAAGCCTTACTCGAGCCCAGGCTACCCTGTCTGCAGTGGCCAGCCCACCCTCCCCAGCATCCTGGAGGGTGGCTCCAGCAGGAGCAGGCACCCACCTGTGGCACACAGGGCAATAAAGGTCTGTGCATGTTTCTTCACCAGCTCCATCTTGTCCTTAGGCAGCGGGAGATGATGGAGGATGTGAGCCAAGAAATCATTTGCTATCACTGAGACCAGGTCCCATTTTAGCTTCTCCAGGACTAGAACCTCCCAATCCTGCAGTCGGACAAACAGACAGCACATTATTCAGCAGGGCTAGGCCAGGCAGAAACAGTCACCAGATTCAAGGACAGATAAGGCCAGCACTTGGGGAAGGGACAGTAGAACAGTACAATCCATGAGACAGGGAAGAAAAGAGGGAACATTCCTGCTCTGCGACGATGACACAAATCCAGCCTTGAGTTGTTGCAAAGCCGGGAATAAAGATCAGAAGAGGAAGTGATAGATCTGGTTTCTTCTTTCCAAGGTGCAGTCAGATTAGCCTTCGACACTCCTCTGCTTTGCAAAGTTGCTGCAACAGCCCACAGAGGAAAAACCAGAGCAAGGAGCAGTAGGCACACCATTCCCATATTCTCCACTCCCAAAAGGACAGGCTGATGTCCAGCCTCCCAGGAGCAATCTAGCTTGGCGCTAACACCATTACAGCTAAGGGAATAAAGAAGCTCACCTCTTTGTGTGCCCCTTGGAGCCAGCCAGTGCATTGACTCCTTCCTACAGTGGCTCCTAGGCCAGTGAACCACAGGAGGCAATAGCTGCTCTACAGCCAGCCCCTCTGCACAACACATTGAAGCAAGGGAAGGTGGGGGAAACACAGCTGAGCTTTCAGGGCTGCATCCAGACAGCCCAAGCTCCTGTATGAGATCTTCAACCCCCACAGAGCTCAGCGGCTGTGACTAGGTGCCGAGGTCCTCAGCCCAACAAACACTGGGCACACAGCCCTACGGAGGAGGTCCCAGGCTGGGCACTAGCATTTTGGCAGAACCTCCCCTACTCATCATGCCTCTTCTCTGCCAAGAGAGCCTCCAGTCATGCTCAGCAGAGCATCCCCAGCAGCTTCTCAGGGGGAAGAGGCATAAACAGCCATGCTAACACCCACCTCTCCCACTGAAATACAACCAATGGCTCACTGGTGCTTCCCAGTTACATGCCGGGTGGCTGCCAATGTCTCTGTCCTATGTTGTGGTGCTTGCTCTAAGCATCTAACAGATTTCTGTAATATCTTCCATGAGCCAGTCTCTGTGCAATCTGCAAGCTGGGGAACAGATGGCGGGAAGGCCGGGTGCTCCCCGCAGATTTCATCTGGAGCCCGGCTGCTCCTCTCATCTGCTCAGCCTCTCGCAGGCTCTTCCAACTCTGGGCATTAGTCCTAACACCGACAAGGAAACCAAAGTGCAGAGCAGCCACAGGCAAGCACTTGGCAGAGTCATCACCCAGCAAGTCCTAGTGTTACCAGGTGGTACCACCATGGTGGTACCAAAGCACCCATCCAGCAAGGTATAAGCAAGGGGAGCCCCACGACTGGAGTCTTAGCACAGAATTTGGGACCCCTGTATTCAGTTCCCGCTCTGCCGTCAAGGTCTATGTGACTTAGCTAGAGTAGCAGTTGAATCAAACTCAGAGGCCACACGTGTACTGGTCTCACTGGGCTGGGTGGCTTTGATGTTACATCTGGGTACAACCATGCCACTGACAGAGCAGTCTCAGGAGAGGTGAGAGCGGCATCTTCCCAGGATCATTTCCCTTCCCATCACAGCCAGAATGTCACAGGCAGCCCACACCCAGCCACCCGAGCCTCTCTGCCGGTTGCAATTCCCCCACGTCCCAAGCCACAGTGAAGATCTCTGGCCCTCAATTTCTCTTACCCTCTGGATCAGCAGCAAATCTGGTTTTGGCAACATGGTCCAGGTATGCCAGAAAGGCCACAGAAGATGCCCCTATGTTCCTCCTCCCTGCTAGCAGCAGGGGACAGTGGGCCTGCAGATGTGCTAGCAAAGGAAAACACCCTGCAGGAGCTGAAGCTCCAGGTTTGGAAGGATAAAGCTGAATTGGGATTTGTATCAGATATCTCCATTTCAGGACCTAGTCCCACCCAGCAGAGTATCTATTCTTTTTCCAAGTAGTCTAGGATTACAAGGTCAATGCTGCTTACAGACATGCCAAAGGGCTGCCAGAACAGACGGATTTGAAGAAGTGAGATTTTTCATAAGGGCAGATCTTCATTTTCCCTCTTTTTAAATTTTTTTTTTTTTAAACCCACTCTTTCCCCTTACACAACAGTACCAGTTTTGAGTTGCTTAAATGAGCAGCATTGCTCAACCTGCTCCAAATCCCCCATGAGGCCAAATGCGCTGTTTGCCATTTCACAGCCTGCACTTTTCCAACCAGAAAGCAGTGCTTTGCTAGAGCACGCTTGCTAGTCTCCCATATGGATGGCCAGCCTGCCGGTCTTTCTATATTTTTAAGCTAAATCCACAGGACAAAAGCAAGAAGAAACCTAGCAATGAGCTCCAGAGCCTGAGGATCTCAGCATAGGTCACCGAGGGTGCCTCGTTCAATGGGGGGATTGGAACAGAGGGGAGAGTTCAGGCTTGGGTAAAAGAAGAAAAAACAGGTAGTGCTGGCCACTGGTTAAACTGCAGCAACACAGCAAGGTGACACAAGGAAAGAGCTGCTGGAGATGGAGAGCTCTGTACGTTGTCCCTACCTGTTGCTCACCTGGCACCCATGAAGGGCAGCAGGCTGGGAAAACTGGCTGCTTGCTCGTGCCCTTTCCCAAGAAACTGGGCTGATGCACAGGACACTGCTGACACCTTCGGCAGTCACTGCCCAGAGGGTGAGAAGCCAAGGCAGCTCCAGCCTGACTTCTCCATGCAAGCTTGGAGCATGGCCCTTTTGCAGCCCCAGGGAAAAGGTCAAAAGCAGGACCTGGAAATCGCTGCTTGCAAAGCAAACCCAAAAGGGATCGCCACACCTGAGAGGGGAGCTCCTGAGCACAGAGGGGATACCAGCCCAGCATCACCCAGCTGCAAGCTAGCTACCAGGAGTGACCAGGGGCACATGATGTCCACACTGGTGTGGCAGAGAGCCTGTCCATGCTGGGACACATTTTGTCCTAAGGAGAAGATCCAGGGCACAGACCAGCTCAGTCATGAGACCTCACTTGGGACAAGCCGGCTCCTGCCACACCAGGACTGATCCGGGACAACAGCCTGTCCGTTTGCAATGCACAAAAGCAGCTCTCTTCCAGCGAGTACACAGGTCCATCGTCTTCTTAAAAACCTCGTTGTTACAAAAGGCCTGATCCCAAGACCCAGCCGGCACTCGAGATGCCAGATGAAGGCAACAGGCGCCAAGGACTGTCACCAGCTCACAGGATTTAGCTCAGGGAAGCCTTTCTCCTGCCAAACCACCCTGCTCCTCGCTTCTCTCCTGCTAACCCTGGGGACTTCCCACTCTCAGAGCAGCATGTCAGAATCTCTGAATCACTTTATCTGTGGAAGAAGCAGAACAAAAGGCTGCAAGAGATAGGCAAGCAGGTTTGCAACAGCAGCACCACTCAGTATAGCAAACATCCTTTTCCTGGCATTTTGTTTTGCACCTAATTGAATCAGTCTCTGCCTGGCTAGTCAGAGAGGAAGAAAGTGGAAAATGTTCCTTTGTTTCTCCAGCCTGTGGAGCTCACCCTCCCCGTGGAAAGGCTGCAAGCTGCCAGCGCTGCCCACTGAGCATCCCATCGCTGGGAATGCATCAGCCCCCTTCTGCAAGATCCCCCAGGGCAGAGCTCCCCCACACTCGGCCTGTGTCTCTAGGGGTGAAAATCACAGAGCAGCTGAGCTTCCCCGCTGCAAGCTTGCTCCCTTGATCTCTCCTGGCTGCATCCCACAAGAAAAAAAAAGAAAAAAAAGAAGGAAGGAAAGCAGTGACCATTTCCCATTGCCTCCCCTGCTTGGACAAATTGATCTCAGAGCACAGTCCTGTTGCAGTAAAACAGCCTCAAGCCCCTGGTTGCTGCCTCTGTGCCCTCTCACTAAGACAGACCCGAGTCACAAGCGGAGATGGTTTTACTCAATTTACAGCTCTGCAAACTCAGTCTGGGATGCAACAGTCACACTGGCTTCTCCCCTTTTCAGGTAGTGACAGTCACTCTATACATCAAGCTCTACTCTCAGCAACACCCACATACCCACTATGCCTACAAGCAGTCTGTGTAAACCTATCTGGCGAGGCTGCACAGGGAGCAGAGAGCCCAGCTCCTCTCTGCAGCAGCCCTGTCTGCAGGAGAAAAGAGAGTGACAAAACTGAGCGCAACTTAAGTTGATAAGGTACCATTTTACTTTATCACAGACTTGATGAGACACCAGCGAAGTGGGAGCAGGCTGCACTCCACTGTGCTCACGAGCTGACTCAAAAAGAGGGTGGAAAGAGCCACTGATGTTGCTGCTGGCCACCCACCCTACCCAGTAGCTGAGATACAGCTACAGAAATGAGCAGCCATGAAAGTCCATTTGCAAATAGGAAATCTGGGGCAAATGTTTGTTTCCATCCCCTGACCAGAGTTCAAGACTGGATGTCAAGGGTAAAGATGCCAACTTCAGGTGCCAAAATGGTCACACCTATCCCACCCATGCAACAAGCAGAAGGTAAAACAGTAAAACACAAGCATATCTTCTGAAAAGTCAATGCTCTATCACAAGTGAATATCCCTTTCTACTCAGCTGTTATCTCCTTCTCTTATTTTCACTCCTTACGGCCTGCCATCACTGCTGCTCCCTTCATTATCTGCCTAGTGGCTTGATCCTGGTTACGGTCTTTGCGAAGAAATACCTGGCAGTTTGCAAAACTGAGCTTAGGTCAAAGATTTCAGAGGCAAGACAATGTATTAGGGGCAAACCAGGGAGATGAAGGTGACCTACAACTGCTCTCCCCAGCCTTCATGCAGCTGAACATGCTCTTGCACAGGCCAGAAAAGCCTTTATTTAAAAAAAAAACCAAAAAGAAACCACCAACACCCCNACGGAAATCCAACTTCCTCCAAATGGACAAGTCCCGCGTTGCATCATTTCCTTCTCCCTAGAATAACTTCATCAAGATTTTGTTTCAAATATGTTCTTTCTAAACTGCTGAGCTGGTGCCAAGCATCCCTGCAAGAGAAGGAAGCAAACCTACTGGGCCAGCTTCCTCCGAAATGCCGGGGAGGACACACTGGAGGCTGAAATGGCACCGATCCACGAGAATAGGCCAGGATGCGCCATTGTCCAAACCTTGATGAAGAAGCTCCCCTTCCCCTCCCCACCCTCTTCCACTGCAAGATTGTGAAAGAGAAGTAACATTACCATGATTAGCACAGAGGAGGAAAACAGCAGCTCACCCTGGTTTTGTAATCAGGTTATTAACTCTTGTCAGGTCCCAAAGCAAGGACAAATCCTTCGCGTATCTTCAGATGTTACCTCCATTCCCTCCTTGCAGTGGACAGCAATGGAAGACAGGAGCAGGAACTGCTCCAAACAGGGTCAAACATCTACCAAAAGCAAGCCTTGTGGTGGGTAGGGAAAGATGACTACCAGATCACAGGCTACGGAGCATCTCCTGCCCAGACATCTGCAAATCCCTCAGCACCTCTCCTTCAGGTCTGCGGCTGGCTTGTGGTACCTTCTGCTCAGCCCTTTGGCTAGCACTGATTACCAGGAATAAACCCCTGCACTGTTGAGGGCTCACGGCCGTCCCCTTGGGAAAGAGAAAAGGGATCCTACGTGCCTGAAAAAGCTATCTTTGGCTATCCCAAGAAAGTACTTTTGACCCCCAAAATGGAGCCATTCTTGTCCACCTCAACTGTATATTGATTCTGGAGCACAACAATGGAAGACATCTGTGCCAAGCATCCGGCTGTGCCTCCTGTTGCACTGAGAGCAACCCAAGATCCTGGTGGGAAAAAAAGTACAGGGAAGGAGAACTCCAGTCCTGAGACCTGCACAATCAGAAGTGAGCAACAGGCGGCAGACAGTGCTTTCCTTCTTCATCCCCACGCCAATGCTGCCAGGAGGAGGGAGAAGGGAGGATGAACATTGTGGTACTGCTTAGCCACAGCTTCCTGCTGACAAACCTCTGGGGGGGGAAGAAATAAAAAAAGTCTCTGAGTGAGGAGGCATTAGCTGTTGAGTGCAAGAGTGAAGGCAAGCCTCCAGGGGTGTTGCACATGCTCTGCTCACCACCCACCTGCGCATCTCCTAACTGTTCTCCTTTGGAAGGAGCCTGCTACAAATACAGCTCAAGATTAAACTGAAAAAAGCAAATCCTCACCAAGAATAAATCACCAAATAAATCAGAATGAAATACAACTGGTATCCGTGGGAGATATGCACAAGGTGCCCACCAAGACCAAATCCTTGTAGCCCAAGAATTTACTGTGACGATCTCTCCTAGTCTGCAGGGATGATGATAGACTCCCTGTAAAGTCTGGATGAGAGAGGGAGATAGAGGTGAAGCATGACAGTAAGTTCACCTTCCTGCAACCCATATTCCTGTTGGACAGAGAGCTTGCCCATCGCTCTGAAGGGACAGAAATCTGCCACTGGCCCACAACATGCATTTTGATCAGCTTCATGCTCCTGAGGGCATGGAGAGCACTGTCCATGCTTTGAAATACAGTTTGCTTGCCTACAAGACGACTGTTAGGCACCTTCTGCTTAGCTTGTTGCCTCTGCAAGAGGCAACTTTTGCTGGCCCAGCAGAAGAGTGAATGCAAACCAACTCCCATTCCCCCCTCCCTTTTTTTCCAGCTAAACTTTAACCCCCTCATTATCACAGGGCCAACAGGAATCCTCCTATTACAGGCTGAGATTAGCTTCATGGGATGAACCCCAGTCCTGAGAAGATACCCACGCAGAATCCATTGCTGGATGAGAAGGTGCTCCCAAGGATGAAGCTTTACTGAAAAAGCAGGAGAAAGTCTTTGCACACAGAGATTTTGTGGCAGCCCCCCCCCGCAGGATGCTGCAGCACAACCACAGCTCAGCATCCAGAGAAGCAACAAGCCCTTGTGTTTCCTCTGAGTTCCCATCCCTCACCACTATTCATGGTAATGATCCACATACTTTTTTCCCTGTGCTACTTAAGGCAACAACCACCCACAAATGGCTACAGGGAGAGAGGTATGGACGTGAGGGGATTTTCCCCAGCCTTCACTTGGAAAAACCATGTTCATACTAGAGTTCCCCAGTCACCAGAACTGCCTTCCAATTCACACCTGAAAGTTTTGCGGGTTCACTCCCCACCCTGGGGACAAACCACACTCAGATCATCTCACCCACCCCAGCCCCCAAAAAATAGATATTTAATAAGGCAATGACTAACCCTGAGAAATTCTCGTAGACAAACCGTCTCCAGGGATGTTTGTTACTCGAAGCGAGGTGGCCGTTTCCTCCCGAGTGCTCTGATCTACCAGCACGGAAGGCCCCCAAAAAAGGGGTTCTCCAATTTCCTCCCCCATTGGCAAAGTTGAACTCAGAGGTTTGGATCTTTGCTTTGAACTTTTATCAGACATGAAAATGCTTTGCCTTTCAAAACCTACAAAGCTTCTGCCCGAGCGTACAATGGAAGAGGCAAAGTAGCCCTGTTTTAACTCAAGGGCACATAGCAGGACCTAGGCAGCAGCAAGGCCCCACTCATTTCCATCACCTTGACAGCACTATCGGCCTTGATGGTACAATCCAGCCAGCTGGATACCAGGTCAGAAAAGCTCCCACCCATTTTGCTGGTTAACTCTCTCCACTTAAAGCTTCACTTTTCCTGCTGGTGTGGAAATGGATCTCCCACGACACACCCCTTTGCAGCCAGGACGAGCCAGAGCCACATGCCCCAGCGGCAGCCCCTGCCTTGTTCCCCGCTGGCTGCGCAGGCAGGAGCCTTTGTTCTCCAGAGCTGTCACTCGAGAGCGAGCTCAGCGTGGCAGCTCCGTGCTGGCAACGAGCACTTAAAGCACAAGGAACTTTCTCTATAACCTGGAGGTGAAGCTGCTTCCCACAACAGGGAGCGAGGGTCTGCCCAGGATGGGAAGGTCTCCACCAACTGACATCGCACCCACCGGGGCAAGGAGAAGGTTGGTTGGGGAATGCAGGGGAAGGTGAAGAAATGGGAGAAAGAGAACAGGAGGAGACACTGAGGCAGGTATGCTGCCAAGTAGCAGAATGCAGGAGATAAGAGAGCTAGGGAAGAGGTAGAGGGCTCTCTGAGATAGGGGTGTTTACCAGGAGCTGCTGAGGTGTGATGGAGTTGTCTGTGTAAATGCAGAGTTTCTCCACGGTCAGGGGCATGGTTTCCCGCAGCTTGGAAGCCAGGAGCATGCAGACTGCTCCCAGAAGCTGCAAGTGATTTTTCCGCATGGGGACGGACGACAGGTAGCGATCCACGTAATTCATGGCCAATGGGAAGACCTCTTCTTCACACTTCTGCTCCTCGCACACCTGACCAAACCCAATTACAAAAATAAAAAGTAAAAGGAAGTTTTAATCAGCACAGGACTCCCCAGATCTTGCCTGCACCGCAGCTTCAAAGCTTCTGGTCATGATGGTGTTTCACACTTATCTGCAGGGCTTTGAAGGCACCTCAGTGCTAAGGAGCAAATTAGCTACAGGCATTAAGCCTATGACTTCGGTGGGATTACACCAGCAACAAATTTGACCGATGACTTAAGACTTCATCTTCCTGTGGAAAGCTGCAGAACTTACTTCTGCACTCTTTCTAGCTACATATAGGTTAAGACCAAAATTGCTTTATTTGGCCCCTTTTTTAATGTTCCCTGTTGGGGATGGCTCCAGCCAGCTGTACAGCAAAGCTACCATTTTCTGCTCTGTGGGGACTGGGGACCTCTGGAGAAAATGAGCAATTTCAGCGTATCTCCAGCTGGAGACCTAACAGGGCAGGATCCACAGTCACTTCTGGCAATTCCACCTTAAGTGATCCAGAAACACAAGAAGAATCAATGGCAGAGCCCAAATCAATGGTTGAGTCTGAAAGCCTTCCTCTTCCCTAAGCCATACTTGTAGTACCACAGCCACAAACAGAATCCAGGAGCTCTAAATTTCAGTCCTCTGCTCTTATCTCTCAACCAGTATCAAAACACTGGTCATATTTAACTTACTTCTTTCAAGGCAACCATAAAAATATTGAGGTTTCTCCTCATACAGCAGCAACCACCACCGTTCTCCTTCCAGCAGCGACTGCCTCCCCCTGCAGAGCCTGCCACAGTGCCGGGGACACCGACACACACGGTCATGACAACTGCCCAGTGCCATCCACTTCTTGACTGCCTTTAGGGCTTCACAGGAACAGACTCCAAAGCAGCATTTATCTAACTACCCTTCTCAGTAAGGGAATTACAGAAACAGAACAATAATAGCAGGGGAAAAAAAAAAACAAACAACCCAACCCTTTAAAAAGCATCTCGTTCATTATTTCTTTTGACAGAAGCAGGCAGCTTCTTGCAACAGCGGCTGGGGTGGAGAGCAGGCAGGCTCGATCCCAATGTCGTTTGTTCTTTGCTGAATCTGTTCTTTCTTTCTCTATTGAGACTGTTCACTCTGACCACCTCATGAAGAGGCCCATGAGATTTCCCCTGCTGAACTGTATCCCGCAGAGAGCCGCATTCATTTTTAATTTAGGGAAGTAAATGGTAGCGATATTATTTTCCCCCTTTAACCAGGCATTTTCAGCCCCATTCAGGAATTGCAAGTCTCTAGCCTGCCGGGTGCACAGCTGAGCTGTCTGCCCAGAAGTTTTGGGGAGCAGCGGGTGAACAGGGGCTCCGACAGCAGCATGGCAGCACACCACCGGGGTGGGTTCGCGGGGGGTCTGCTCCTCCTGCATGGGTCAATCACATCTTCTAGCACAGCCAGCACTCACAGAGATACTGCCCCACTGCAGACTGCCTTCCTCCCCCGCCTCGAGACCCTCCATGTGCAGCCCCCTTCCTCCCCACCGGCATACCCCCCACACCGGAGACCTGCCCTCCGGCGCATACCAAACCCTGGGACTTCAGGGCTTTCCCGTCTCCTGGATTGTCCCTTGCACCCCTGCACAAGGCGAACCCCCTCCCCCCCTTCCAGAGAACACTGGTCGGGTGCTTCTGCCCTGTGCTTCCCCCCGCCACCAGCTCTCTCCCGCCGGAGCAGGAGCGCGCACGTTTGCAAACGCGGAGGACGAGCAAGGAAAAGCGCCGGTGGCCGGGCGGGGAGCCGGAGCTGCGGCGGGAGAGGAGGCAGCAGGGGGTCCCGTACCTCCAGCATCCAGAAGGCCAGCATCTTCCGCATGTAGGGCTTGATCTCCCGCTGCACGCAGTGGAAGTAGGAGACGCGGGGGC
>VYZV01022722.1:35350-105096 GCA_013401275.1 Pandion haliaetus
AATCCGCGGGCCGACCGGCGGCAACGCGCCGAAACCGGGCGGTGGCCACGCCCCACGCCGGGAGGGGGCGGGGCGAAAGGCGCGCCGGCGGGCTGGGAGCACGTGGGGCGGCCTCCGGGCTCTGCTGCCATGTTGGGGAGGGACGTGGGGGGCTGCCGGGACCGGCCGCCCCCCGGGACTCGCCCCGTCCCTCTGCTGCGGCACCCCCTTTGTTTCCAGGGGCCCCTCCCCGGTGCCCAGGCGGTGTCGAGCTCTCTGCAGGCCAGCCAGGCTGCAGAGGGACAGTCCTGGGGTTTGCCGGGAGGCTTCTGTCAACCCAGTCTACAAATTTATAACAGTAATTTTTTCAGTATTTAGTCCTATACCTTTTTTTTTTTTTGTGTGTGTGTCTGACCGAAGTCCTTTAAGGCTATGAAAATAATCAGCTGTGTACATACTTGGAGCCGGTCCCTACTGAGCCTGCTGTCTTCCAGAAATTACCCTCATGTTACTACTGGTGCAGCTCCGTGGGAGATAGCAACCTCAGTGTCTGCTGAGATAAGGGTTTGTCAGGCTTGGCTGGTTTTTCAGAATAATTTAACAATTGTTTGGCAATAATTGTACACTGAATAGCTACTTACTCTAGGAATTTTAAAGGCTTTTGAGTAAGTTTGCACTGTGACTAACACAGCACAGGATTTGCTCTGCACTGGTACCCGAGTGTGCTGCTAGTCGACCCAGCAGTAATTGCTTTCTGGTATAGGAAGTTGCAGACAACGGGCTGTAATTCTGGCCATGTTGCTCTCTGATGTTTGTCACTGGCCACAAAAACTGCAGTGTCTTGACTTTGCTAGTGCCAATGGGAAGGGTCAGGAAACAGTATAAAATGTACAACAGATTCTCTTAACTGGAAGGGGGAATGGATTGCCTTCAAGCTCGCAAATTAAAGGCTCCTCACTGAGTGGAAAGCATTAGCTCAGGAGGTCCATTTTTAATGAAAGATCCCAATACCAGTCATGAAGCCCGAGTGGGATGACCTGCCTGTATAAGCCTCTTCGCCACTGGGATGGTGCCGCAATGTGGCATTTGCGGCAGCAGTTGGAATCAAATGATTATAATCATAAATGTAAGAGGTGGGAAATACATTCCAGCCCACCAGCATCTCCTGATCGGCTAGATGGTATCAGCCAGTTCTGACTGCCTTACCCTCTGAAATTAAGCACCTCAGCAGCATGCACTCCTGTAACACTTCATTGCACAGGGCAGTACATTCCATTTTACAGCACAGTATTGCTGGGCTGAGAGCACGATACAGGGAATCGGACAGAGACAAGCCCAAATTCAACTCACAGCAATAATCTGTACCTGCAGTCCTAGGGAGAAAGCTGCTCCTGTTCAGAAGGGAACAGAGCAGTGGGATGTGTAGAAATCGAGGACTTTGGGGATGCAATATCGTACAAAGGGGACTCAGCTGGAACACCTCCGACCAGTTCTGCTGGAGTATTCCTCAGTATACATACTTGTATGTATTTTTGGGCTAAGGAACAAAGAACCAAAGGAGGAGTGATTTGCCACAATAGCTACTCCCCACACACAAGTAACTTCTATGTGTGCCATTTTGACACATTTAGTACTTTTTTTGTGTTTTCAGTCATCTAAAAAGAGTCTTTTAATGAAGAACAAACATATGAAGTTAATAAGCGTAAGTAAAACAAGACTGAATTCTTTGTTCTCCCTGGTCAGGATTTTTTTTTTTTTTTGTCAAAAATGAAAAACATCTTTTTGATCAGAGGTTTAGAGGTTCAAAATACTACTCATGACAGTGAACACAAAGGTCACATACATAACACATTTCACGTGCTGGAATCCCATTTCTACACTTGTACAGATGGCTTTTATTTTCTGCAAGGTATACGATACATTGCAAGTTTTTAATGATGCCATCAGCGTTGATTTGTTGTGCTGAATATGCCCTGAGAACACCATACAGCACGGTGATGCAGAACCAGAGAAAAGAAAGGGGGAGAGAATTAGATCAATCCCATCCCTGCCTTAAAATGAAAAAGAGGAATTTTTGTAGGTGAGATGAGATTCCCAAATCCCTTTCCCAACTAACTTTCTTTCACCTTACATATAAATCTTCCAGTGGTTTGGGCAAGAAATATTTGAAGAATCTATGGGAGAGATTTCTGTGGACCAGTCAGCTGGTTTTAATCCGGGATGACCCCCCCTGCTCCACTCCCCCACACTTTCATTGTGAGCAGCATCCCCCATTTGTGCAGGGGAAGAGAAGGGCCCCATGTCCCACATTTTTAGTAAAAATAGACAGCAGCTATTTTCTTTAGTCAGGCAAAGGGAAACCACAGCACTGGGTTCGTGGTCCTTCTGGTTTCTGGGCTGTGTCTTTTGAAATTGAAAGTTTCAGGCCCTTTCCCAGACTTCATGGTCTTTCTCCTGTTTCCCAGTGTCTGCACGGTGGTTCTGACACAGCCCGTTCGGCTAGAGCTGGGCTCGGTGGCAACCGTGGGCCATAGGACATGCAGGGGGAAAATGAAGCCTGTTGCATAAGAAAGTGTTCCTTCCAGATGATGACTTGGCAAAACTGATGCCTCTGCAAGCCACATTATCAGGCTAGAAAGGCAAATTACAGACTGCAGGCGTCCTAAAAAGCCTATTGTGTGGGTGTGCGGAGGGAAAAGAGAAAATTCCAGGAAAACCAAATTTTGGTCACTGTTGGCCATAGATAGTCAGCTTCCTGGCTTTGGCAAGAGAGAGCACAGCAATATTAAAAAAGGAAATTCCTTCAGAGTAAAAATTAAAAAACCTGATGGCCTCCAGACTTCCAGGATCTCGAACCAGCAATGTTATTCTTTGCTGAATCATAAAGGGGGCTCATTTTTTTGGTATGTTGATGATGAATTAAAAAAGAGTGACCAGCAGCTGGAGCTTTTAAAGGGGCAATGCAGATACAGGTCTGATTGCAATGGGTAGCTGGTGTCATGTGTGGGCTTGGATCAAAGCTAAAGCCATTTATTTGGGGTGGCCATTCAACAGGGGCATATCCATAAGCTTTTCTCTGCAGAAAGTTTGTATCTGTCATTTTGCATCAGCAGTGGGCCTGGCCCCGACGGCTGTCAACAAACATGATCAGTACCTTTTCTACATTGGTTTCTATGTCTTATATTTTATATCTACCTTCTGTCCAATTTTGATCTACCAAGAGCTAAGCCATCGTCCTCCTTGGTCATGCTGTAACTACAGTGTCATCAGTGACATCAAAATGAAACTGCTTAGCATACATGAAGGACTTGAAAACCAAATCCAATGAGCAAATAACTATATAATTTGCTATAGGAAATCCCCCAAATAAAATGAAAAACAGGTACCATTTTCTGTGAGAAAGAGCAAAGAAGTATTTCACACTTTCTGGTTTGAGAATTTCAAAGCACTTCAAACATCCTAATCTGTCATATTTCACATCCAGTTATCCCTAAAGCAGAGAGATATTGCAACTATTCCCAGCAGGAAAAAACAAGGCCTCTGGCACACAAGGGCTAGCAAAGCATGCTGTGGCAGTTTGGTGTCACAGTCTGTGCTTGCCAGAAGTCCCTGCTGCTTTAGAAGGAAATGGCCCAGTTTAAGGTCCATCATATGCACTTAAACTGCTGATATAGACCAGTACTAGCAGGTCAGGCCATGGGGTCCACAGCTTCATCTGCTGACACGGCAGCAGGGCAGATCACTGCAGGGACGCAGCATGCCAGCCCAGCACAGATGTTGGCTCTAGTGCACATGAATCAGAGCCTGCAGGCACAGGGAGCCTCTGAGGCATCTTCTCCGCTCGTTCAGCCATTCCCTAGTCCAGTGGGCAGGAGAGCTGAGGATTTCCTGGTCTCGGTCCCATGCTTAAACACAAGACTGCTGTCTCCCCCCCATAGCTGGCTCGCTCTCCTTCCTCATATCTTATTCATTCTTAACTTAGAAAAAATGCTTTCACTGAATTGAAGGGAAGTTTGGTTGAGTACAAGTTTAACATTTGACCCAGGGGATGTGTTTCCTAATATCTTTTCCATTACTGGCAACCACTGCATTCCCTTTCCTCTGACTTGGTCAGACTTTTGAGTACAACTAATTAGTCTGGAGTGATATCATCTGAATGCTGAATCTCAGCAATGCTTAGATATACCCAGTAATGATATACATGAGAATTCTGAAGAAGAAAGCTTGCTGCTTCAAAGGTGAAAATACAGCTTTTTCATTGACTTAAATCCCCTTGTTAGAGCAGCAGCTTTTGGTACAGTTTGGACCAATTGTCTTTTTAAACAAAAATAATAGCCTGACTGTTGATACTGTTCGGGTTTACACTATATCCCTCACACCTGCATCTAAGCGTGCCTGATCCTGGGATATATATCAATTTAATAATATGAGTTCCTTAACCAGGATTATTAAAGGAAACAGTTAGATGTAGGGAAGCCCTTCACTTAGATGGCTTCCAGAATAGAACAAGGAAGTGATTGGAAAGAGGTATGAATGGATGAAAAGAGACGCATCTGTAAACATGCACTTAGCAAGGAATTCACTACGTCTTCTGGCAAATCATTTAGGAGAAAATTTCCAAAGTGGCTATGGCTTTGGAGCGTCTCCATCTCAGAGCAGCTGGGCCAGATTTGACTCCAGTGGAGCCAGCCCACTTTGCCTCAGCTAACAGTTTAGGCCAGCAGAGATTTAAATGTAGTTTCACCTGACTTTTTATGAAAATCATTAGAACAGGTTTGTCTTCATCTGTCATTTTAGCAGCTGTTTTCTGCCTTAGTTCCCTTTTCCTAACGAAATCTAAAATTAAGTCATATTTTCATTGACTCAAACTCATACCATAGTGAGCCATCCCCAGGTGAATGTTCAGTTTTGCTCCCAAATCAGGCATTTTAGAAACCAGCCAAATTCAGCTGGTAAAGACAGAAAGAAAGACCATAGAAAAAAATGCAAAGCTGAAACCAATCAATTTCAGAAAGCAAACTGGGCTTGGAAAGCCCCCAGTTGTGATATATTTAGTTCATTTCAGGGGATTATCTGTGGTCGCCAATTATGCAAATTGTTAAAAAATACTGCCCTAAAATTTTACATATAAAATACATCTTTTTTAGAACACCCTTCCCTTGTCCATCCTTCCTGCCTTTTCCTGCCCTGCCCTGAACCGATCTTGTTGCCTATGTCTTGTACACCCTATTCGGTAGATGAGATGCGTTTGGGTTTTTCTAAGAAATTTTGGTTGCATGGTATTTTTCATTTGATGTGGCAAGCCCGGTGCCTAGTGCCTCTTTGCCAACGCAAACTGCCAGTCAGCGAGTCAGAGCCAGCTCAAGACTTCTCAGCAGTGTAGGCAGAAGAGGAATTTGCCTTGGTTGTACTGGAGAAAGGATCAGTCCTGCCTGGTGAAGTGATGAGGAAGGGGGGACTGGCCCAGCTAGAACAGGGTGAAAGGAAAATCCTTGAAAGCTGGGCTTGGTGCTCCTGCCACAAGAAGTTGAGTCCGCTATGGGATGAAGCTGTTTGCAGCACCACAAGCCCATGTCCCAGCTGTTCACTGCACAGTAGCACCCAGCCACATTTTCCAGGACCCCACAAAGCAAAGCAGGCAGCAAAATCATGGCAGTAGGGCTGGAGCCAGCCAGCACTCCTGAGGAAATGGGGTGTGATAGACTGAGCACTGGACTGGCAGGCAGAATGGCTGGATTTTAATCTTGGCTTGGCCAGGTGGTAAATGGGGATGGAGACTGGGCAGGTTTCTGCTCAAGGCTCAATTAGGAGGATTGTTCTCTTTACAGGGGCAAAGGAGATCACGTCAGCACAGGATGGAAGGTGGGCTCGGAGGGTGTGCACTACCCTGCTGTCGGCCTTGCAGTGGAAACACTGCGGGACCGAGCTCTGGGGTGCCAGTGATGGGCAAGCAGGAATCTCATCAGATCAGTTGAGTCTGTGCTAGATTTGGTTCCTTGGAGGGAGGGAGGACTATGTTGTGAGCATGTGAGTGTTTTGGGGGGTAGAAAGAAAATGATTGATACCCCACTGACTTCCCCCACTTGCGGTGCACCTGGCTTGCTGTTACCTTCAGCACAGGCTGAGTATACGCTACAAGCGCTTTGAACTAGAGGCAGACCTTGTAGGCGAAATGCCTTTACCATGAGCTTGCTGGCTGCACTCGGTTCACCCTTGGTGTAACTGAAAGGAAACATCTTTCACCAACCCCACATCAGCCAGAATATGCCTACGCAGCCAGCGAGCGCCAAGCTGAGCCGCTCTCACATACAGCACAGCAGCTGTGTCTGTGCGTGGCAGACCCTCCACTCTAACACCCCAGGGACCATCCCAAAGCCCACCACCTTTGCTGCCAACCTAGCTTTACCACATTAAGCCAATGCATGCATAGCATGTGTGTCCTCCCCCACCTAGGCAGTGAAGAAGTATGTTCGTCCTCCCAGTTCAAACTGCAAAAACCAAAGAAGGAAAATTTTAAGGACCTACAAACCACAGTGATTAAGTGCAGGCAAAGAGGAATGTCACACCCCTGTGCTAATAAACAGAAATAAAATACAATCCACACAACAGCACAGCTGTCGTTCAGATAACCTGCAGCTTTGAAGACAAATCTCCTTCTCTAAGTATTAGACTATGCTCCCAGAACACCTTTCCCTGAAGGCACAAATGTCACTGTATTTCTTGTGATTGTCACAGCCAGGTACCTCTGTATATCCCAACAGATGTATAGAGATCAAATTCACCGAGATGCTAGTATCCATAATAAAATACAGATGCATTTCTCCTAGCAGTTCTGGTAGTTGTATATTATCCACATATGCTTCTGTACTCATGTAATCAATAATTACTGACATTAACAACATGGTAATGAGATGATACACTCTGAACACATACACTCTGAACACATACACATCGCTGGGCAAGCAGTATTCCCACTGTATTTAGGCAGATCTTTGGTGGAGTGATTGCAGCAATCACCTGATAAATTAACCATTTCTTCCAACACTAACATACTGCTTTGCATTGGCTCTGAGCCTTACAGCATAGGAGTTGCTGCTCCTGCCTGTCCACTCTGTCCTCTCCTAGCATCACAGCAGTGAAGATGCCTTCTGAGACATCGTAAGCTGAAATCAGTAGTGGTTTATATGGCTGGCTGAGTTGGAAAGAATGGTATTGTATCCTATTCAACTATTTCTACTAGAGAGCCAGGCTTCAGCCACCCCAACTAGACCTAATGCCAAAATCAAGTCCGCAGCTTATGTTCCTGCACTGTACATGCGAGCAGAAATACTGCCCTTCTCACTTCACTACAAGAGCCTGAGCAGAAGGGAATCAGATCTACTGCAGTGCAACACCAGAGTCAGCCTCCTACCAGGATATTGTCTGTAGCAATTAAAATATGAACTTCCTTCCCACTGCAAACTGACAAAGAAAGAGGTTCCTGCAATCAGGCATGAGTGCTTCTGAATTTATTTTTGCAGCTCTTCAGCATTATTTATAAGGTGAGCTGGCAGACCATGTCCCCAAAACAAGTGTTAACATCTGGACAGTGAACAGCCTGCTGCGGGTGTTACGGGCTTGGCCAGACAGCTTTCAGGGGTGGAGGACCTGAAATCCAGCTGGATATGCTCTACTCTGGGTAGCTGCTGACACAGGGATGAATCCATGGTATCTGGTCCACGCTGAAGAACCCTCTGTTGCTCCCAGTATTTTGAAATGGCACAGCATAAGCTGCTGGGGAAGGAGAAAAGATGAGGGGATAGCAGTGCTTAGCAGTTCTGCAGAGCAATACAGGAACATCCTTGCTTACCAGTGAGGAAACGGGGGTACAGGGCACTGAAACGACTTGCTCATCGCTCCCCAGCAGATGAGTGCCAGGCCTAGACAGGGAACCTGCAGCTTCCAAGTCCCAGCATGGTGCTCTGTCTGCCTAGGCCCCACCACAATTGAAGAGGTCACATACACAATATCAGCACCATGTCCTGCTCAGGCACACTCTGGTGTGCTTCGTGTTGGTGATGCAGCTCTCTCCCCCAGGCACTTATCCCTATGGCACTCACTTGCACATACTTTCTACTGCTCTGCAATGTAGGGCTGTAAAGATGCTGAGCAGTCACTCCTCCCTGGGTGATTTTCCACAGCCCAGCAAACAAGGGGACCTCGCAACTGTTGTTAGCTCTTCTTCACCTCTTTCATGGGGGAGACTCCCTGCTGCACAGCCACCTTGCCAGTCCCTGCCCAGGTTCAGGGCAATGATAAGTACAGAACTGCTAAACAGCCCCATCATCAGAGCCACTGATTATCTGCACAGCTTGGGTCAGGCAGTAAGGAATGTAGGGCTTGCCAGGCCTACTAGGAGCTGTCACTGCCATGAAAACATCCCCTCCTTCCTTATGTATTTGAGCCAAAGCTCACTGCAAGCAGCTGAAGGATGCTGGCCCAGCAGCTTTAGAAGCAGCTGGAGATGCTGGAACTAGAGATGCTGGTTTGGACCCATAAGGTGTTACACAGCCAGGTAAATGGCTGTCACGGGTGCACTGCACAGATTATTGAGCAGTGCCAGGGGATAGGACCTCTCTGGGAAGCCATAGTCCTTGCCTCCTGAAAGCATACGAGGGAATCAGAAGCATGTGACAGATGAACACACAAGGAATGTGGGGACAAGGACACACAGGTCATCACGGCCCGGCAGGTACAGCGGTGTTAGCTTTGCTGTTCCTTGACCTGGAATGCCCCTGCCTTTGTTCTGCAAGCGTGACTTTGGAACAGAGATCTCTGGAGTCTCTCCTTTGGCTTTTCCTTCTGTGTTTTGGACCAGCCTGGTCCCTTGGCCAGGCTGAACTTGTTAATGTGACCCTAGGGAGAAGAAAAGGAGAGATACACCTCTACCACCTAGCACACCAGGGCAAGCAGGGGAGAACTGAACAGGTGGAGAGCTGCAAACGGCAAGTGGAGAAAGCATGCAGAGAACTGGGCAAAGCAAGGAAGATGAACTGCATTGCTCTGATCATTCTGTGACAAATACATGAGGCTCAGCTGGCAAGGAGACAGGAGGAGACGGCTGGTCAGATTCAGCCAGGGAACTTTCATTTCCCAGGCTGAGCTCTGAGTGGTGTACATGATGGAAAGTAGAGTGACTTGTTTCTCCTCCCACCTGAGCTCCAGGGGCTTCTTGCATTCAGAAAAGGCTAACGTCAAATTGGCATGAGATTGACTTCTCAGCCCAGGCAGGGACAGAAACCGGAAAGATGCATGCATGCTTAGAGAGCCAGAAATGAAAAGAAAAGGGAGGATAAGGAGAGAAAAATAAAAACTAGATCAAGGGCTGAATTTTCAAAGGCACTCAGCAGCCAGCAAATCTTTTTGTTCTCAAGGCGGTGGAAGAAGCAGGATCTGGATTATTCTCAGCAAAAGCTGGGCTTTTTTAGAAACCTTCCCCCTCCCCTTCCATGCCTGTGATGAAGATTTCACAGAGATGAGATCTGTTTGATTTAAAGGTATAATCCTGTGGTCATGGATGTAATACACAGGTCTGGGTGTCTGAACAGAGGCTGCAAGAGACTCACCACCCACCTTAAAGCAGCCATCTGGGAATGCATGCCAAGCCCAGTGTGCTCTGAACGTGACTTGGCCATCGTCTTCTGGAGGACCAGGCCTCTCAGTTACAGGCTGCACTGTATGAACGCCGCTGTCTTGCCCTGTTTGGCAGCTGACAGATCTTGCAGTACAAAACATGAGTGTAAAGACACAGGGACTGGCCAAGCCAGCCTTTCAATAATGGTCTGAAAACTCAGGATAGAGTCAAACACACAGCACAGCAGCTAGTTCCTGGGAAACGGTGACTGATGACTTCAGCTCCTGTCTTGACCTCATCGAGGTTGGGGAGTACAGTCAGTTCACAGCTGCCTCCAAGAGTTACCAAAAGATTCCAGGTCAGCTGGAATCTTGCCTTTTCCTTGTCAGAAAATAATAAACCCTTAAGAGCTGCAGAAGAAGAAAGAACAGGAGGCCCTAGAGGGATGTAAACAACTTGGTGGTGATGGGAGATGACAGTTAGACCTCACTGCTACTTAGATCTTTTGTATGCCCTGTAATTCAATGGCCTTAGCCAAGGAAACTGGAGTTACCCCTGGTCCTGTGAGTCCCTCTGAAGTAACAGCTACTGAAAGAGGACTCACCTCCCTACCTGATGTTGGAGTTGCACCGAGGCATAAGAGAAGAGAAGGCAAGACCCTCCTTCAGCACCCACTTGGGAAGAATGTTTCCTCCATACTGGCTGTGCCCAGCACATACACAAGCAATAAGGAGACCCTGGGAGTCTCCCCCAGCCCCTGCCACCACCAACCTGCCGAGGCCTGAGGTCCCCCCATGAAATCCATTGGCTCGCCTGGAGCTGCTGAAGGGCATCAATGCATCGCTTGCTATGTTGCACGGAGCCCCTTTCCTGTGGTCACGCTCCAGGGCAGAAGAGTTGTATGCACATTTGCCGTTACCACTTGGCTGCCTGGTTCAAGATGCAGCTGTTTGGTCACTTGGGGGAATCAGTCAGTCCCCTCCCAAGCATGCAGGGTTAGTAGGAGCTCCGTCATACCCAGACAAGGATCAGGCGATGTATTACTGCATCAAGCACAGCTGAATACGGAAGGGCTTAATTTTTTAACAAAAGCTGTGACCAGCTTCAGTGGAGCCAGCAGCAGATTCTGCTTGGGAAAAAAAAAAAAGAAAAAACAAAAAACACCAAAACAAAAAAACCCTACACAACCCTTTCTTCTGGCAACTGTAGTGAAAGGAATGAGATCTGGGTCTTCTTAGCAAACTGCTGGGCCTGGGAGTGCTTGAAAGGTTTCCTAGAGACAACAGTGCAGTGCATGGAAATGTTTTCCATTTGCAACTGCACTCCTACCTCGTTCTTCTCAGCACACCAACCTAAGCATGACCTTTTGGGGTTTGACAGCTAACAACCAGTCCTGGCTCCTGCCACTTCCTTTGAGCCTACAATGCCAACTTCTTGTGATTCCTAAGCAAGATTACAAGCCAGAAAGAGCTTGGATATTCTCTGGATATCAAGACTATCTTGTATTCTAAAATGCATGAGAGGAGATGCTAAACCACATGCTTCAGAGTCAACACCAATAATGGTTCTTGCAAATTATCCCTAGTCTGCTCGTGCAGGGCTCTTCTGCCTTCTTCTGAAGTCAGCTAATACTGGCCTTTTGGAGAGAGGAGACTGTTAAATGAGCCTTCGGTTTCATCAGCACAGCAATTTCTATTTTCTAGTATCTTAAGTTTCCCAGAGAGAATGTGGAGCATTATCCCCCTCACCCAGATAACATGATGTACAATAAAAATATGTAATAAATGTTTACAGTGAAAAGAAAAAGTACATATTGGAAAGATCCAGGAAGTGTCAGGGCTTAGGGATTCATTTCCTAGCTCTTTTCTGCCTTGCTTGGTAGCTTGGGCAGACCACTTCGCTGCTACATGCCTCAGTTTCCCTCCAGCCAAACGAGATAAAGGAGGTACATAAGTCTCCATCAAATTCAGTAGAACTGCTGCCAGATACTCCAGAGAACATGTGTGCAAGTGGAACTCCAGCAAATCCATTTACTCTGCACTTACCTGGCACTAAAGCCTCCTCCATTCATATTTATGCAATTAATCTTTAATGATGTTCATTTATTAATGGTGTTAAAGGCCTTCAAGATGGTAGAAAATTCCCAAGTGAAAGATGCTACAAGATTATGTCTTCAAAACAACTCTATAACATGCAAGCAAAGGATTTAATTCTCCCTGAAAATGACATAGTGCAATGGAGTGACTTGATCAGACCCTTGGAAAGGGACCTAGTAATTAACTTGGTGTAAATTAATCAGCTTCAGTCAGGATTTAGAGACTTTAATAGCTAAGTGCTAGCTTTTGTAGTGACAACTCCCAGCATGTACTTTGAAGTGGCCTGCCTGCTTGAAGTGGTACAAGCTCCAGGACTCAGGAACCAACAGCTATTATTTGCCTTACAATGGGTATAAAAGCACCCCCACCCTGAAATCTGGGCCTTTTGGGCCCCAACGGACACGAGGAGAAACTGAGGAGGTGCCAACCTTGCTAGATAAGGCAGACAAAGGAGCTGCATGAAAAACCAACTGCATAGGGAGAGGGAGGACAATCTGGGATCTGGTTTCCTGGGTGAAACAGCTGAAGTCCAGGCTGCTGCCAAAGGGACTGTCCTGCTCTCCCCGCTGCCTGATGCTGGTCCTCCTCCCGTCCTTGCACAGAGGCTGGTCTTTGTGCTGGCTGCCCTGTTCTGACTGGGTTAAACTCTTCCAGATCAGGGACAAGACCTGGCTGGCTGCAAAGCTGCATTACCAAATGGGCAAGTGCAGACAGGAACGCTGTGCCTGGGAGAGATTTAGGTCAACTTTGTCTCAGAATCAGGTGGGCTTCTCCATTTGCTACATCCAGATAAAAACTTTACTCTTTTTACCATGCAAAGGATGTTGTGGTGGCAAAAACATTTAAGTATAGCTATATTTTACATATATACTAATTTAAATAAACTGTGTTAATGTAAAGTGCGACCATATTTGTATAAGAGCATCTACTGCTCTAACTAGGCTGGCAAATAAACCTCCCACAGCTCAGGAACAATTACATTGGTGAAGCAGGGACTAGACCTACATCTTCTGAGCCCCAGTGGTTACCAGGGCAGGCAGCCATTCTGAGGAGCAGAGACATATGCTGCATAAGTGATAGCTGTAATAAAGGAAATGCTCATTACTATGTGAAACACAGAAACCGAGACTACTGCAATTAATTAAAAAAGGAAATCAGAGATGGGTCACTACAGCCTAAACATAGAAGAGGGGGCGGGGGAAACAACAATCTGGGGAAAAAAAAAAAAAAATATTCTCAAGGCCCCACAAAGATAACTATCACAGGCTACACCCCAGCTGACCCCAAGTCACCCTGGTACATGGCTACTGAAAGTGCAACTCTTCTGCTGGCAGGGTGGGGCTGCCAGCATCTGTACAGGGGATGCGTCCCTCCGCCCGCCACAGCAGCAGCTGGAAACGGCTTGAGAGAATGAAGCCTCAGCAAAACAAGAAACTTTAGAGGATGTTGTTCTCCAAAGAGGCTGGGAAAGCGTTTGATTTTTCTACCTGAAAATAAATATATACCTGTGTTATATTCTGCCCAGTTAATCTCTCTCTTCTTGTTTACCTCAAGGTCATGCTGTACTGCCTGTCCTTTGTGGAGTGGAAGAAGCAGAATTTGGCTGCGATACCATAAAGGGGAATTTTTACTGAGGCTGCTGGACATAAACACACCCTGTGGTCCTCTCTGTCTGTCCAGGCCCCATTGCTGCAGCCCAGGCTTACCGCAATGGGTCTCCCTATGCTGCAGCACGGACTGGAGCTGGGCAGGAAACATTTTTCCCATCCCACAAAAATCTTCCTGTTCTGCATCAGGATGAACCCAAGACCTTTCAGCACTTCCAGCCTTGTTTTCTAAAGAAACAAGCCACATGCAATCCTACTGCATGTGTCTGTTCTCCCTTTCCCATAAATTCTTAATCCTTTGGCCAATTTCAACCAAGTCAGACTGACTTGATAGGTAAAACACCAACAGTGTTACATTCCCACAAGTCTCATACAAGCACGCATCTCAGGAGAAGAGAGACTGAAATCACACTTCCACTGACAAATAGATTCAATCCTTCGCTGATACCAGATAATACACACAGGAGCTTCAGTTTTGTTGGAAATCAGCTGTGCCTGGCCTTGCTGCTCACAGCAATAGTGTCTGGGAACTGTGGCATGACCTGGGACATGGGAGGGCAAAGCTCAAGTTCCAAGACTTGCTTCCTCCTGTCCGCAATCCCCAGTCTGTGCCCAAGGGGGTGGCTACAGCCACTGCAGCAGGGTCACACTTTCTCTTGTTTTAATATACTTCCAAGCACGTAAAGAAAAATCGGCATTTTCTTCCAAATGTTGCACTGGGGAGTTTCAGCCAGCTCCAGTACAGGTAGAGCAGAGCAGAGCAGTGGGCTGTTCACCACTGCCCGCAACTGGTGGAGCAGGGCTGGGTTTTGCACAGAGCGGGGCATCGGTTGGAGGGGCAGCTCTTCTCCAGCATCCAGCTCATTACACTCTTCATCAGCAGGAAACTTGCAAACGCTACAAACACTTCCTTGACGCTTTGGCAAAGCCCCTTCTGCTCCCCAGACCGGGGCACTGCCCCACCACACCACACATGTCCCTCCACCCCACGTTTTCACCACACTTTGCAGAGAAGACTTCCCTTATTTATTTTTTCTCTCTTCTCTGCCACCTCATAGGTCTTTACCAGATCTTTGCGGATGGTGTCTCAATGCTTAATCATGCATCCCAGCTTTTGCATTATCTGGGCCCTGGAGGCCACCCTGCGACATGCAGCCATGCCAGAAAGGTCAGAGATAAGCAAAAGGTCCTTTTGTGCTCCTGTCTCCCTGCCTGCAGCTCCCTGCCTGGGTTTCTTAGAATCGAGCTGCCATCAAAAAGAGAAAGAAGACAAACAACTGCATGGGGACAGTGACTGATAGTGCTTCGGTAAGCCCCCAGCACTGTCTTTTAATGCTCAGGCAAGAGGGAGAGGTTGCCCTAAGGTATTGGCAGGCTCATATCCCTACACCCAGGGAAGACTAAGGGCAGCAAGGTGGGGAAAAAGAGCTGATTGCACTTTCAGAGGTAGCTGTGCAATCAAAATTGCAGGCCAAGCAGGCGATCAGCTTGCATAGGAAGATAAGTACAGACACAAGAGAATCTACTCATTGCCTGTAAGAGGTAGAGATGCATTGCACTAGTGCACTTCAACTGCTGCAAACTGCAGGCTGGCAGGGAGGTCTATGAACAAAAGGAGCATTTAAAGAGGGCAAGATTCATGCAGGTGCTGAGAGCTAGCACAAAGCCTCAGACTTGCCTCCGCACCCCAAGCTGAGGTTGGTGATGGGTAAAAGGGACAGGACACTGAGCACTGAGCTAGTGTCTAGGCTAAGGCAGAGAAACATCCATTGCTGATTATCAGCTCTGAGCTGGGGAGGGGCAGTTATCAGGGAGACTGTACAGGAGGGGTCTGTGAACTGCTTGCTGAACTGAGTGAAAATAACCTCCTGCTTTTAATCAGTGATAAGTTAGAAGGTATTTGAATGATGGTGGATAGAGAAGTAGGATCATATATACTGAATCACATCTCCCTAGGCCTGTGTATTTTAAAGCGTGCTTAACATTATTTTTATCACAGCTGCTGAGAGTTTTGCTCCCAGCTTAGGCCAATAATGACAGCTTTGGAAAATCCCATCACTGAAATTTAACAATGATGAATTAATTAATACCTACAAAGTGCTTTGATGATACAGATTTCCCAAGCAGGTAGTGCAAATGCTGCTGCTGCTTCTGGATGAAGAAAACACATAGGATACATGTTTAGCTTACAACTGGAACAAAACATAGATGTCCCTGCCGGTCATACTGCCTGACACCCTTCCCCTCTCATAAAGAGTGGAGGTGAGGAGCATGAATGTCTAAGAACAGCTGTGTCAGTTTGTGTTCATCCCTGTAGGGCTGAGGTTCTGCATGACCCTCAGCAAATGGACTCCATGCACCATGCCTCAGTTTCCCTTTCCCTCGTACTTTGAGGCTGATGGAAGGAGACATTCACAGAACTCAGCATTTTTTAATAATTTGTGCATTTTGTGGCTTTTTTTTTTTTTTTTTTTNGCCCAAGGCTATAGTGCAGAAAGTCAAAGGCGTATGTCTTTGATTTATGAGGCCTCCATTCAGTTCAGTTTGCCTCCCCCTGTAGTTCCCATGGGAAAAGTTGCTCTTCACTTCCTATCCAAAATCTCTTGTCCAACAGCTCCCAGCCATACCATACAACAACCTCTTTCTGCCCTTGCTACAGTTTCCTCAAAGTGAGCTGGACATGCTGCTTCTCCCTTCTGCTGTGCTGAATTTGTTGAAGAAACAAAGGTAGCAGGTTAATAGGAAATGCAGGCACTATGGTTTTGCTTAGTAAGGTTGTGACCAGGTTAAAAATGTTGGTTATCCAACCTAATGCACAATGCAGAAGAAGAAATCAGCATGTGTAAACATTGATGGAAAACATCCTAAAACATACCCCACCACTGTATACAACCACTATACCACAACCTACAGAAACACTGAAATATGCAGTCCCCGTCAGCTCCCAGGAGAAAGGTTGATGGCAAAGGCTGGGATAGGACTCAAGACAGCTGGTTCAAGCCCAAAAACTGTGTAAATCAACAAGTCCCTACCCTAATCTTTTTGCTTTAAAATGGATGCACCATCTTTTCCTTTAGCCCCCTACATTCCCCCAGTAAATCCATTCTGCCTTATTGTCTGTATGTACAGTGCTTTGGAGAGCCACGCTGCTGGGGCCTAGGGCTGTTACAGCAAGCAAGTGATTTGCAATGGCCTCCAGTATTAATATTTGCACTTTTTTGGTAGCAATTCCTCAGTCTTTTGCCAGTGCAGCTCCCTTCTCTTACAGCCATGCTCTCCTCTGTATCACTGTCCCCTGCTACTGGGTTGTTATGAAGTGATGCCAAGTGTCTGCATGAATTGTTTCAGGACAGAGATTATGATCTATCTGAAAGAGGGGAGATACATTCATCTAAGTGTCAGCTATTACTGTGAACACATCAACCAGAGACACCAGAAACTAATAACATGCCCTAGAAACTCCTACTTGGGTCAGCAGGTTTACTCAGCTCTGTATACCAGTTTGATGTCCATGGAAACATTAGATCTTTCTTTTTCAGGCATACACTGCTTGAGATTACAGTTGATCCTAATTAGTAACAAACTGTAAGCCAGGGACTGTGCATTTGTACTTCTGAACCTGACAGGGCTCTCCTACTAGATGGGGTTAGGAAATGCTGCAAGACAAAGACCAAACTCCTATCTTGTGCAGTTTATAATTATCAAAATCTTGGATGATTTCTTCCCTGATGCAAATAAGAGAGCCCTCAGCCCCCACACACCCAAGAGCAGGAAGGTTAGCCTATGACTAATGATGACAGGGCTGGAGGGTACCATTCCTGTGTGCCACCAGCTGAGATGGCAACATACAAAAGGTTTAAAGACAGGGCTGATGTTTGCCATTAGTTATACCCTTGAGACCCCATTGATTTCAATGGGCTCCCATGTGCAACAAAGCAGCTCTCAGCCCATTCAGCCCCACAATATGCAAACTTATTTTTACCTGACAAATGTTAAAAGTATGCATAAGTGTTTATTTACTTCCTGCACAGTAAAAGTTAAGAAGGAGAAAATAGATGCTCAGCAACGATCTCTGCTCACCTGCAGAGATTGATGGTTGGATGCACAGCTGAAAAGTACAATGGTGCCCTAAAGACAGACCAGTTTCCACTCCCCATCTCTTGTCACTTCTTGCACCTGCAGATCTGGCTCAGCCAAGCCCTTGCAGGCACAGTGAGGTGCCTAAGGAAGATGTGTCTGGTTGCACATGTGGATCATGCTTTGAGCTAAACCTACAAACCACTGCTTTAGTGCAGAAATAGTGTTTTGAGAGCAGAGATTATGCTGGCAGTCCTCAGCCACCCAAGAGGTCTGCTGTACCTAGGCCCACTCTGCATCCTGTGTTTAACCCTTCAGCTTCCCAAGCTGACAGTTTCAAAGAGCTTTAACAGTTGCCTCAGAGTGCAAGTGAGGCATAAAACAAATATGGCACAAGACCTTTGATGAGAGACAGTAGCATGAACATTACACAGCATATCTCAGCAGTAGCTTCCATGCACACACTGTCAGAGCTATACGCACATAAGATTTTGCCAGTTTTGGTGCTGTCACCACTGCTCTGGTACACCATTAGCAGTTTGTGTGTCAGCAGCATCATGATGTTGATCAGAGCTGAGACTCCCCTCTGCTATCTGCATGCTTGCTCTGATGGCATTTGTGATTTGGGGCATCGCAAGCAATATTGGGATTGCATCCTTCCCTGCACTGATCAAGCCATGCAACACAATTCAAGTGACCTATATAATATCTACCACACCAGGCTAGGGCTAGAGAGGTAGCCTGAACAGCCACCGTGTGCTCCCTCCTGTGCAAGATAGCAGAAAAATGCCGAGATAGTTTCTGGGTAAAGATGAGAAGTGTCATCTCCCCAGATGAAGAATTTGGGGAAATCTCTGCAAAATCTGAGACTTGCTGGGGTATTTCCAATGGGGAGGCTAACCCAGGCTCTGACTGTCAATGTTATTAAATACATCAGACAAAAAAAGGGCAGACCTCCCATCTTTATTTATTCATTTATTTTCCAGCTCAGGCTAGAAATCTAAACAGGGCTGGTTTGAAAGGTACTTTCCATAAGCTTGCAGTCCATCTGTGCTTGCCTGGGCCCAGCTCCCCCATGAAACATGTGCATATAGAAACACGAGCTGGCCTGAAGAACACAAGTCCCTGAATACTTGAGTTTAGGACAGACTGTTTAAGTGAAAAACCCTTGCAAGAGAAAATCCCAGCCACATATGGAAAGGAATAACATGAATTGTGCAAACAACTGAGAGCAAGCAGATTCAAATACATCTGCATGAAGCAGGGATCCTGCTCTACTCTGCCTGCCTTGTGCCAGCAAAATGCCTTCCAGAGACAACTCCATTGTGGCTGTAAACAGAAATGCAGGATGGAGCCTGCACAGGGGTATACTGCTCTTCATGTCTCATGATGGTGATATAGGTGGTGTTGGGCTACAAGCCCACAACAGAGCTGATTTGGGCCTCATACGGTTTTGGAGTTCAGGCACCGGTGCAGGTCTCAGCACCTGGGCATTACAGGCAGAGGCACAAACAGTTATTTTGCTGCTTTGCACAAGGAGTTTGAAACAGGCCACTAGCCATGGACAGATGAACCCTGCACAAGACGAGACCAGCGATGCTGCAGCAAGCAACCAGGAGCAGGTTGCACTTGCAGCATGGCTGGTCTGTGGTCTGATGCAAAGACTAAACCAGGACCCTTTATCTAATTGAACTCTGGGGCTCTTCCCTACCCTTAATCTCCCATTTGCCCAAGCTGTGGTTCTTGCATTGCCAGTGCCCTGGTTACCTCAACTAAATGCAAGGGCATGGGGCAGAAGGACACAAGGCAGCACTCCTGCAACAGCCTTCCTGCATCAGCTCTGACTTCTGCTCTCAAATAGGAAGTTGATAAAAACCTCGCTTGGTTGCAAAAAGAAAATCAGATTTCAAAACCGCTGTCAAAGGGCTCCAAAATCTAGCAGCAGTCCTGGCATTAGCCCTTTCCAGAAGGAAGGCCTCTTCCCAGCTGCACCTGGGGCCAAGGAGCAGCTGGGGCTGATACCAGATACCCTGGTCATGCCTTGGGCAACTCTTCAGGGGCTTTATTTTTTTTCCCTCTGAGCCATTGCTTATATTCTCTTGCTTTTATCTTGGGACCTATCACATCTCAAATCAGGTTAGGGGGTGGAGGGGAGGGAGGAAAGCAGGGGTTAGGAAAAACTGCTGTCTCAGTTAACATACTTACCCACTGCAAGAGATCACCAGAGGGGGAAAAAGAAACCTGGTGCTAGGTTGGATGGCAAAACCCATCAACCTCTCAGCACAACACTTGGCCCCTGGTGCGAAGATCCAGCTCCTCAGTGGTTGCATGGGCTTTCCCAATTCTGGGTTCCAGCCCCAAAATCCTGATTCCGAGGGACTTCTCACAGAAGAGCCAAGTTTCACCTCTCTTTTGGGCCTTGTATATTTTCCACCCAGCTGGGACATTTCTGCTTGCCAGCCTAACTAAGAATCACTTCAGCGGCTGGGAACAGATACATAGTGACCTATATATCTGTACCCTACCAGCCTAGGGCTAGAGAGGTACAGTTCAGCACCTCTGAATTCAACCGGGGAAGCCACTGATCCACACTCAAGAAACCACTTCACACACAGGACATCCCAGAGAACCAATACCTCGTGTTTGCTCAGAGGACCAACACTGCCATGGCTCTTTGTAGACTGGATGAAAGAGATTTGGCCTGGGGGCTTTAGTTCAGGGAGTCACAATTTTAGCATCCTTCCCACTAGGTATGGAAAATGCCACTAGAAGAGGGCAGTTTTCAGTTGGGTTCCCACCCCCCTTATTTCCTTTGCTGCCATGGCCTAGAAAGACGGGGCTCACCCTGACACTGGGGGTAAAGCAAAGATGACTGCAACAGCCAGAATATGAGGACCACCAGCTCAGCTGGCTATTCTCTGCACACAAGCTGCTCCTGCTGCTTAAGCAGGCAATCTTTAACACACAAGAAGCAACCTGCTCTCAAGGGGAAGAGATTTCCTGGTTTCTGGGAGGCAGCTGAGGCATCAGATTTGTCCCACCTCTCAACACACACACCACACTCCTGCAAATGCCCCTTCGGAAGCCTCCTGCCACGCAATGAATCTGCACAAACCCTCCCTCCCAGCCCCGGCCCCTTTGCAATGTCCTTGTCATGCTTCCACTCCACCCAGATGTAGGTTGCAGAAAACCTTTGCAAGAGGTCCCAGCCATCTGACTTTCCACTCAGGCAGGATCTGGGCAACTCACTTCCCCCCGCACCCTCACTACCGGCTGTGGATTTCCTGGCCCTCCCGCATGCGCAGCCTGACCCAGAACAGGGCATGCTGGCTGGGGGTAAGCAGGTGCTCTGTGTTTCTCACCTCTTTCTCCTCCTTTCTCTCTGCGTCCTATATCCGTCTATGATTAAATCGAGCCTGTTTAACCGCCACAGCCAGATGTGGGGACCCCCTTCATTTCTTATAGGAAAAAAAGAAAGATAAAAGAAAGAAAAGAAACAAAATTACATGTGGTGACAGTTGTCTGCACGTGAAACATGGCCTGTAGCCCTCTGTATACCCCGAAGCCACAGGATCTTTGCTTGGGCCGTGGGAACTCAATTTATGAGACCTTCAGAGACCCAGTCTTAAATATTTACCCCAAAATAGACCTGCTGTTGGTGAGGCTGAGGAAATGCATGCTCTACCAGAGTCTACATGCCCGCCCATACAGCCCTCCCTCTGAAGCTGGTACAGATCTCAGTCCTCCTTGCCCAAGGAGCCTTCTCCAGCACAGATCCACTCTTCCCCATCTCCATGGGGCAATATAAGCCTTGCTGTCCCCAGTCTCAGAGATCCCCTTCCCTCCAGCCAAACTAGATAGTTTCACAGCCACAGAAAACTTGTTCCATATCTGCCCCTGGAGCAGCCTCCCTTGCTCCCAGCACAAGCGACTTCTCTGCCACACAAGCATGTCACCCTGAGTTCCAGTAAATACCCACTCCATTGTGCTTCAGTAGGCATCCTATTGCCACCATCCCTGGGAAGATCAGTTCTTGGAGTGACACCAGCATCCTCTTGGCTTGATGGAGGTCCTCACAGACAAATCCAAGTGACACACAGTCATGCTCCGAAAAAAACTTTGTCCAGGGAGCATGGTCCAGTGTCAACAGTTTCTAGCCACAAACATTCTCTTCACTCTGTTTTTTTGCCTCTTCAAAATTGCATTGCCTAGGACAGAGAATAGTCTGGGATTTCCCAGCCCACTATCACTAGGTGGGACCCTTAAAGGGACCAAAGCTACAAGTCCCTAGGGAGTTGCACAACAGAGGGTCAGCAAGCAGAGCCAAGCCAGAAACTCGGTCAGGGTGAGTTAACAGAGGTTATGGAGAAAACTTCAGACTTAGAGAGGAAGAGCCAGAGACATGAGGGAGGAAGGGAGGAGGAAGGAAGGGAGATGATATCCATCCCCATGCCCAGAGCAGGGAGGTGAAGAGACAGAATAAGCAGCAAAGCCTATCATTGTCTCCCAGCTGGTGCAGATCCCTGGAGACAGGCTGTGGGTCACAGCTCACTGAGGACAGGACTGTCATCTGTGTGCAGCTTTATCAGTGGCTGTTTCTTCTGTCTTTCTTCTGTCTTGCTCCAAACTCTTGATTTCCAAAAAGGGTGGGAGATGTCACAGAATCAGCAACACATCCTGAACAGCTGCTGCCACCCTCTATCTCTGTCTCACCACTGCTTCTGAAGCCCCCAGAGAAACAAACTGCTCTGCCTGGCTAACACGAAGGGCCTGAGAAGAAGTCTAGAGGACTGCGGATGTCTGGTGGGATTCAGTTTTGGGTTCCCATTAGGTCTGACTGATTCAAGACTTCCATAGGGTAACTGCCTTTGGGTCAGGCTCCTGTGAGAAGGGCCATTTGGAGAAAACAGAAGTTTCTCCAGCTCAGGCTTATTCCATGGTATGATCTGGAGCCTCTCTTCCCTCTCAAGGAGGGGAGAACAGGTGGAAGAGGGTAGAGGAGTTGGGTTTGGTTTTTTTGTTATGTTGGGTTTTTTTTTTTCTTTTTTTTTTTTTCTTTCAACACTCAAGTCTTCTCTCAGAGCAACTAGTGTAAAGATGGCCTGGCTGGACCTCCAGCCTGGGCAATAGGCTTCTTCCATGGCCACAGGCAGAGGAAGGAGGTATGTACAGACACAGCTGGCCTCTCCACCCATTTGCACAAAGATACTCAAGCATCTCATTCCAGTTTGAATATGCCTCTGTGCTAACAAAGGAAGGACTTTTAGAAGGGTGTATGATTTTGAGACACTAAGTAACACAGCTCCTTCTGAAATCAAGAAAGGCCGTAAAAGAGCTAGCTTCTTCAGGGAAGGAGGAAAGAGTCCTTGAAAGAAAACTAATGCTATTCAAGTAATTTAACAAACCTCCCTCTCCTCACTCTCCCAACAGCCTATTTCAGGATTTCTTCAAGAAGTCTCCCTTTCCCCTGAAGATCCTTTTTTGAGCACAGATAAATAAGCTTCAGGCTTTGTTCTTAGGAAGAATCTTTTATCAGCTTCTTGCCCTGATAGTGGAAATTTTCATTTTGCCTGAAAATGGGGATGGGGAGCTGGATTTGATGAAACAGGAATCGGTCTAAAGCTCTAAACTCAGCTTGAATCTCTTGAGTAGTTCCAATAAGTTCACAGAAATTCCTACACTTCATCCATTACTACTGCTTCTGTATTTCCAGCATCCCACTGGGAAGAAAAAAGTGAATTTCATCAGACTCAGAGCTCAAGTTTACAGATATAGGCATTTTCTCAAAGTGCTTTGCTAAGAAACACCAGTATTCTTAAAATGACAGATTTAATGGGCAAGTAAAGGTGACAGGAGTCTCTCTCAACACCATTATTATCACTCACTCTTGTAACAGTAAGCAGCTACCTAACCTTGCAACAATTCCAGTCAAATCATCATTTTAAATATGGGGAAAAAACAAGTACAGAAAGGGGAGCTTATTGCTATATACAAAGACAAAAGTTTACACGATGTCACCCATCACTGTGGGAAGCATCTGCAAAAGCTAGTAAAACCCCTCAGGCCAACATGGGAGAATTTTAGCAAGCCATGTCCATGCATGACACCCAGACGAGGCATGTAGGCTCTTCAGAATCCATCCAAACAGCTTCCCCGTCCCCCAGGCCCAGCTGGGATAGGCAATGTGGCACAACCACAGCTCAGAAGAATTTTCCAAACTTTCGTGTTCTTCTACTCTGAAGCAGAGCCAGGTCAGCCCACTCACAGCACAGTCCATGATCTGCTGCAGGAATTACTCATGCTGGCCCTGAATGCTCCCTGCCAGAGCAGCATGGGCAGCTCTGTGCTGCTCTGATAGAGGAGCTATCCACAGCCTGAACTGGAGAGCAGAGGTAACCCACCAACCCATCCCCATCCTTGGGCCTGTGCATGGAGGAGCAGGATTCCTTCCCCCACCCCTACCCTGAAAAGACAACACCCACCATGTGGTTTCCTGAAACGATAGCAGTATTTGTCAAAGACAGCAGTAAAAAAAAAAACCAAATGTGGTAAGTGGCCTCTTCTGAGTTGAGAGCTGCCTCTGCTCATGCTCCAGGGTAAGGCTGTCACCCTGTGGGGCCAGCAGCAACACCTTACTCTTTGCAAAATATCAAAGGCACATACGGTGCGGCTCTGGCTCAGAGCAGAGATGGCTTCATCTGACAAGCTGTTAGCCACAGAGGGAAGTGTGCAAAAAACATGCAGGAGACAGACATTGTCCTAGCCTAGCTTTAATGCTGACACCTGCTTTACAAGAGAGACAGTGCCCACCTTGCTGTGCAGTACTTCCTCTGACAGCCTCAAGGGCTGATCCTCCAAAGATGACATTTAAAAGTCAGGCAGATACTTGATGTGGGGAATGGGCTCACAGCCCCTGGCAAAATATGCCCAATGTGGATACAGGGGTCAGCAAACAGGGCAGCAAAACCAGAATTATCCATTACACATTGCATATGGCACTTCTTGGTCAAGGATGAGCGAGAAGAGGATTCAGGATTTGAGAAAGTTTAGGGTCAGACATATGGCTCTGACTGATCAATCCATGCTATGGACAAGGCAGAGGCAGTGTGTCTCTTCTCCCGGAGTCCCTCTAGCTGGTTTTAATCATCATCATCCCTTGACAAGGCAGGAGAGAGGCTGAGCCAGACAAGTACTGGCTCTCTGCTGAACATGCCATTGGCTCTCCCTGACACCACTGGGGATATTTTGATTTGCAGCATCCCTGATACCAAGGGACTGCATCAGTGACTATTACATTCAGCATCTGGCATGTCCAAAGCTAACAGTTTGCCCAAAGCAAGGATGAGAAGTCAGAATGACAGCTTGCAGATAAGATTGCACAGAGAACTTGTTATCCTCTCCAGTACAGGAGGGAAGGTGAGGACCATTTGCACTGTCTGTAAGAATCTGCACTGGAGAGCATCCCCTAAACCTGGCAGTGTTCCTCTGCCTGTTCTCTTGGCAAACTGACATCTGCTATTCCTCAGAAAATAAAGTTCACATCTAACCACTTGCACAAAAGCAGACTTAACCCATCTCCTCATCACCTTTGGAACCTAAAGCTTCAGACAGAGAGACAGAATGGAGAACATCCACTGAGTCACTGATGAGGCAGGACAAGCTGACCAGAGATCTGCAATAGCTCTCGGCAGTAAAGACTCTGGACAGCCTGGAGGTGTGGGTTTACATGCTTGGTGGATTAGACATGGCACTGACTCAGAAACATAGCTATGAGCTGGTGGAATGGGAAAGAACAGTTTTTACATCAGCTGAATAGTGTTGAAATAAAAGGCCTAGCAAATACCAATCACCCCAGGCCCACTTTGAGCAGTAAAGACGCTCTGACATTCCAGTTTGGCCAAATGGAACTCCTGGGACCCCCTTGCTGTTGCAGGCTCATCCTTAAGGAGCAAAACTTGCAAAAGGAGACACTGGGTGGGGGGAGCCTGCCTGAGTGGCAGGGAAGGAAAGCCAGGGACCCTTCAGAGGTCTAATTCCAGCACAGACACTGCCATATAGTATAACCTCAGAAGGGATACTAGCTTTGACTGCCTGCTTAGGAGCTGGCTATAAACACCTCATTTCTCTGTCTAGCTCAGCAGCCTGCAGATGAACTACAGCATTATCTTCTAGAAAGACAGTCAGTCTTGATTTGGAGCCTTGACATGTTTGGGAGTGTACTGCACCCTTGAGGAGCCCAATTACATTCCCCTATGAAGAGATGCATCTTATTTCCTCTTTTAACTGTGCTGACCTGCACTTCCAGCACCTGGATCTTGTTACAACTCTTTTAGATCAAAGAGCCCTCTACCACCAGACACCTTCTCCCCTTGTGGTTATTTATAGGTTTGACTAAACGGCTTCAAGCTTTACTCTGTAAAAACTCCATGGCTAGAATGCCTAACTCACACGCTGAGAAGCAGTTTGCATTCTGGAAACTCTTCTCTACCCCCTGTGCATGCTACATCTGTTTGAAATGTGAATGTAAATTCCAGATGTGACCCCTCAGCACTATCCAGAGAGCTCATCTGCATCCCCACACCTCACTACGAGCCCAGGCAGGGCAGTCCTTTCTGCCAAGGATCAGCCTCCTCTACCAAATAACAAAACCAGCAAGAAATCTGCAGGGGTTTTACTTCAAGAGGCCTTAATTAACACACTTGTATATTGCCAACAATAACACCACTGCTGTTTTAGAGGGGAGGATAAAAACACTAACAAAAAAATATCTCTCAAAATAGTAAATAAAATATAATAGCAGCAACATGGTTATAAGCTCTCTGCATTTGAGTTTTCATTTCTGCAAGGCATAAGCCAATGTCATTAGAGGAAAAAACCCAAAACATTCTCAGATGTGCAATTTATTCCCTCCTTGCCTAGCAGCAGCTTCCTCTGCATAGCAAGTGTTTGTTACTGTCAAACTGCATGACAAAACCCCTCAGATAGGGTCAGTCAAGGAAATTGGGGGCCTCATGGGAGATTTTCAGCAACAAATGGGTGCAGGGAAGATTTTGGTGGCATCCTCACAGCTAAGGGATTCACTGTTGGCTATTTTGGTTTCTGAATCAAGTTGCTTAGAAATAAGAACACATTGGTCACAACATGCCCTCTGCTGGCAACAGTGCTGGGGTGGCTTGGGACAGACCCCAACCATGCAGGTGGCACCTGCCTCCTTTTGGGGCCTGGTGCTGCAAGGAAACCAACCTGCAGCAGCTCCATCCTTTCTTTGCTCTGAGCTTGTCCAAGGCACATCACTCTGGCAAGCCAGAGGCACAATGAAACTTAAGAGTGCAAAGGGACATTAGATCACTTGGCCTGGCTTCCTGTCTAACTCATGCTGCAAAATTTCACCCCTACGTTGAGCTCAGTAAGTTTCCATCTGACTAACCACCTCTCTCAAAGTTGTGATTTTAAAACATCAAGGTCACACAGCCAGCCTCCTGCAGGCTCTTCTGCTATGCTGAGCACCTCCCAGGCTCAAAAAATTACAAAGCCTTGGGCCCTCCCTACCCAAAGAGTCCAGAGTCATCAGTTCCCATTATTCTTTTCAAATATGAATTTCAACAAGCTTTACAGCTTCCCCTCTGGGCTCATACATATCAGAATAACTATTCAGCTGTATCTCAAGGAGGTTAATATTCTTCTTGTCTGGCATCACACAACTGTTTAGTGTCAACGCACCTGGGAATCCTAACTCCTCCCTCTTCTTTTAATAATCTGCATGCAATTCAGAGTAAAAACACATGAACTTTTTTCCTTTCTCAGTTTGACACCAACATGAAAGTGGTTTTTGTTGTTGCTAAAAGTGGGAAACAAGAGAAAAGGTTCCAATCTTTGGGAAAACACAACATGCCCAGGAAGGCACACAGACTATCACTATCCTGCATTTTTTCATTTTGCTGCCGGATGACCAATTTCACAGTGCTCCAAAGGAAACTGGCACATTAAATTGGCAAATTCTTCCACTGGCAGTGTCATTTCCCACTTCACATGGACTCTGAAATAAAGATGCTGCCCTCCACCTGTGGACACAAACTGGCAGTAGGGTTCTGTGTCCGAATTCTGTCCCTTTCAGATTGGATCCCTGGCAACATCTTTTAGCGTGGCACTAAAGTGCTCCTCTTTTGCTAGTCCCCTATTGTCTCGGCTAACTAGTCTCCTCTAGTGGCTACTAGCAGCTACTTCAGAGCAGCCAGTACTTGAGAAATGCAAGCTCTAAATCACCAACTAACTGGACCTTTATGGAAGCTTCTTATTCCCAGCCCATCAGAAGGGAGCTATGCATAAGGGAAGAATTATGTACCCACACCGTAAAGAGGGATGCTGTATCCATAATTTTACAACTGTCTGCAAATCTCTGGACTAGTGGATTTCTGCCAGGCTCTGGATACTCTGCTTGTGATGAGTCCAACATGGACTGCACTGCTCTGGGAAGAGATTTCCAAGGGTACTGCGCCACCAACAAGAGTATTTTCATGTCAGATGCTGCTTTTTATCAGCTCCAAAAGCATCTCACAATGAATGCCAGTACTTACAGATGGGAAAATGAAACGCAGAGAAGCAGAGACTTGCCTATGGTTACTCAGCAGGCTGGCTGCAGTGCCAGGACTAGAGCCCAGAATAATACAATGCGGTGCCCCACTAACCATAGCACCCAGCCTCCCCTAGCATGGCTCACTGCAGGACTTCCCCCATCACCCCCTTCCCAAACCAAAGCCCATAGAGTGCAAAGAGTTAGAGACTTCAAAAAAACTGTTCAAATTTGTCTCTAAAGCTTTGGGAAGGAGGAAAAAAAGAATATTCACAAGATTAAAAGACAGGCAGCACAGGGCTGTGAACTACTCTTATTTACACAATAGCTCCCACACATTAATAGTAAGCTGAAATTTCAGCAGCCTCATTTGCAGCAACCCATCTCTGCATACAGAGCTCACAGCAGGAGACAGAGGGTGCCAGGGGAGCACTGAAGAGTTGTGGCTGCTCATCTGGATGAGCATACACCCCAGGGAAGGAGGCAGCACACACACACAAGAGCAGTGGACCCTACCTGGGTGCACACACTTGTGCGACTTTGTGTAAATGAAGGTACTGCACTGGCCTTGCCTCTGTCCTGGCAGGCAGATTCCTCAGCTGCAGAAGGAGCTTGCACCTGGAGGAAACTCCTTGAAGTCTGCCTGAGCTGAGAGAGCTAGTGCAGAGCCCAGCTACACTGACTAATGTCCCTTTGCTCTTAACTGCTGTGGGGATGCATGAAGCAAGCAGGCATGGGAAGGTTTACATTTGGTACCCTTGTCTGACCTCACGGCTTAGCCTACTTCTAGCAGGAGACTGAACTAGAGACCTCCTGAGGTCCCTGCCAGCCTGAATTGTCCTGTGGGGCATCTGGTCCCTGATGGGAATATAGGTTGGGCAAGGCTCCTTCAGCATTGCTTGGCTGGGAACTGGGCATTTCAGAGTCTTAAAATAACTAGCTGGGAATTGCTGACAGGTGTGGGGGGTCTGCAATCTTGCCTCTGCAAGGCTCCTTTCCTACAAAAGCTGAAGGAAGAGAGACTGTGCCCATGTTCTCAGTAACTGCTCAGCCTCTCCACTTTCCACCTCCCAGAAAGCTGCCCCAGGTCAGCTGAGGAAGAGACTGGATGCCCTCCATCCATGTGGACAGAAACAATCATTGCATAGAAAAAAAAAAATATTTGAGTCAGCTGGGGCAGCAGGAAGCTGAGTGGTTCTACAGATCACCAGTTAATTCTCCAGAGTAGAAGGGTGCTGGGTCTCAGACTGTATTCTTCAGGATTGTGTCTGTGTTTTACATGAAGCAGTTAAGTGCATAAACTCTCCTGAAGGCAGGGACTGAAAGCCAGGTTTATTTCATTCTAGGCAAGTGCCATAAATAACAGGCTGAAAAGTGACATTACAAAGTACTGGAGACAAGAGATCAAGAAGAGACTGTCCTCGTGCAACAAAACAACCAGGAGTTGTGGATCAGTTGTCATGTGCTGTATTTATATTTCACCCCTCAATCTCAGTAAGATCACTCGGCTAAATAATATCCTCATCCTCTTCGCTGCATAGATGGGGGAGTGAGGAAGAGACTTAGGCAAGTTAGTAGCAGACTGAAGTCCTGACCTGCACACATCTCAAACACATGCATGCTACTCCCTCACTCTCCACCGGGCCCCCATCCCATCTCTCCTCTGCCTAAAACATTTCAGGACCTAGCTCCACACCAGTAATCACACATTTATTTTTTTTTTTCTTTTTTCCCCTGCTGAGTGTGATGGCTGGCATATTATATTAGGAGGAGAAAATGCTGCCTTACTCAGTACACTGATGCACACAATGTTCATCAGCAAAAGCACCTGTCCACACTTGCTTCCCTATTTATTCATCCCCTGGATTTGCTCCAAGAGCAACTTGTAAATTGGTTGAAATAACTTGATGGCAAGCTGAGAACAAGGGGCATGCACAGTGCTTCTCATGGTAACATGCATACTACCAACCAGTCTGAAACTCCCCCAGTGTTCCTACAGACATTTCTGGTTCAGCCCAAGCCTGTCTCTGAAGCACCACTGCATGCGTGTTTTCAGTCCAGACCTGCCAGAGTTCACTTCCCTTCTCATCCAAACAATTTGTGTCAGACACTTCAAGAATTACCCAGCAAATTGCAACCTACCAAAATTAAGCACTCACGTTTCCCCTCTTTTAGCTTCATCTACAATGTCAGCTTACTCACTAGCATGCAGACCTCCAGAAGTTCCTCAGTTGGAAGCCATAAGGGCTCAGCATCTGTGATCACAGCTCTACATCTCTTCTTAGCGTGCTAGGGGGCTGAGAGCCTGCTCACCCTCCACTACAAAGCCCCGGCAGAGACAGACATCCCTGCTGAGGGACGGCAAAGTGGCTGCCTCACGGTTTGGCAGAACACAGACACCCTGGGAATTCACATAAGCAAACTGCGGCAAGATCCCCAGTCAGCACTAACCCCCGCACACACAGCCATTTCAAAGCACTTTTAATATCTTCAGCACAATTATACTCCACCAGCCCTCTGCCAACAGTTTTGCTTGACCCCGAGCACATAAGGTGTAAGATTGCCCTCTATCACATTTTTAGTCTCTGAAACTATGTTGCCTCCTACCTTTGAGGATCAAGAAATTTGCTTCTGCAGGCATGTTTGCTTTGAACAATCCAGCCTCCACCTTCCTCTGCCTCCTCGCTTTCCCTATCTGTTAACAGATTTTGCTGCCATTGTTGTTGAAAAGCCAGCAGCATGTGGAAGCTGTGTTGCCATCCAAACCAAATGAGATCAGGGCCTTTAATTTCCAGCGTGGCAGCTGTTGTTTACATCACCTTTTTTTTCCCCTTTCACATGCAGTAATTGGTTCTTACAATGTTCTTGCTCTCCCACACATGTTCTTAAACAGGAAGCAAGAGGTGGGAGTTGTAGTGTGGGGGTTTCCTGTTCTGTCTTTCTGAAACACTTAACTGACACCAAAGCTTTGATCAGAAGATCTAAGCACACAATCTGGTACACTGAGGTTCAGCTAAGAGTACATATTGCTTACAACAGGAAAACCCTAAGTGCTCCCATGGTTACAGGGTTACTGGCACACCGCTGTTACTTTTCAAGCTTTTTTTAGTAAATTATTTCCCAGTGGGAGCACAGGCTATTCTAGAGCAAGTGCAATGCCATTACATGAGGTTTTGCTTTCCTGGTTACCCCGCAGGGGCAGCCTGAGAGCTCTCCCCCCCCAGATGCCCAAAGAAGAAGTGGAAAACCACAAGCTTCAACACATCTCAGGAGATGAAAGAGACGCTCTCCTGAACCTCGGAACAGGGCGGACTAAACTTTAGACCCTTGCCCCGCTGGTTCACGGCACCCGCCTGGCCCACGGGCTGCAGCCGGCGCCCGGGACCCACGAACGAGACCAGCACCCGCCTCCCGCGGGCCCAGCCGACGGCGGCTGCGGGCACGCAGGTGTGCGGGGAAGCGCCCCTCACCCTGCCGTGGGCACACCGCTGCGGGGGTGGGCAGGCAGCAGGCACCGGCACCGGGCGGTGCAGGCAGCGGTAGCCCACACGCACCCGCTCCCTCCTACTCACACTACAAATCCCACAATGCCCCGCGCGCCCCCGAAGGCGAGGCGTTCCCCCCTCCGCCGCCGCACCTGGCGCATGCGCACAGCTCCATATGGCTCCAAGATGGCTGACACGGCGTCCGGCGGCTCCGGCACGGTAACGGTGGCTCCTCGCCGGGACGCGGGGCCCTTGTGGGGGGGTGTTTCCCGCGGGGACAGCCGGGCAGAACGGCAGCGGTCCGCTCTTCCTATGGCGCTGGGATGCCTGCGGCCTGCCCGTGGGGCTTTGAGGCGGAGGCTGAAGGGAGGAAGACACTGATTGGCCGAATGGCTGGAGGGAGGCGGGGCTCGGCAGCGGAGCTTGATTGGCTCAAATCCTTCCGCTCGGATTGGCCGGCGAAGGGGGCAGCGGGGCGGGGGTGCTCGTGGGGCGGCTTTTTTTAAAGGGGCCGCGCCCTAAAGAGCGTTCTGCGCTGGGTGGTGCATGCAGCACCGCGTCTATATGTATGTGTATAGACGTATATGTCTAGGTCTGTGTGTACGGGTACGTATATTTATGTACCTATGTGCGTATGCATATGTGCGCGTGTATCTGTGTGTGCGTACGCGTGCGGTGGAGGACAGGCAGGGCCGGCCCCTGCCCTTTGAGCGCAGGCAGCACGCAGGCAGCCCTGCCTTCAGCCCTCCGGTGTGTCACAGAGCCCGTGGCAGGATCAGCTCCCTCGCCCTTCCCGGTACCGGCTCCTGGGGCAGGCAGAGCTCAGGCCTCGCTGCTCCCCCGGGGTCTGGAGGTGGCTTCATTTCTCTGAGCTCTTGTTTCGGGGCTGGGGGGGTCTTTGCCCGCAGAGGTCGGGCAGCAAGCATGCAACCACGCCGGCGGATAACTACTACCTGGCTCGGAGGAGGACTCTGCAAGTGGTGGTCAGCTCCTTGCTGACCGAAGCCGGCTTCGAGAGTGCTGAAAAAGCTGCGGTGGAGACGCTGACGGAGATGTTACAAAGCTGTGAGTGTCCGGCAAAGTCACACTGATGCCCTGGAGTTTCTTGTTTCTCTGTTTTCAGATTGGCCTTTGCTCTTTTGTTGTTGTTGTTGTGGGGGTCCCTCCCCCCCATTTTTATTATCTTGCGTTACCGATGTTAACAAAAGCGGAAGGCTAGACTGGTGACTAGAGCACAGCCCTGGAGTCACAGTCTTTTGCAAGTGTGAGATGTTTGTCCAAACTCAGAAGTACTTATTTGTTTTACTCAGTGAGTACTCATTAGATGCTCATTTGGTATCCTGATAAGCTCCACATATCGAGATGCTGCCAAAATAAACAGAGAAATAACAAAGCTCCAGACATCTGGTTAGTTAAGGCTGTAGGAGTGCCCATGTTTAGCAGCTCTGCTCCTGCTTTTCTGAGTGATGTGCCTAGGATCTCAGGTTACATATTTTTCTGAAATCAAGCGATGATCAAGTTTTGTATTTTTTCACGCTTGTGATGCAGATTTGCCTTTTGCGTTTGTGGAAAACATCTGACTCTCTGATCTTTAGTGTCTTTGTACTTTACACATGCTTTAATTTTAAATATGCAGGCTGTAAGACAATGGATTCCAGGAGCTATTCTTCATTTCTTGCTAAATTTGCTAAAAATTCATGTCTCTGAAGCTAGGGTTGGGCTGATACAAATGTGTGGTCACTGTCTGAATGTGTGCTGGTGTTTTTTCTTCACCCCAGATATTTCTGAAATTGGAAGGAGCGCAAAGTCGTACTGTGAACATACAGCCAGGACACAGCCTACGCTCTCTGATATAGTGGTTACTCTGGTGGAAATGGGTGAGTAGTTGACTGGTCCCACTAGTTCCAGCTGCCTGCACTGCAGAAGATTTGGGTGTGCTGCGTTGGTAGGAAAATCCATCACCCACATTTCTGGTGTTTGTGTGATGCCCACTGTTCTGGGCCTCATGCAGGCACTCAGATACCGCTGCTGTGCATGCAGTAAGAATATATACAGAGTGTGTGATTTTCTTTCTTGTGTAATTTGGAGCCTTTGGAAAAATTCTGGAGAAGCCTAAGAGAAGGGATTTTTGACAGGATAAACTCGTGGTGTGATTTCTGTTTCTTCTTTTGTATTTCAGGGTTCAATGTTGAAACACTTCCTGCATATGCAAAGCGCTCCCAGAGGATGGTCATCACTGCCCGTATGTGGGAAATCCTTTCTCTTCTCATGCAGGAAATTGGAAATAATTTGGCATTTCTCTCTACTGGCATCCAGAGAGCTCCTGCTTAGAAAAGGTGTAGCCAGTGCTCCTGGAAGTGTAGTTTGTGTTAAGGACTCCTGTAATGACTGTGTAATAGATGAAGGAGGGTACCCTCTGCTGAATCAGTTGCCTTTGCTTCAGCATTCTCATTGCACATGAGAATTCTCAAGATGGTTTTGTTCTTGTGTAGGAGGGAGGGGTCAAGTAATCCTTATTCTGTTTTGGGATGCCAAACACAGCGTGAAATTATTGCTCGTGGGATGTGCTCTGTCTCTTTTATAGGACCTGGAGACATGGGTCACAGCTCAGTATAAGCTAGCACTTTATGCCTAACTCTTGGCAGAATGAAGCTGGCTGATTAGTGTGTGCGTGGGTTTTTTTTAACTGTAGCTCCTGTGACAAACCAGCCTGTGACTCCCAAAGCCCTGACAGCTGGACAGAACAAGCCACATCCGTCCCACATTCCTGGACATTTCCCTGAGTTTCCAGATCCTCACACTTACATCAAGACACCAGTGAGTGAAAAAAGGTTTTTACACCATTTGGGGTCTGTTTGAAGTCAATGACACCAGCAGTGGTGTATAAGTATTTTTACTGCAGTGCTGGTACTGTTTATCCAAAACATTGGTTCTCCTGGTTTAATATGTCCCCTGTTGTTTGCGAGTTGCCCTTGCTGCAGATTTCTGGCTGATTGATATCTGTAGCTCTCTGAAAATCTGTCCATGTTGAAGGTCAATGCTTGCCTGTAGCATCTGCATCCTAGTAGTGTTTTGAACTTCAGCTGTCTGCATTGTATCCACTAACGGTGTTTTTTTTTTCCTCCCTGTTCCACAGACATACCGGGAGCCAGTATCTGATTATCAAGTCCTACGGGAAAAAGCAGCATCTCAACGGCGCGATGTAGAAAGAGCTCTCACACGTTTCATGGCTAAGACGGGAGAAACGCAGAGTCTCTTCAAAGATGACGTTAGCACATTCCCATGTGAGTTATCTAGGACACTTTGTGCTGTAAATGACAGCTGTCTAACTGAGTATACACTCCATTAGAGTTCTTGCTACTGCAGGAGGTAAGCACTGAATGGTCACATTGTGTTTGCTCTTCTGAGACACTGGAAGATTGGGAAACGAGGAATTTTCTATTTAAAACAGGGATGAAAAACAGAATCAAAGCCAAATGGTAGGCTTCCACCCTCACCAAAGGCTCACTTTCTTCTGCTGGAAGAGAAGGCCTTGGCTGACAGGTGCTAAATTCAAAGCTCATCCCAATCCTCTGCCTCTCTGTAACTTTTGAACAAGTATTTTCTTCTCTCTTACGTTTTTGTGGTAGGCAGTGGAGGTTTTCCTGTTTCTTTATCTGCAAAGTGGTGATGCGAATTCCTGCCTTCCCAGGGCTCACTGACAGCACAGATGTCAGTGGCATCTTGAGGGGGGGGCTAAGTGGTGCTTCAGCCGGTGAGATAATTGAACTTTTATTGGAGGTCAGGAAGGATTTTTTGTGTTAGTGTAATGCTGTTTCCTTGGCTGGAAACATAAAGGGGCCTCAGAAAATAGGAAATTAGAGACTGCCAACTTTTAGGGACAGCATATTTCATTCCTGATCTCTGGGAGCAGCAGGAAAAGAGTGTGTGGGTGTTTAAAACCAGAACCAGTGAAAGTGTTTGGTCTCTAACTGGTTGGCTTCATGCTCCATAATCTCTGACTTGAGGAGTTTTCTCCCACCTTGCTGACTGTGTCCTGTTCCCTAACCCTAGTGATTGCTGCCAGGCCTTTCACTGTACCCTACCTGACAGCTCTTCTCCCCTCTGAGCTGGAAATGCAGCAAATGGAAGAAACAGATTCATCAGAGCAAGACGACCAGACAGACACGGAGAACCTCCCCCTGCACATGAGCACGGTATGCCCAGCCTGAGAGATCAAGGTCTCTTGGGCCCAACTTTCTTAAACTTATGAAACCTGGTTCTTTGCCTGTCTTCCTTGCAGCTGGGCAGAGTGGGTGGAAAATGGCAGAGTGGGTTGCGTTTTACCAGGTGTAAGTGACTAAACATTGTCATGGTTCTTTAGCTTTCTGCAGGGTACAATGCAAAATGGGGTTGGATCATGAGGTTTCAGTACAACCTTCATTTCAGTGCTAGGAGACAGATGATTGTCCTACGATCCCACAGTGTTCCCAAAGGGGATCTTCTTGCATTAGAAATCAGGAGTCCTCACCTTTAATGCAGCTCCTTGTGTGCTGCTGTTTATCTTGGCTGTTGATAATCTGTTTTGCCCATAGGTTGTGGTTTGAACTTCTAAGCCTCGTTTAGCCTAACTTTGGTTGTTTATGCTTATTTATGCTTTTTTAATGTGGCAGGATGATTCAGGACCTGAAAAGGAGAACGCTTCAGTGTTACAGCAGAACACCTCCCTGTCAGGCAGTCGGAATGGGGAGGAAAATGTGATAGACAATCCCTACCTCCGGCCAGTGAAAAAGCCGAAGATCCGCAGAAAGAAGTGAGGTGTAGCCAGCTGGCCGCTCAGAGGAAGAGAAACCCGAGGGGTTCACCTCCGCTGCTGTGGGTGAGAGGCATGGAGCAAGACAGGAGAGGCAATCCAGCTGAGTGGCAGAAGCAGAAGAATGGTCTCTCTCTGCCTAGTGAACTACACTCTCATCCTGGTTTGCAATACTCCCTGTTTCCCCTCTGCTCTCCTGCTGACTTGGAATGGTCAATGGTCAATTGCCTTAAAAGCATTGAAGGCCACCGGGTTACAGATGGGAATTGTCTCGTTTACTTTGGTTTGTTCTCACTGTCAGCAGATTTACTCTCTGAAGAGATGGGGGACACGAAGGTTTTTGCTGCTCAGTGCTTCCCAGCAGGCTCTGCAGAATAGAAAGTCATAATTTGTTTGTGGCTGGCTGGCAGGCTAGAAAAGAAACTTCTGCAATCAACCCTGCCTGAGCTTATAATCTAAGGAACATGTATTAACAGAGACAGAAAAATCCCAGAGAGGTTTCTTTCTTTGGATTCTTGGCAGGTAAAAGCAAACACACTTTTCTTTTATAAACTAAAGGCATCTAATGTGTTGGTAAGAGAGTGAAGTGTAAATACAGAGCTAAGATGGCATTTTATTCTCACTTTTCTGACTGCAGCTGCACTTCTAACTTAAAAGTGCTAAGTGTGGTGTTTACCCTGTTCTGCTTTGAGATTATTTTCTAGCAGTATGAATGTCAAGATTTAACAGCTGCTTCAGGCTATTTTTCAGTTCTATTGTTAGTTTCAACACAGCACAACTCCTTTGAGAGTTCACACCTTCACCAGCTGTTTTGAAAGATGCTGTGCTGAAAAACTTGGAATATGGAATAAAGCTGTATGAATTGCAGTCCGCAAGGCCATGCTATTGATCGCACTTTTTTATGTTGTCCATTCTCAAATACGGGCTTTTATCAACAGAAGCGGCGCTTTTTTCCCCTTTATTTCTACAGAGCAGGAGACTTTATTTCAGCAGTGAAAATAACTGGTGATGGGTATATTGGAATTGTTAGTTGGTTCTGGAGGGCTTTGCTTTAATTTTCATTCAGCCTTTACTTAGGCAAAAAATGGGTTAAATTTCTTTGACAAAAGACTCCTGTGGTTTGGTCCAGTCTCCCAAGCATCTCTTCTGGATGAAAATGTGGTGCTGGGTGAGGCAGCGAAGACTGCCTGCTACAGACTGCCAGGCAGGTCATGGTTTCCTAGAGTAGTAGCTGAATGCAAGAAGTCTGTTGCAGTTACCAGGGAGATCAGAGTTATGTGTGTGCATATTCACCTCTCTGTTTAGTTAAGGCATCCTCCCAGGCCTCCCTCTTCCCCTGTCACCCAGGGAGGAGGAAGATAAAAAGGAGGAATTGCGTCAGTGAGAATGGAGATATTCCCACCAAACAATCTGAAAATACATGTCTAGCAAAAAAGTCCTGCATGTGCCATTGTCACTTGCTGGTGCCTTGGTTGTACAGAATACCAAATGTACAGAGACATTGTGTATGTATGTATATATAAAAATTTATATCTTTTTTTACTTGAATTAAGCATTTTTCATAATGAGAAAATCCCTCGCTGGGTAGGGGAAAAATGTAGAATGAAAACAGTAATTTTTATGTTCATAATAAAAGAAATTTTATCTCCTACAAGCAAAACTGGCTGAGTCCTTAAAGTTTCAGGAGTGGAAAAGCACCTGAATGGCACCTGAGTGTGTTTTCAGTGGGGTCTACAAGCGGTAGGAAGTCTTGTCCTTCCCTCTGCACATCCCTTTCTCCACAGCAACATTTGATAGCTGAGAAGGTTGGCAATTTTCAAAAAAATCTTTGGTTCATGAGAAGTACGTTCAGTGAGGACAAAATGCCTTTTGAAACACCGTCAGTTTTGCAACAGGTTTAGTAGAAAGTTTCTCCAGTAACAGGTGGAACATGTGGTTTAGGACTGCAGAATCATAGGTGCTGCTTACTTTCTTTTACACCTTCTCTTACACATGTATTTTTCTCCTGATTAGAAAACCAAGACAGATGGAGGTGAAGTATGCAGGATCAGCCACAAATACAAAGGTGAAGCCTTAAACAGCAATAAAACTCAGGTCTTAGGACAGTACAATTTGCAGTGAGTTGTACCCTCTCCCTCAAAAGTTTGCACCAAAAGGGACAACTGCAGATCAGCAAGTGCGTCCCTTTTTGACAGCTGCAACTACAAAGCAGCCTCTTGTGGTTGGGAGGGAAGGGGCCAACGTGCCTCGAAAAGACAGGTCGTGAGCAGCTGTTGTCATGTGTATGTGAGAGCACTTGAAGACCGAAAGTGGGAAATGGGAAGAATGCATTTTGGTTTTATAGCTGAAATTGGGCTACAGGTGAAATTTGCTATAGAAACAGCTAAACAGACCCAGAAAATTTGAAAACCTGCGTTGTGACTGGTAGTTATACTGAGAATGAATGTTGCCTGCTCTTAGTTTTCCCCCGAGATTGAATCAAGCTTGTGATTACACAGATTAAGTCTGTGAGTGAAGGTTTGTAAACATTTATAGAAATCCCTAGGGTCTGAGTTTTACATTACAGAAATAACCAATGATGAACACCAGCACCTTTCTGTTTCAGACTAAATTTATTTTCATGGCCAGATTCTTAATTAGCAGCATGTTGCTTGCTCCTTGCTTGAGAATATCTTCCTCATGTCAGTAGGGAAAAAGCTAGTAACGCAAACATACGTCTTGCAGGCCATCTGCTCTAATCTGTCCCAGCACAGCCTCTTTCCCTAGGATGTTTGCTGTGTCTTACTTTAATATAGTTGCTGGCTGTGCATAAAGCCATTATACTCTTTCTGAACATACTTGAGGGCAGCGCAGTACCAGTATGTACGCCCCCATGTTTCTCAGCTCTCCTCAGGTTGTGAGTGAACCCTTGGGCCCAGCCTGGAGCATTTGTTGGAGGTGAGGAGATGGTGGTGAGGAGGCTGTGGAAGGCAGGTGGTGGCTGAAGGGAAGATGGTGGTATTCGCTCTCAGGGCTGAGGAGATGGGGCAGCAGCCAAGCCGCCCTCTAGCTGCGTTAATTTGGCTCTTCTCCGGTGCCAGGGGAGACTGGATTTTGGGGGGGGAAAGGCCCCTGTGGCAAGGGAAGCCATGTCGGGGAGGGTGGTGAGGTGAGGTGTTTCCATGGCAACCCAAAGAAAATGGCTGCCAGCCCAGCCTGGGCCGAGGGGTGCTGTGCGTGGGACCCAGTGGCACTCAAACACCCGCAGAGGCAGTAGACACCTGGCGCGATATCAGGTAAGCACAAGTAGTGGCAAGAAATCCCTCTTTTTGAAATGGTTTTATTTGGAGAGGCTGGATAGTGCAGGTGAATGTCTCCACAAGTGGGTGGGAAGCAGAGGTGAGACCTGAGCTGCCCCGCTGGAAGGGGAGGATGTGTGGCGGCAGCCCTGGCTCCTCAGCTGTAGTATAAACTCAGGTAGGCCACTCGGTCCCGGTGTTTCCTGAATTCTCTGTCTATGGTCAGCTAAAAGACAACTACCATCCGTTAGATACTAGCAATGAGAATTGCTTCAAACAAATGCAGGAAGATGTGAGATGGTGTCGAGAACCTTAACCTATGTTCTAAATCAGGTTTTCTTTCCAGCAGAGCTACATGGGGAGGAGGTCTGTGCCCTGGTTCTCTCACTTTCTGGATGGAAACTTCCAGAGCAAATTTCTTAAAAAGTTTTTTTGAAGGACTGTAACTTTTTTTGCAAACCAGCATTTTCTGATAGAAAATCACTTTGTGTCTTGTGCCTAGAAAGCCACGTACCCAGCAGGCCAATGAGGAAAGGATGATGAAACTTAGTGCAAATGTATTGAAGTAATCATACAGTTTCCTTTGTCAGAAGCATTGAGCTGGGAATAACATCCCCTTATCCCTGTCCTTACCTCCTGTACTTCCATTTTTAGCATCCTCTTTGCTGGCATTGGTACTAAAGACCAGTCTGGAGAGCCAAACTTCATCGGCCAAGTGATTTTTTTGTGTAATTGCTTGTCCGCTTTGTAAGTTCCAGGTCTAAAGAAAACGGGCACAAAATATCTCATTTCTGGAGCTGGCGTATGATGTTTGTAACACCAGAATTTACCAGGCCTACCTCGATCCATGGGAGAAATGCATGTTGTGGTATTCTAGTCATCATGCTAAGTTAAAGACTAAAGCAGGGGAGCTTTCTGAAGATAAAAAAGCATTACCGGGAACTCAGTTACCTATCTCCCATTTGTGTCTTAGTATTTCTCTCTGCTAGTACTCCTGCTTATTATTAAAAGTGTAAGAAAATTAGTTGTACTACCCAGGGAAAAATTCTTTATCTGAAGGCTTATCTGGAAATCTTGGTGTCTTAATGGAAAATGGAGCATAGGAAGGCTGGCATTTTCTCTCTTTCATCCAGAATGACTGGTACATTGCTGGGCTGGGAGTCACAGTCTGCAAGAGATAAAATTTCTATATGGAAGATTTTGTTCTGCAAACATGCTCTGATCAGCAGCCAGCTGGGCATTACAGACTTGCTGTTCAATGCACAATTTGGCTACTTGGATAGCGTAAAAAAAGTCAGAACAAGTCGATTATGCACTCCCTACTCCTTACCCAGTGTGTCCTGTGATGTTTCTCTTAATATATTGTTATTCTAGAGAAACTGGGCCAGAAAACATAGCGTGTTTGTTCAGGTAGTATAGCTGAGCTCCCTCCCTGATTTTGCCTCGGTACGTGCATCTACGTGTGTGTATGTGATACAAAGGAATGTGTATATACAATGCAAATGTCTTGATGTTGCCAGAGCTCATATGATCAGTCATCAGTCTCTAGGCTCAACACCTCCCACTAGACTATGTATAAGGAGATCTGTAGCTACCGTATATATTAAGTTGGAGGCAGCCCCAGCAAATGTAATTGAAACTGATAAGTCTGTGTTGGGAACAGCCTACATATTCTTGCAAAGCTGCAGCTCTGCCACTTTGAAGCGTGCTTTTCTTACCTGTGGCTCTGGCATGAAACGCTGGGCTGTCCTTGCTCCTATCACGTAGCCTTTCTTGCTCAGTGGTTTGTTTTCCAAAGAGTATCTGAGGCTGCTCCTCTGCAATCCAAAACCAGAAGCGTCTTAATGACATTTTTAAGACACTATTTGCTTCAGGGGACGGGCAGAAGTACACGAACAGAAGACGTTATTCCTTTTAATTCCTCTAATTTCTCACTAATGTAGAGAGCTAGGGCAGCTGGAGCTTTGAGTACTGGTATGTTTGGAATGTGGGAGAATTGCCTTTTCTAGGTATATGTGGAGACCTTGTACAATGGGTTGCAGGGCAGGTGTGGGGGACTCCGTGTCTGGCAGGCCATGGTCCTATCGCACCTGTACTGTGTGTCTTCTGTGAAGGAAAAGCTGTGAGCACAAAAACTGAACAACTTACCTCTTGACTCAGGTAACAGCCTGGCCCAAGTGAAGGGTGTCCCCTGATAGCTGTCAGCTGGATTCCCAGCCTGTCTGGGGCATGATGGAGAGGGAACATTTTCCGCTCTTGACATGACCCAAATGAGATCCGCTTCTGCACATCTGTGAGACCAGGAGAGGGAAATGCCACCAGTGGAGATGACCACTTGCTGCTTTTCTTCCTTCTTAAGTGTCTGCTGCTCTCTGTCTGAGGCCAACCACCCCCTTATCTCCCAGATGGGAATTTCCCCCTACCCTGGGTATTTGCGAGGGGTCTGCCCTTTGGATGCCTGTTCCCTCCTGTCACAAAGGCTTCTTTTTCCACAGTCTGAGCAAAGAGCAGCCTAGCAGCCCGGTTGTGGGGAAGATTGCTGGGAAAGCCTGATGCCACCAGGGAGCTGTGTGAGAAGGAAAGCCCTTGTGCCCACAGCCCCCGCCAGGTGCATGCACCTCTCATGGCTCACCCCTCGGCTCCCACTCTGCTGCCATGCTGCCCTGCCAGATGTCATTATGTGTGTGTACTCCAGTTGCTATAGACACAGAGCAGGGGGTGCTGGAGGGAATGCTGGCGATGGCAGCATCTGAAGGGTGCAAGGCAAAGAGGAAGATTAACCTCCCTGTGGATTGCGCTATGCTGGCTCCTACTCTGAGAAGCTGCTGTTTTCACACTGTAAGTCAGTAGAGGAGAGGTCTGGGGGAAGCAGCCTACAGGTTGTGCTGTCAGGACCCTTCTCTGTGATCTGTCTTGTGACACAGCCTGATCTGCCACGTTGTCTGCTGTCTTTTTCCCTGTACCTGGCTGTCGTGGTACAGCAGCAAGAAACCCCTGGAAAATGCCATACTGGAATTAAGTCCAGCTTGTGGATTCAGGCCCTTCCCTGAGCACAAGTGTGAGCGTCATGAAAGAATCGGGGAGCATCACAAAAGAGTGAGATGAGTTGAAACAGTGAGGATCGTTGCTTTTGCAGAACACTTTATTTAATCATTCTTATTCTGTGCAATTAGATCAGAGGGGTCTGTTTTCTGTAATAGGATTGGTATCTTCATGGCCAGTTGCAGCAGGAGCAGCTGGTATCAAAGATGAGACTGTCATCACAGCTCTGCACAAAGGTTTTGCCATTAATGCAGTTGCAGAAGATGCTTTTGTTGGTTGGATCTATATAGATGCCATTGGCCTTGCCAGCATGTAAGTCACTAACACCAGAGTCCCCACTCCCACTTCCACCTGTAGCACAGGAGCTTCAGTGACTGGAGGACTGGGCTGAGCTGGAGGTACACAGTCTGAAATAAAAGCAGGAAAGGGCTTATTTTTGTGTTGACAGTCTCTCAGCCCTCCCCTCCCTTCATAGGCCCTTTAGTGGTGGGGTCAGCTATTAAAGTGTGTTACCCCAAAGTCTGGCCTGGCTTACACCAGGCCTTTGAAGCATCTGGACCCAGGTCCAAGTTCCAATCTTCTTTTATCCCAGGGGATAGAGAGTGAAGGGAACTTTCCAGGGCAATTTCTAGTTGTGGCTTCCACAGAAAGTCTTTATCCACCAAGGCTCCAGAGATAAAGGTTCACAGGTCTCTGAAGCCCTGCATCAGCAGTGAGCTGGGGAGTCACATTCAAGAAGCACACGCTACTCAAGCTACTCACCACCCTTTTGCAGACCAAGACTGTTCTTCAGAGTGGTGATCCGGGGATATTTGCCTTCCTTGCAGAAAGTGCCATGAAGTCATCCAGATCAAGGGCCCAAACCGTAGCACCTCCAAAATTGTTCTTCAGCCAGTCAACCTGTTCAGTGCCAGGGCAGAAAGCCCAATTAGTCCCTGGACCTGCTACTGCAGAATGCCTCCTGCCTCATTATTAGCACAGCCACACATCCCACCATACCTTGATGTTGAAGCTCTTGATGTTGTCATAGCCAACCCATTTGTTGTCCTTGTAGGCACAGGGCACATCCTGGGGGGCATCCCAAGCCTGGGTGGCTCCAGAGTCCAGGAATTTGCAGATCTAGGAAAAAAGGGCAGAGAGGGAGAAGTTAGCAAGTGTCCTACAAAAAAGGTCAGTTGGAATATTACATGGGTTAAAAATTCCTTTCTGGGAAGTTCGAGGAGTGTTTGTGTTGTTCTTGGTGGCTTAGGTGTGAGGGAACACCTACACCTTGTAGAAAGCCAAAAACCCAGCCTGCTTGGTGTAAGGTCCAACTGGCCCAGGTCCTGATGTAGGTGCCCCAATAGCAGTGTCAGATGGTTTTCGGAGCAGAGAACAGATGCTGAATAACGGGGCAGGACCTGAGCGGGAGAACAAGTGGTGCTCTTTGCTCTTGGTACGTACTGGTTCTTCAAGCTGTTAAAGGATTTGTAAAGGGTCTCATCGTTCCATTCATAAGTTGTGATCTCATTGTTGGACATCCCAGCAAAGGCATATAGCAGGTGAGTGCACAGGCACGGGTCGATGTCTGGCGTGAAACTTCTCAGGCCAGCTCTATACTGGGCCCAGCTGGTGAAATAACATGACAGCACAGAGGCAGTACCTGCAGAGAAATAGAGGAGATGAGTTCAGGAGAGAAAGGAGCAGAGAGGACATGTCTCTGAAACGCAGAAGGACCAGGTACCTATATGCATGAGGCCATGTTACTTCTATAACCATCCTTCAAGTCACACAGGAAAGGGAACAGTGCCCTGGACTGCACTTAAGAGCTAGCAACTGCATGAGGCAGATCTAATCAGAAATGATTGGGCTGTGTTTCCTTGCAGGGTGAAGAGTTAAGAGGCAGTGAAGTAGGGCTGGTTATCCCTCTCAGAACTGGCTCTCCAAGGATAATAATGGATTTCTTTCCTTCCTACTTTGTTTCAGTAGATGAGTTGGTCCAGGAGCCTCTTGCACCCTTAAACTCATGAATCAGGGTGGTTCTGAGTGCTGGGTCTCTTCCCCAAACTCGATCTTTCTCCTTTGCTGCCAAGTGAGGAAGAACAGAGGCAGAAGGGATCTCTGGTGAAGTGCCTGGAAGGTGGAAGACTCTTCGCATGTTTGCTGTGCTGCCTGTTTGACTTGCCTTTGAAAGCTTCTGCAGAGCAAGCTAGTGGCTGTGCTAATGCTTCATTCAAGCTGAGCAGGAAGGGGCTGCTAAGAGGAAGTCTGTGTGAAAGCAAGCAACGTATTTGCACTTTAGATTGAGCATGCTATGCTTCATCAAGCTTTTGACTTCAGAGACACCATCACTGTGTGCCTGCCTGCCTCTCCTTCCTCCCCCGTGGCTTGTAAAAGAATTTGCTAGTAAGTCTGTTCCAGTTGCCTGCATGTGCCATAAATGAGAAGGGTTTGGTAGAGTTGTTTTTGGGGTAGAAAGCACATACCTATCTGGGTGTTCAGCAGGAGGACCAGACCTTTAAAGAAAAAAGTGTGGGATTAGTCTTAGAACTGAGAAATAAGGTAATGCCTGAACTAGCAGAAACTGTCTGGTACATATCCTGTAATGCAGACAATAAAATTGCTTCTATCAGTGGGCCTATTTTTGCTCCTCTTCATGAGGATCTGTCTGAACCCAACATAACCTATCTCCCAGGTCACAATTCATTCTGATCAAAGGGGCCAAATAAAGGAGCTCATGGTCATTAAACAGCACAAGGTTCTGCTGCTGCTTTCAGCCAGGGTTAGCCAACAGGTGATCTTGATGCCTATAAGCATGGCTGAAATAGCAGAAGCCTTTTGGAATATACTCTGCTATGGAGACAGTAATAGCCTTTCGATCAGAATGACTGGTTTTCCTCCTCAGAGTGTCACTTTCTTTGTTCAAGACAATTTTTCAATTTAATAAAGCAATTAAATCAGGAATTTGCATATCTAAAGAAAAAGAAATCAACTCCAAAAGTAGTGCAAAATATAATCATCCCAAAAGTAACTGCCATATATTTTCCTTCGACAGAAGAGAGTGTGTGCTGCATTTTTAATCCCCAAAAGTCTCCTGTATAGCCACCCAGTATAACAGTGAAAGAGCCACAAATACTTGTCATAAAGGTAGAGAACTAAGTTTTGAAGCAGGACTTAGCGTAGTGGTAAGCAACATGAGCTTGGCCATCTTTGACCAGGACTGATCTGGTGCAGACCATCTCCCACTTTTATACACTTCTCTCATTTCGTGCCAGTATTGTATCAACAAAGATGGACAAAACTTGGTAAAGATCAGTATCACAAAAAAAATGATACCAGTAAAATAGGCCTTAACAGTCCAGCTGGAGACACCACTATTATCAGTCTGTGCCATGTCATGGTGCTGTGAGAGTAGTTGAAGAACAAGATTAGGTGGCTTTTATTCTTAGGAATTTTGTTTACAGCAACAGGCTTTTTGTCAACAGTGCCAATTAAGCAGTGATAGATGGCTGGTGTTCGACCTTGCATTGTTAGTGTGTCTGCCCAGAGGTGGTAGGCACTGCCAAACCAAAGGTTGTTTACACAGGTTTTGTCTCCTTGGCTGGGGCAGTCAGTGAGGCAGGACTGAGTAGGGCTTAGGCTCACAGCAGCGGGCTTTTTGGGGGGGACAGGAACTGGGCTCACTTGCTGTAGGCAAATTGTCTGTTAGGATCCAGGGGCCTTTGTGATCTGAGCTCTCTCTTGCCCGCACCATCTGAGGTGGTGTATACTTCATGGAAGTGGAGTTTCCTGGTGTCCAATCAGGAAAGGAAAAACAACTCAGCTTCTGCCAAGTCATTCTCCCACTAGCAAAGATAATTTTCTTCAGGGAGAAGCATTATTTCTTGGAGGTCAAGCTCTACAAGAGAGAGCCCAGGGACAGAGTATCATGCAGGTTGCATTTCCTCCCACAATTATTCCCTCCTCTTTTTAATCAGCTGTTTCCCAAACTGAGACCTCTGTGTTGCCAAGCCTTCATGTCTTGCCTTAGCTTTCTGTGATGCTCCATTGGGAGAAATTACCCGAATCTCTTTTATTCTATATGAGTTTGTCTCATTTTGTTGTTTTCAGGATGCAATGTCTTCTAAGCATATCTGAATGGAATTTTTTAAAAGGCAGTTAGAGGTGCTGAAAATTATGTTTTTAACTCAGAAGATTCTGTCTGCACACTCAGGGCTACTGCAAATGGTGGAGTAAGACACAGTGGGCACATGGCCAGTTGTTCTGCACTGAGTTGTTCTTTAATACCTGTTAAGATGATGTGAATTTCTAGTAGGTCACCCAGACTTGGTTGAATGGGAGCTTGTAAAATGCCCTCAAAGTTTCCCATATCACATGCTGGCACTGAAGCCACTGACCTGCCATTAAAGTTCATTAGACTTCTAGATTTTGTGTATGGAGTGGATGAAATATGGTGAATGATGAAAGAGGTTTGTCAGAGTCAGGCACAGTGCTTGCACAGCCTTACACTCATCTCCTGTGAGATGTGTCTGAAAACTGACTCCCAGCAAACTCTCTAAAAACTGCTGTTTTCCCCAAAGACCTTAGCCATCCTGGCCTTGCTAACCTCAGTATATACGAGCCGTTGCTTTACAGAGGTTGTTTTGTTCTCCCTGCTCTTGCTATGGAGGTTAGGCAGGTCACTGTGGAAGGCTAAACCAGGGAGAAATGTGAAGGTCAATGTAAAGGCACCGTGTATTTTGAAGTGCCCTCTCCTAACCCTTATCTGGATGCAGAGGTATGGGTATCGGTCTCCTGGTACAGGGAGATTGGAGCTGAGAGCCGATACAGGCATTTGTGCTGATGGCAGCGTTACGACAGCAAAGGTTCATGTTAGCAATGCAGAGACATATATTAGGTAGATGGGCCCTTGGCTAGGTATATGCAAGATCCAGCTTTGGATTTCCGTGTGAAGCAAGGCTGCTTCCTATCACATTGGCAATGCAAAGTATTGCTAGTTGAGCTAGTATGAATGCATTCTGAATTTATTTTTTGGATATGAGAAGCTATGTGATTTTGCCTAAAAAAACCTGGGGAGAGCTATGCCTGTTTTGGGCTGCTGATTTGATGTTCCTCGTTGCAGGCAGACAACTTATTACCGCCAAGGAGACAATCTGTTGCCAGTATGTTTTTTCTTAGTGTGAAGTGGTGTTGGAAATTCCTTGGGAATTTTTCTATGGGAATTTACCCCAGATATGTCTGCCTATATGTATATATGTATAGCCTATGTTGGGAGCAGCTGGGAGAAGCAGTATTTCTTGGAGTAATATAGGTTACCAAAGGAGCAAGTATGGGCATTGCTATCTTCTATGCTTTCAGACTTTTTTCTCTTTAATGGTCGTTACTTTTCCAGCTCTGGAGCCTTTTTCTCTCATCTCTTTCTACAAATTGTTAATATGAACAATAGGAAGCTATTCAGAATTGTGGGAAGTCCATTGAAGTTTCTGAGGAGGAAAAGGATAATGTTTGGAGGGAAGACAGATAGGTAAGCTCTTTCTGCCAGCTTGCTAAATTTTTTCTTCGTCTCTTGGGAGAGTCATTTCATCCTGTGCTTAAATTCTCTTTAATGGGCTGGAAAAAACCAGCTGTGCATGAAGGGAATCACGATGATTAACTTTTTAGTGTGAAGCACTTCAAGGGTGTTAAATATGATCTGACAGTATGGTAAAATATGATAAACTCTTTCTTTCAAACCTATGCTCTATACTTGGCTGGGTAGTGCTTTCTGATACGCTCTGAGAGGTCTGTATGGGAACCTCATTTCCTTATGAGCTAGAAGGGTTGAATCTCCTGAGAAATCAGCATGCTCGCTCTTACTTAGCATGCACTGCAGCCTTGTTTGATAATAGCAGCATTAGTTTTCATCTCTTTCATTTTTATCAGCTAGCCTCATAAAAAACTCTCACTCCCCAAAAATCATCTAATTCCGTGAATTAAACGAAGGAAGAAATTGAGTTAAAGGAAGAAGTTTCCCTACACATGCAGCTTCTTGATTTGCAATTAAGTGCACCTTGAAAGCACTGCAGGAGGCACAATAAAAGCGAAATAAAAGTATTAGCATGTAGTTTTAACTAAGGAGATCATCTTCCTCCTGCTTTACAAGAATCTTGTAGTCATTGGCTGGGTACTATCAGCAATTAAAATATCCAACAGTAGGTGTCAATGTTGCTTGCTCTTCCCAACCGTGCAGCCAGAGTGCTTTTCTAGCAGTCTTCTGATAACATTTCAAGAAGAAATGTGCTTTCAGGTCAGAAAGTTTAGTTGCTGCTCCTCTTTGTTTAATCACAAATAGAGATCTGAGATTAACAGGACATTTCTGCACTTTCAAATAGAAATGGAATGCTTTATTCTTGCTATAGAAAAATAACCAGGATAAAGGCTAAACTTTGTTCAGTTATTTCTCCAGAGGTGTATAACCTACATAAGACATGACTATCTTAGAGTGAAAGAGGAGCTGTTAAAAACATTTGTCCAAAAACTAGCCTAACCTTGCAACATGTCAGGATGCCTATTAAGACATTAGTCATTTTGTTGATATGCCCAGGAATCCCATCCCCTGTGGAAGAGCATCCCAGTGCCTTGGCAGGGTACTGATAAATCTATGCTTTTTGGCTACCTCAGATGTTTAAGTCACCTGCTTGTATCTCTAACAAGGAATTTAGGCTCAGTTTCTGTCTCTTCCACCTTTCCTTACCAGCATAGTAAGTATTTATTGCAGGGGAAAATGGGCTTGAGTAGTCGGTTTAAAGATAGAAACGTTATTTCTCTGGGTCCATGTTATCTGTGTGCAGTCTCTGCAATATGCCTAGTTTTATTCAAGTGGCTTTGAGTGAGGCAGGCCTAAATTGTGTGTGGCCTTGGCATATGTCCCTTATTAATCTGCTAGGAAAAGGAGATTTCGAGCCATCTCTGATGTGTTTATGGTCTCCAAACCTTTCTTTTCTATTGGGTACTTTTTTGCTGTGGAGCAAATGCTGTTTTTCACACTGGCAAAACATGAGACAAAGCAGTCACACCAGATTATTCACTCCAACGATAAATGTTACATCCTGACAGCAGTTCAACAGGTTCTCCTAACAACTGCCTGGTTTTGCTGAAAGCTGTATATACTTGGTAAGCACTTTATCATGAAGATCAGAGCAATCTTATCTACTCCTTCCTGGCAAACTACATCTAAATGCAGCCATCTCCATCCTGGACATAGTAAGCAGCTTCAGACTCCTACCCAATGCTTGATCCTTCTGGAGTTCAGCTCATGCTCCAGGGCCTGTAAAAGAGAATGTACTTCTGATGCTATCACACATCAATGGCCTATACCATGGCCCTGCCTAAACTGTGCTGTGTCAATATCAAACTTCTGGGAGCAGTAAAAAGCAAGCAGAACAAAACCAACAACCCCTTTGTATATAAATGCCTGCAGCAAGAAGTAACCCTTTATTTTCACTTTGCTAAAAGTGAGAGAGCTTTTCTGCCATGATCAGGACAGCTTGACTCAGTGGTGGTTTTATTTCTTACAAGGCCTTAGCTTTTACCTTGCCATCTTGGCAAAAGCTTACGTGCTTGACTTGGCTTAAAATCTAAGGGAGGAATATCAATGAATCACTGACTGCTACTTTGAGCTGTGTTGCTTCCAATGACCTGTCTGGGAGGTGTTGGGAGACAACCAGTTCTTCTCCTCTTCCTTTGGTTTCAGCTTCAGACAGAGGAATGGTGGAGTTTCTTCCTTTCAAAAGCGGGGTGAAAGATATCAGGAGTCTGGTCATCCTGGACCTAAGGAAATGACTGGGAACATCTTTATCTCAGCTTTAATGTTCTACATATCCTGAGGTTGGAGTTGAGTTGGAGGTGGGGGAAAGAATAGACTGCAAGCTGCATCTCCATTAGAAATGCATGGAGCATGTTTAGAGAGACCTATCTGGGTCTCCTGTCAAGAGCTGTGTTGATATTGCTGATCTCTCAGTAGCCTAACAGCTTTTAATAGCTGAGCTCTATTTGGGGGCTGCTGATCTTCTTGGAAAACTGTCCCACTCTCTTCAGGGGTCTGACAAAGAATTAAGGAAATATGGCCACAGTGTCAGTGGCCAAACATGTGAAAATCTGTCTCCACATTCAGTTGGGTATGTATCCACTTGCTTAAGTTACTGCCACTATAATTCAATGCCTGTAAATGGAGTCCTGAAAAAGGATCTCTCCCACCTCCAAGTCACGTAACCCTTAGACGTGTCCTTCATTGTGCAGCACACAGAGCTGATGGTGGCTGGTGTAATAGTATCTGCGCAAAGAGGAGATAGCTGGAACGCCTATGGGTCTGGCATCTGCTCAGCTGCCTGACTGAGAGCTTTGAGAGTGATCTGGGAGCTGTCCTGGTCCAAATCTCTTTCTGTTCTTCTAAGCGGATCATCTGGTATAGCTGAAAGACTCGTATTGCTGCTGCCATGAGAACCATCCTGTGGGAAGCCCAGGCTGAAGAGCCAGCACCGCTACCTGCAGTGTAACATGGTCTATCCAGGAGCACAGGATGCACAGGAAATGTCTGGCATCTGTTCTTGTTCAGATTCACGGCAAGAAATTAGGAGCTTTAAAGCTCCTCAGATTCGCTCTTCCAAGAGATAATTACACCATGTAGGTCTTGGGCGAGGACTTCGCACAGACGGGCGTTAAGGGCACTTTGCCTATACAGGATAGCCAGGACAGACTCATATCTCTTTCTTTGATTTTACGACACCAGTTAATTTGTTTAAAGGTCTCTATTTTTAAGCCTGCTTTCCCCAGTACTAACTCCTTGTTACAAAGGCTGGATCTGTTCTGTTTCACGCCATCTTCCTCTGGCATTTGTTCTCCCTTCTCTCCACAGCTCATTGAGTGGAACTAAAGAACTGCTGATTTTCAGATACCAACCATTCCCTGCCTCCCGGGGGAAATTCTTGCCTTCTGCATGTACATTCCCAGAAATATCATCTCTGACTCACTCTGATTACAAAATGCTGCAGCCATTTCCCCAGCTACTTCTACAGAGTGTCATCATTTATTCACCTTTTGTCCCCAGGTATATTTTATAAGGACTTAGAAGAGTTCTTTTCATGAGGAATTTGATGCAGTACTGTAATCGCCCATTGCATATTCTTTCCTTACAGCACATCTTTCATCTTTCCTTATTCTCTGTTGGCACTAAACTGCTATAATTAGGTGCTGTAAACAAATCTCAAGCTTCTCTGATGTTGTGAAACACTCAAACTTGATTTCTGACCATCCTGTTCCTCAAATAAACCTTGACTCTGCACTGCAGGCATCCTGCTGACATTCCTGAGTGATCAGGATTGAGGCAATGCATTCACCAGCTCTCTGTAGGGGTGGTGAACCCCAGTGAACAGGGTGCTCTCTGTGCCTAGGAATGGGCTGCAGATCCTTCCACCTATCCTTGTATCCAAGCGTTAGTGGCAAGAATTATTTCCTGGTCTGTCAACAAGTAAGAACAGGCCTTCGGAAGAGGGCATGTGTGCATAGAATACAGATTCACAAATTACTTGCTTGCACATAAATATCTGTGCCCAAATGCAGGTGTGTGCAGGTAAGCAAAACGTACTGCAAAAAGGTTATATATGCATGAAGAAACATGCACATGGGTGTTATTTTAGCTAAGGAAATATCACATGAAGTATGCTTTGTTTCAGCTGCTCTAGATTTTTCTTTCCTTTCTCTATTTTTATGCACCTTATGTCACATGCAAATTTTTTATAGTCTGATCTTTTAAAAATTGGATTTATTAAAGCATATAATCTTCAAAAATCCACTTAAGATTGAAAATGCATATTAAAGGCTCAACTATTATAATCTATTATTTAGAAAAATATCGGCACCAAGCATGCAGATCTTGAAATTCTTAGTCAGGATTCAAAGTGGCAGGCAGGTTCAGTCAGGCTGCTCCCTATAACATGACCTGTTTTCCCCATCCATCTTACCCTGACAATCCCCATTATCTCTGAGGAAAGAACCACATGCCCTGGATTGTGAGCTGAGACTAGCTGAGAGTATTGGGTGCTGATCCATCACTGAACGCTGCAGCTGGGCACTGAGTACAGCCATGATCTTGCATTTGCATCCAGTGTTCATGAGGTCTAGTTGTTACCAGTAATTTACAGCAGATCTACAGGAACTTCCTTTTGGGCTTGTCCTTTTTCCTCTGAACCCTTCAGAGGAGGCTCTGCCCCCACAACAGTATCCCAGCTCATCTAATTACTTAGTAAGCTCTTTTTCTGGTTAGCCGACATCTGCCCATTTCCAATTAATTCTTGCTGACAAGCTCAATAACCTGAGCCATCTGTATAGGTAAGGGAGATAAGCTTCCCATTAAACATTTACAGAACATAACAAGAGAGTATTGAAGCAACTGTTGCTGAGATAACCCAGGTGGGTGTCTGCATGCAGGGGAGTAGCTGACCCTGCACCTCTAACTGCCACACTGTAATCGAATGAGAAAAATATATGGGTCAAAATATGTATGTGGACCGTCATGCACCCCCAAAAGTGTCCATGCTCCTCTTGTTTACATCCATGAAAATTTGTGCTACATTAGCATGATAAAGGCTTTTAAAATAATTCAGTAGCATTTTGGGCCCTAGAAGTTCTAGCAACCAAACAGCCTTTAAATAAAACATTCACTACTTAAGCAGTGGTTCTAGATGCCCTTTAACCTCAGATGCTTAAAATAGCTCAGAAGTCAGCCTGACCCCAATGTTCAGCTTTCCTGAACAGGGTGAAATGTGTCCTTAATTCTAGGCAGACACATTATCTTTGTCCCCACGCTTCATCAGTTACTGTCCTTGTTTTGAAACAACAGTTTTATTTCAAAATCTTGCTGGGATGGGAGCAAGCTCTTGCAGAGCGCCTGTCCTTTTTCCCATTCAAGGTTTCCATCTCTGGGGCAGCACAGAGAACAAGATCCTTTGCCAATATATCCCATTCCCTGAACAGCGATTAGAGCCAACAGAGGGGTAAAGTCTTGCCTAAAAACCTTTATGAAAACTAAGGAGTCTCAGGAATGAAGCCAGGGTATTGACAGCTTTTTAAGCATGTCTCAAGATCCAGGGTGAGATAATTGCTTTTAAGGGTGTAAAGAGTTTAAGGGGCCACAAAAGGGGAGATGGTGACTCCTCTGCTCCCCCAGCACCAAGGCGAAGCACAAGCAACTGGGGCAGAAATCTACTGAGCTGTGAGTGAACTTCTCCGAGGCTTGGGGGACAAGAGGGGCCTCAGGGGACCAGAGGGGACCTCGGTGGCACAAGCACAGTGCTGGGCCCTTCCCAGTAATTCCTGCCTGGAGCCACGGCAGGGGTGCCATCAGACCCACTGCCCCCAGATCACCCCCGGACACCCCCGCTGTGCAGCCCCGCTGGCCCTGCAATCAGATCCGCACTCTGCAAAGTGATCCTTGCTGCCAGCTGGCCTGACGCAAAATCGACGGCATGAACATCCAGGGCGTGCACATCGAGGGCAGGCATATTGAGGGCATGAATATCGAGGGCGCACACACATCGAGGGTGTGCACATCGAGGGTGTCGACACATCGAGGGTGTACACATCGAGGGCATGCACATGTGGTCCGAAGCCTGGGTCCGAACCAGCAGCATGGCTACCTCTGTGCTGGCTGACAAGTTGCTGCTTGTATAAAGTTAGTTTGGTGCTAGCTTGGGAGGAAGGGGTGACCAGCTCTCCACCTCCACGTGGGGTCTGAGATGCTGGTGTAAGTAAACGCACAGGCCTATACCAGCACCCTTGAAAAAGCACCTACTTCTGTTAGCTAATGGCTACAGGAGGGTCCTCTCCGCAGTGCAGACCAGTCACTCCAATCACACATTTGTGTTAGTAACTTTTTCCCTCTAATGGAGTAGGCTGTCAACCTGATTATCTCACTGCTTGGAGCTTGAGCTTCGGTTGCAAGGGGATGCGGCTGAGCTGCTGGCTTTGCTGTGCGAAGCTGCCCACTTTGTGCGGGTGCTCTGCTGTTTGGAGTGTGGTGCTGAGAAAGAGACATCTGGTGTGGTTTGTAGCATTGTTGTCATCAGGTCATGGGAGACTGTATGTGCTGGGGATAGGAGACTGAGTGCTTCATCAGGATACATTGCTTCCAGCTTGGTATGCTCTCAACTTCTGCTTACAACATAGGAGTTGTACTTCAGTCCAGGAACTGAAACACCTAGTGCAGCCTGCTGTCTGCCCGGCCATATCTAAAGACAGCTTCAATTTCACAAGCTCCAGTCTGTGCTGGCTGGTGTCACTCTGAGCAGATTCAGCAAATAATTCCAAACATTGCAGACTTGAGAGAAAACCCAGGTAGGCTGAGGACTGTGGCTAACTTGAAAGCAGTAAAAGTGAAATTCATCAAAGAAACTGCCAATTACTTACTTCACTCAGGGACATGCTGCAGGGAAGGAAGCACTAGGTTTCTAACGTGTGACTACACTTCTGCTCAGCACTTGCATGCTGGCTAGCCTGTTCAGTGGGGCGTGGGAGTGGGGAAGTGGAGTAAGGGCATTGTCCTGAGTTTAATCTTGTATTCATGTCTTTCAGCATGGGGACTCTCCTGGGGCTGACGTGGGGCAGAGAGAGCCTTGAAAGGCTGCCAGGTTTGTCTGGGGAGTAGAGGAGGAAATGGAAGTAGAAGTGTCTGTGTAATAGTCTCTTGAAACAGCAATCATTTCTCCTCATTGATCAGACACGGTGAGGGGGGTTGTGAAGGGGCTTCCCTTCGATTTGCTGATCCTTTATTTTACCTGCAGGGAAATGAACACACCCTTGTCCCATGTGTAGCTGGGATGTAGCCACCTCTCTGGGCAGACCCAAGATGCTCTCTGTGCCTCTTCCCTTCCTTCCTCACTTACAGGCTGGATGCAGTCACTCTTTCAAGCATCCAGGCACTCTGAATATGCTTCTCACCAAGAGCCCTTTGTTGTCAGGCCAATCTCTATGAAAACTTTAAAATCTGCCAGTGCCCACCACAATACCACAAACCCTGGCACTCCTGGCAGCGACACAGCAGGCTCCGGAGGCTGTTACCATGCTTTTGTACCAAGGGAAGCAGCATGCTGGCTTTCCTTCTTTGGAAGCGTGGCCGTGCTCCACATCCCCACTCAGCTCTGCCCTCCGTGTGGAGGGTTTAACTGTGCTGTGTGGTTGTCTCCTACGTCACATGTTTTTAAGAAGCTCTTGCCAGCTTCCTGCTGAGGAGCTGATCCTGCTGACGTCTGCAGAGCAGGCCACGTCAGGCACGGCCGGGAAGGGAAATGCAGTCCTTTTTTGGGTGCAGACTTAGAGCAAAGTCTATTGGCCTGAGAAGAGAGGAGAGCTGAGATTCAGGAACAGCTGGGCTCTGTCAGTAATTTAGCACTAAGAGCTTAAACAATACCGAGGATAAACACACTCCAGGACTGGCAGACCTCCTTCTTTTTCTCAGCTCAGCACAATATTTTCCTTTCTCTTTTAAAAACGTTATTTCACTGCTGATAATTAATTTGAGTGGAATTCTTTTCCAGAGTTATATTTAGATTTTCTTCTCTGACAGCACTCCCCCATTCCAACTTCTCTAATGCAGCTGTATTGCTGTGCTTTTTGAAATGGAAACAATCATTTGCCTTCCACAAAACTTACCAGTTTCACGTCCTGAGGCAGGACCTGAACTGGGGCATTTTTGGGGGTTCAAAAAGGCTGTGTTTGTGGAGAAAGAGAGCTAGAGTAGCAAAGCAGAGAACCACTCTGTACCTCCAGCTTCAGTCTGGGGGCTTTCAAGTGCCTGGAAAAGAGGGGACAAAACAGCCCTGGATCAGAGCATGCTTAAAGTGGCATGTTATTCAGAGTAGGTTATATATATGCACACATATTTGGAAATTTGGACAGTTTACAAGAAGTCTTTAAGATAGGCTTAAGTCAAATCCCCACCTGGCAGCTCCTCAGCTTCTGGGAAAACCCCAAGGTAGACGCAAAATCCATAGCAAGGCACCTTTCCCCACACACACGTCCTACCTGCCTAGCAAGGCTTTCCTTTCTCTGCCTTCCCTGCAGCTCTGACATGGCTGTATACTGCAAAGTTCCTCCTTTCATGTGGGTGGTTGTGAGATAAGACAGCTCTGTTCTGGGCCTACATGGCATAGTTTAAAAAAAAAAATCAGGCTACCAAGGTTACAGAGCTGTGAGGAGGAGATAGTTAATCTGAGAAAAGCTTTCTACCCTTGCATAAACAGCCCAAAATGAGGGACAATTACAGTGCTGCCATTGTGGGATAGGCTGCTCAGCTGGAAAGTCCCTTTACCCCCCAAGCCCAGCCTGGCTCCGGGGCCTCCCAGTGCTCCCGCCTGGTTTAAGGAGTGTGTTGGCATGAGTGAGGGTCACACCCAGGTCTCTCATCTTATCGAGCAGCGGTGGAAACCTGTTTAGCAGGGTCACAGAACAAGACGCAAAGTGGGTCCATCAGGAATACTTCTGTTTTTCTCATGTTGGTCAAGACGTGGTCAGAATCTTTTCTATCCCATGTGTGATGCCTTTCTTTGCATAGTTAAAGCTGCATAAAGTGTAATTAGGCAGCCCCATATAATTAAGACAATTATGTAAGGTAAGCACCCCACAGAGTAATTGTGGCCAATTTTTAGCATACCCAGGGGCACTTACAGGGCCCAATGTGGCCGTTCAGATTATTTACCTGCTCACATCTCTCTAAAGCACTCATCTTAGGTGTGTCTTAGGTGACATCTTTGAAGTGGACATTATTGTTCTGCTCCTGCTGAGAAACAGATGGCTGGAGAAGTAGTACTCTTTTAATTCTTCCTTCTTGCAAAAAAGGAGTTTCATATCTTGTTTCTGTTCTGAAGCAGACTGAAACTGAGACTCTGGATGTGAGTGACCCAGATTCAGATGTGACCCGCCAGAAGAAGGTCTTAACTTCGAAAGCTGTCACTCCACAGGGGAAGCGTGGGTTGCTCTAGGCAGAGGCTTGCTTGCTGTCTTCATCTTTGGGTTTTTGATTAAAAATTCCAGCCTGGTTCTGAGAAATCTTCCCAACAAAATGGTGCTGATGTGAAAAAACTTCCTTGAAGTGTGTTGTTTGTAGTGGAAGGATATGTCAGTTCTCCTGCAAATACCATGAGGTTTCCTTTTTAGATTCTGTTCTTTTGAGACAAAAGGCAGCTCTCTGCTTTCTTCTACCCTTTTACCAGGTTCCTGAAAGCCATGTTGTTCCTTCCCTGCCTGAAGATTGACCTCCGCTCAAGCAGCACAATTCCTGAGGCAAGCCATATCCTAATCTGCATCTCAGCTCTAAATCTGGAGTCACTCCTTCCTCATCCAGAGAAATATGAGCCCGTATCTGGCTATGATAACTGAACATCAGCACCAATTCTGATACACAAGGCAGAGAGTCACCTGAGCACTAGGAAGGACAGTGTTAAGATCCAGAGGCTGTAGGAAGCAGTAGGTTGGAAAAAATTACGTCATTGCCCACCCCCACTAGCCAGAAAGAGCCCTTCTTGCTGTGTGCTGTCTGTGCTTGGAGAGGTGTCGTCCTGAGCAAAAAAGGTCTTGTCTTGGAGTCAGTAGAGCTGCCTACAGGGCACTTGTTTGTTCTTTGGGTGGACCAGATCCTCTTCTAGCTTGCCAGCAGCACATATGTGTATATCTCGGATGTTTTCTAACACATATGTTCCAGTCTGCACAGAGCTCAGGCATTCCCTTTCTTAAAATGAAGTTGAGAGAGCTCTGTGAATGAGCTCTGGGATGCAGCAGGGTGTGAGGAAAGGCTGAATATCAACCTGTGGTGCTACAACACCCTGCTCCCTCTGGTTCACGAGGCCTCGTGTTCTGCTGTGCTGGTGTCCATCCAAGGGAGCTCCAGGAAAGTCAGTGAATTTAATGATTTTGGTAGCTTCTAAGATATTTAAAATCACAGTGGGTCTTCTACCCTCTCCCCACCCCAAAACACACATCAACATCCAAAACTGAAATTTGATTTTATTCTTTATTCTTTTTCTCTGCCTCTTTTAGCTGACTCCTGTGTTTCAGAGCTTAACATGGATCTGCAGAGCCAGTTCATGTTTTCAGTCGTCTTAGCAATAACCTTTTTTTAATTAAAAGCTCACCCCTTGCAGGAGGGAAAGAAAAGCTTCAAACATGAGAAGACTTGTGAGATCTCAAGCATTGGCAACTTTGAGCTGGAATTTCTAGTGGTGGAACAGAACAGTTTGAGCACAATGTGGCCTTGCTAGAAAGAGGGAAAACAGCCATTTATGGCAGACAAATGTGTACAGTTGCCAAGCAAGGGCCCTCCTGGGCTCTGGAGCAGGCAGGGTGAAGGGTACATGAGTTATTATTAGCTGCTTTGTATGGTGAAGAGGGCCTTCAGTTGCCTGGTCTCTGCAAAAGCTGCTTCACTCAGGAGTACTCTTGAGAATGAGGGAGTGGAAGGCAGGAATTTGAGACCCTTTTAAGGTCTGTTTACTCTTCCAGCCTCTGCAGATTTCAAGGGCATGTATCTGAGCAAATCTGAAATGGTTATCATGGTGAGAGCTGCAGGCACAGGAGGGAGTGGAGATCCCTGGAGCCCTGTCAGCCAGGACTAATGGGTTTAATGGGAATGTTTTCCTGCTCCACTGGGCCACTTCTGTACCAAATGTCTGTGATCCGGGTTGAGAACAACCTCTCCGCAGGGACCATAAGAAAACAGTCCTGGGCCTTGTGTTTTCATATGGCTTCTTGCTACAGGGAAACTGGAAGGTGATTTTCCCCTCTCTTCCCCTCTTGCGCAGTGTTTTCTGTGGGGAGACCTTCCTGGCATTCATCCTCTTTCTAGCAGGGGGTTGCCTCACAGCTACGTTCCCAGCTCCTTTCTCTCATTAGAAATGCACCTTTTCAGGTTCATAAGTCTTCAGGTGCTTTTATAATGGGAAGTGAGCCTCCATGTGCATCAGGAAGCGGAGGCACATACTGAGAAAAAGTGAGTTGCTTTTGCAAATACAGAGCAGGTGGGTGCCAGCAGCAGGATAAACCCTATCATGCTTGTTCAGCTGCTTTTCAGGCCAGCTGGGAGGAACATGATCCTAAGCACACATAGCAGAACTGGACAGTAAGGGATTTCAACCTGATTTCACACCTTGAGATGGGTAGCAGGGATGCAGTTAGCTTTTGAACTCTGTGAGCCTCCAACAGGCTGCATCAGGGTGGAAAACCTTGATAGATGTCCACAGAGTCCCATACTGGAGGTCGCAGAAGCATCTGAGCTATAACTTGTTTTACACTGCTATAACATCTCCAGTGCTGAGATCCAGATTTTCCAAATGCTGGTGATCTAAGACACTGTTTTGGGCAGCTCTTTAACCATGAATATTAACTTTCAAATCTTGGGCTACCCAACAAGATTTTGCATCCAGATCTGAGTCTGGTCCAGGTGAGCAGACAGCTAGAATGTAGGCAGAAGATCCTAGCTGCACAGCTGCTGTGTCTCTGTGCAGCTCTGACGCAGCAGACTGGGCTTATCTGGTACCAGAGCTGCTGGGGATGCTGCAAACAAAAGATGTATGACATGGTGGTTAGGAATCTGAGTTTTGGGGGGACATCTCAGTTCCATTCCTGGCTCCATCACAAACTGCTGGCCTGCCCCAGGCATGCCATTCTGCTTTCCTGTGACTCAGTTTACCTTCTGGGAAATAGGAGAAATAGCACCCTACTTTGTGGGCTAATTTGGGGGCATAGCTATATTAAAGACACTTCAGTCTTTCAGGCCTTGGGATATCCTGTGCAGGTGGGAGTGAGTTGCTGAGCCCACAGTGCCCAGGCAGGATGATGCTGGCTGTGAAGGGAAGCAGCAGGATGCATCCCACTCTAACAGAGGGGCTCTGATCCCTGCCTGGCACCTCTGCCCCCTTCTGTGGCCTTGCGCTGATGTCTCAGCTGCTGGCATATTGGGTTGCGCTTTCCCAGCTATGAGGAAGGTCTCCTGACAGACCCCTGTATATAATTCACTTAGCATGGCCTCAGCCAAGGCTCAGTACAGGAAGAGGAAAGTGGGTTATTGTTATTGTTTTTCCAAACCTCCTTTTGTTTTCTAGGGAATGTGGCTGCAAAGCCATGCTGCCAAAGCCTCTCTTGAGAGTCCTGGTCTGATGGCAGGTCTTCCTTGGGGCTGCTGTGCCCAACGGGGGAGGTATGCCAGCAAGTGAGCTGCATGTTGTTTCTTTTACAACTGAGTAGCTATTCCCCTTGTGACACAGCTCACCCCACTCTCCATCCTCCTACGCACTGTGGCTATCTCAGTTCTTCAGTGTTTCCTTTGCACAGCCTTTTCCTCTGTCACCTCGTGGGGAACGGTGTCTGTGCTCTGTATTTCCAGTCGTCATTCTTGGCATGTCTTAGCCACCATGTTTGGTTTTTGGTGCCTGCTCAAATTCCAGAGGTGCTGAGAGATCACAGATGGCTTTGCTAACCTCCCTGTGGGAGACAGGGACATAGCTGTCTGGGGTGGGAGTGCGACCGTCCCTGCCATTACTGGTGGGTGGGGTGGGGCAGGGCTGGGGTATAACTGGGCTCCCAAAAGCATTAATTATAGTGTGAGCTGGTGATGAGCATGTGGAGGACAATCACTCCAAGGAGCTCTGGGGAACACTGGTCAGCAGGGGTGGACTGAAGCAGCCAAGGCTAGGGTGGCTGGTCTCTCAGGATCATCTGTGCTCTAGCAGAGTCCTTGGGGTCAGATCTTTGACCATCACATCCATGGCATACCACAGGCCAGCCTCCTGGACACTATTTCCAGGATATTGAAGTTAATGTTTAGCTTAAGCAGGTTTAAATGCACCTGTTTAATTCCAAACCTAGCTTCTACATGAAGCTCCTGGGTTTTTGTAAAGCGAGACCAAAGTCCTTAGCAGAAATTGAGCAATAGATCAAGGCCTTGGACAGGCACCAAGGTCTGACCTGAAAATGGCTCAGGAATCCAGCTCCCACCTCCTCTCCTCAAATGTACACAGATAAAATCACAACTCTCTTAATTCCTCTAAGTATGAGTGGAAAAATGCCCCCAGAGACTCTGCTAAAGCCTTGGTTGTTGCTGAAATGCAGAAATATGAAGAGAGCTTATGTGCTGCTTCTGTGAGTAATAGATATGGCTCTAACCTGAAATTTGGGGTCCAAACCCAGATGAACTCGTGTGCAATCCAAAGCCATGCCTAAACCCAGATTTTTGAGTAAGTGACCTATACTTTAATAATTAACCAACTCTCTCCCGCCCTCCCTGGTTGCAGACACCCTGGCAGTGCAGGGCAAGTTCCAGCTCTGAAGCCAGATACCTGTTTGGCTCTGGCCTCCCTGACTTTCTTGAATAACAGAACTTTCTGTGGGACTTCTGCAACAGGCAGAGTGAAGAAAACCACATCTGCTTCCTCTGCTGGTGTCTGCAAGACAGCAAGAATGTGTGTGAATGCTGATACGAAGTCTGTCTTTGCTCTGATGCTCAAATGGCCTTTGGTGTTAGCTACAAAGGAGCTGTGTTCTGGTTAGAGCGTGCTTGTCGCATGTGAAATTGTGGATAGTGAGGAGGCTTGCAAAGCACTAGAGGGTGGATGTGTGCGGTACACCCTGCATCTGCCTCCCCCTGCCCAGGTGCAGCACCCCACCAAAAACCAATTAGCTGGCTTTGCCAGGGAGGGCGAGGAATCCTTGGGAACAGCCTAGAGCAGTCCTGCAGAGTCCACCTGCTACCCAGGAGGTATCTCTCCAAGCAGGGATCAGCCTGCCTCTTGGGAAAGGGCACCACCCAGATCTAAGCTCTTGTAGGGTGTTGCCCGGCTTTATCTGGGCCGTCTTTGTGTGCTAATTGATGTTTGCAGGGGTTGGGAGGCTTGCTGGGCTCTGGGAAGCAATGGCTTCTTTCATATTTGTGGGTGTAGCCTGAGAAGAACCCCAAGGACCTTCTCCCAGTGTCCCTTCTCTCCCACGCTGGAGCCTGGACCATCCGCACACTGCAGCTCTCACTGGCTATAAGACAAAAGTCTCCCTGTAGATTTGCAGTCTGGGCATATAGAGGCCACAGGAAGAGGGATGCACTGGGCAGAGCTTTGTCAGTATAGCAGCTATAGATTATGCCTGACAATTCGTGCTGTGGAGTTCAGCAGCGGACCAAGGGCTGGTGGGGAGGGAGAGGAGGGGAAGCCAGATCCATATGGCCAGATCCATAGCCTGTGACGGTAATGAGATTCTGGAGTTAGCCCTAACCAGGGCAGCTTGCCATAAACGAGAGTAGGCCAAAATCTGGAAGTCCTAGAGCTACTTGTCTTCTCTTTTGTTAAGCAGCACCTGCTACACTGAGTCTTTGAAGTCTGTATGGGACTGGCTTGGTCTCTTCAGCCTTGTGGGAAGAAAACACAGAACTTCCCAGAAAGATCCCATTTTCTGTTTTACACTGTATGTCCTATAGAACCCTCAAGCAAAGGATGCTGTGGTGCTAGCTCAGGTCTCTGATACTGCAGTAGAAATCGCTTTAATCTGTAACCGTCCCCTGCTCTTCTCCACAGCATGGGTAAATAAACTGCTCTTCACAGGCTTTCAAAAAACACATTCAGGCCCAGCAGAAATCCCCACTCAGTGCCAGGATGTCAGGCAGCTCTGAACAGGGTCAGTAAATTCACCTACCAGCTGCTACAGCAACAGTGCCTTTGGTGCTCTTGCCCTTATATTTTTGCCTATGATGGGGGTTGCTATGGTGCTGCAATACACGTTACCCTGCATTAATGGTTTATAAGCAATAAACGCAGATTTTGGCAATGTGCTGCTTTGGCAGCTCGTCACAGCATTGCTCCCTGACTGAGCTGGAGTTTGGCAGACGAGTCACATTCTCACCACCTAAAAAATCCTGTCCTGTGGTTTCAGCCAGAGGGTTTTTTTTTAACTTCTCATTTCTAAGAAAAGAAAAATCCCTTTTTCGTAGCATAGCTGCATGTCAGCAAAGTGTGAAATCCCTATGTATAACCCTCCAGCCTCCCTTAGAAGGAAAGGTGTGAGATAGACCCAAGGAGGGAGGTTTGCCTGAAAAGCACTGGCTGGGGGGAGGAATGCTGGCCCCTTACCCCACCAGGCTACAGCACCGGCGCAGCACAGCTCATGGGAAGGGCTCTGTATCTTGCCTCTGCTTTGGAACAAGACACAGCATCTTTTAGGCTCAGTTTCCTGCCATGCTGGTTGTCTGTCTCTCCCATGTTAGACCATAACTCCTCAGCTCATGTGGTTGTTCATGTGTGTCTTTGCGGTGCTGAGGAGGATTTGGCTCCGGTGTCCTGTGTTATTGGTGGGTTCACCACCAGAGTTAGTGGTGGGTTTACCTGTTCCCAGCTGTGGAGAGGGAAATCGTGTTTTGACTGGAGCCAGTATTTATTCTGGGACTTTCTAGAGGGGAAAAGAGCAGAGCCCGGGTAGGCAGACACACCCCAGGGTGCTGCGATATGGGAGAATTACCAAGGGGCAATTTGCCTCTGCACACAGCTGTGTCTCACACGTGCTGTTTACCTTGTGCTGGAGGCAAGATCTGGGGGAAGATGTTATCGCCAAGGGCTGGTGAAGGGCAGAATGGGTGGAGCAGGACAAGGGGCTGTCCAGGGGCACTGGACCCTTCCTGCCAGAGTCGTGCTGCTCCTTGCTCCATTTCTGAGATAAAGACAGGGCTCTGGACAGTTTTTTTCTCATAAACTAACAAGCCTGTTCCAGGCTTTACAGCTGGCAACTTTCTCTGGACCTGACTGTGCAAACACCTCCAATCCACATGCTGCTCTAGGTCTGCTGCCTTGGTGAGCGCTCTGTTGGACCTTTTCTATTTCTCCCTTTCTACCCTCTCAAGCTTTGTTCGACAGGAACAGAGGTAGGCGGAGGCAGTTGCATCCTGCAAAGAGGATGTGGAAAAAACAATAACCAAATGCAAAGAACAGGAAGCCATCTCTGAAATCAGTGTGAGGTCATCTACACACCTTCCCCAGTGAGGCAGCTTCATGAGGAACTGTATGTACTCTGAGGCTTCGTCTCCGGACAACAATACTGAGCTTTAAACAAATGTCTTCTTACACAAGATGCTGTCAACATGGGTTCATCAAGAAGCTAGTAAGGCCAAGGAGAAAACCCCAGAGTGCACTGAAGGTAGCTGGAGCCAGCGTGTGCTCAGCACCATTGGAAAACTAGGTCCAAAGGCCTAAGGAGTTTGAAGAAACAGCAATTCTTTCTGCTTGCAACTCCCTCGAGTACAGCAATGTTTGCTTCCTAAAATACTGCTGAACAGATGTGACATTCACAGTGGGTCAAATAGGTTGTTTTCTATGAGGAAACATGGCATGCAGTAAGGAAAGTGGATCAGGGGGAGGTTGTTCTGTGAAAGACGGCTCCTAGGAACTACTGGTCCCTTGCTGAATCCCCAGGCTTGGGCTACCAAAGCTACCATGTTCAAATGCTGGGGGGAAAAGCATCCAGCTCTCAGTCCACATACAAATCCGCTCACAAGCAGAAGGGAATATTTAAAGGTCCCTGACAGTCTACAAATGAAACTGCCCAGACATGCCCAAAATGTGTCCTGACATGTCCTGTCCACAAATCCCAAGGCACTCAGAGCTGGCGTGGGGAGTCAGGTTACAGGCGACACAGGTGGAACAAAGGACCAAGCTGACAAAAGACATTCAGGCACCAAAATAGGTGGAGAGGTGCTTAGCAAAGCCCAGCACCATGGAGTCATGCAGGATGATAAGCTTCTGGGAGCTTGGCCCGCCTAGAAGATGCTAGCTAGGTGCTTGCCCTGGCTGTGGTCTAGACTGCCGGGAATCAATACATGCTGTAAAACATGGTCTGATCTAGCAGCTAACAGGTTAAAAAGGCTTTGTTTTCTGTCCATGTACTCCCCCCGCCCCCCCCAGTTGCATTTCACACGGTTCAGTCACAGTCTTATTTCACAACTGTGTGTTTTGAAAGAACTTATTAGCTCTAAGTGTAGGCTGGGCTTAAGACTCTTGCTTTATTGTTTACCCTGCCTGCTAGGCCTGTTTCTGGGGTCAGACCCAGGTTACCAATTACAGCTGCGATTAAACATCGTAGTCCAGTTTACCCCTGGGCTTTTTTCCCCTTAAATTCCCAGTGATTGTGTTTAACTGGTGTTAGCAACCAGGTGGCTGCTGGCACTACCGTTCACAATTGTCTGTGCCTTCTCCAGCAGACCCAGCTAATGAGATTTGAACTGGGCCAACACATCTATTATTTTTACAGTTCAGAACTGTTCCCAGAGATTTTTTTTCAGTTTTTTTTTCTTAAAGTAAAGAAAGCTAGCCCTTAACTTCCCAAATCTACATAGATAACCTTAAAATCCTTCTCAAATGCTGGGGTGATTGGGAGGGACCTAGCTGGGAGAAGTGACAGCTAATCTAGCAATCCATGGGACACCTCTAATCAGGAGGATTTGAATGTTAATTCTGTGTAACTATTTTCCTGCTGATAACAGGGGGTGCAGATTCACACTGTTGCTGTTTGACTGGCAGCTGACTCTTAATGGTATTCGAGGACAGCTTGAAATTGTTTTTTGTGTCTCATGCCTTATGAACTTCAGCCCAGCAGACTAAAAAAGGTGTCATCATCCCCCCAAAAACATAACAAGTGTAGCGTGGGAACAGTTGCCTTTTAGGTGTACATAAAACACTGTGAGTTGCTGACTCTTGAAAAGCGTTAAGTCCGTGTGAGCAGCTTGGTCTGTCCATAGTGATTTTTAACCCTTGATTGAAAGCCATATGTTCCCCTTTTATTGTAAAATTTCCAGCTCAACTGGTTTTGAGCCTCATTTGGATAAACAAGGCCAGAGTGTTTGAAAGCCTATCTGAACTTCTAATTCCTGTCAAACCAGTTACAAATCTAGTCTGGCCAATTGCTATGGAGAAGTTTATTGTTGTTTTTTTGTTTTTTTTTTTAATTGAAATCTAAATGCTCTCAGCCATTTCCAGCTAAACACAGGGTGGAAACTAATCTATCCAGAACAGCATTAAAACCAGCTCTAACTTCTCTTTTTAAAATGAATTTTATTTTCTAATTGTTTGTTTACTCTGTAACTCCTCAAAGCAATTTGAAAGCATGTATTAAGTCTTATGCCCTGTCTTTAAGACCGCAGTCTTCTTGTAACAGGGCCAGAAATTATGGGTACATAACCCGCTTAGAGGTCCTTGAGCTCCACAGGAAATCTCTTATTGGAAGGGCTTAACGAAGACAATCTGATTTCGGAGACCAGGCCCTGTGTCCGACCATATGAACACACACAAGACAAAGGCCCTAAGCTGTGCAAAGGGAGCCTGTAGAAAGACGATGATTAAGAATAAATGGAAGATCTGAATTTGGAGAATGGTGCCACCACTTACTTCATCCACTTGCGGAGCAGGGGGGACCAGGGGAACCTGCTTGCCAAGGTTAGATCATCATCATCACTTAAAGAACACTGTTAGCCCTAATGGCAAATAAACCTGTACTTGCTATTCTTGGCAGGCTGGAGGACAGAAGACCTCTTGCTACAATTATTGTCCAGTGACTCAGGACTGGATGATACTATCCAAGTACTTTTTAATGTGACCCTTCTGTTGGATGGGAGAAACAAGCCCTTTTCCCTGCTCTCAGCTTGTCTGGTTAGATTGCAAGCTCTACTCAGACCTCCTGTGCTTTACTACAGTAGAAAAGTTGAGGGTTTATTTTTGCTTTGGCTTTTACTGATTTATTTGTATAAAGGTCTTCTACCAGGATGCTTTTGCTTGCTCCCTGATTTTCTGCTGATTATGACTGTACCCACGCGCTGTGAGCGTGTCTGCTGGCTGACAATACAGGTGTGTTTAAAGTAATGAAGCTGTGTGTGGACAGGCTCAGGCTGTGTGTTTATGCAACCTCTTCCAGGGGCCTCTGGCTGCTGCTACAGTATAAATAACCTCCCCTTGCATTGTGCTGTGCTCTGGGTTTCACATGCACCCATGTGCTCTTTCATGTGTGTTGCTGACTTAAAAAAAGTCCTTAGACTTTAATCCTTGGGTTTATTTGAAAGCTTACAAAGGCAAATCTGTTTTATAGCAAGAGATTTGCTTGATTCCTTGTGCTCTGCAGATGAATGGAGTGGCAGATGGAGCGGGGAGGGGAGGACTCAGGGACCCCTTGGCTCTATCTTCTTGCTAGCTTGACCCTGCGCCTGCTGCCCAAAGCGCTTTCTTTTTAGCTATGCAGATCACGAAACGGGGTCAATACAGACCTCTGCTTGGGCAGTATCTGTTATATCCACCTCTTCTATGATTTCAAAAGCTATTTTCTTACTCTTTGCTCTGGCTTGTTAGTTATGCATTGCTACATAGCCATCGTCTCGTGCTTCAGAAGGTGTGAAATCCCATGTATAGTGTGCGCACGTAGGAATGACAGAGGTGCGAATAAAATGAGCTGCAGACTCTGGAAGCAAAAGGCCTCAAAAAATCCTATTACACCCTTGAGTCATGGGAAATAATTGGAGTTTTGAGACCTGCTGTATAAAGAGACGCTGGAAAGCCTCCCTCCGACTTGCCGCACAAAATGCCCTCTTTTGAGGGGGACAGGCAGGGTGGTGCTCTCGCTACCCCTTGCTAAGAGCAGTGCCCAAGTGGGACAGGACCCAGAGCAGTTCGATAAGAGCTGCGATAAGGTGGAGCCGTGCTGGCAGGCTGTGTGCCAGCAGGCGCGCGCTCCTCCTTATCAGGGAGCGCTGCGGCGAAAGCGCTGTGCCAGCGACGGGAGCGGCACTGTGGGAACCGGCGATGGCTCAGCCTCTGCGGGGCTGCTCCTCAGGCAGAGGCAAACCCATATGATCTAATTCCCTGCCTCGGTTTTCTCCAGCTGCACCCACTGCCTGTGGAGATGCCAAATGAGGCCCCAGCCATAGGAGGAGAACACGTTTTTGCTGGGGATCACATCAGAGCTGTGGCTTCAGATCCTCCCCCAGTGCATGCCAAGGGAGGCATCTGGGGCTGTGAGACAATGGCTCGAAACAATCCCAGTTCTCTGCCAAGGAATATTCATTCAGAAGTCCCATCCTGTTTTGATACTAACTCTCTCATGGTTGATCAAAGCAAAGGCAAGAAAAGAGCCTGGCCTCCTACTGTTGCTTTAGCTTCAGGCCAGTTTCAGCAGAAGCTGGGCGAGTGCCTTTATCCTGGGCAGCGTGGCTGGCAGCTGGGCCAGCTGGTACAGCTCCCTGTTTTGTAGTGGCTTTAAGGTGCTGCTTGCCTCTCACTAAGCATCAGGGCCTTGCACCACTTGCACCGGTTCTCCTCTCCCCTCCTGCTGGGCTGGATGGAGGCAACCGAGGACGCTTGGTTCTGCTCCATGCTTGCCTTGGCTTGCTCTCCCTGCTCCGTGATCGGACATGTCCTCTGCATTGCAGCCACCTCCTCCTGGATCCCACTCTTCCTCCAGCCAAAAGCCAGGCTGGAGGGAGGCACAGGGTCCTGGGGTGTCTGCCCTTGCTCCTCACCTCAAATGCTCCTCAGGCAGCAAGACGAAAGTGGTTATTGTTGTGTTTCCCCTTATCTCCCTCACCTGCCTGGGACAGTGCAAGTGATGGCAAGTTCTCCCTGCCCACTTCAGGGATCTCTGGAAAGGATTTGGCCTTGCCCAGGGAACAAGGATCTGTGATATGTCTTGGGGAAGGAAATTTGGTGGTGGAAACCTGCTGGGGAGAGGAGCCCCTCTGGGCAGGGGGCCGGACCCCATTCTGTACTGAAGCCAGGAGGGTAGGAAGAGGCAGACATCAGGGATGGGTCACTGTTGCTGACTGCACCAGGTGACTGATCTGTATCATTCCAGGTCAGCAGAAACCCTGCTCCACCGGTGCAGAGAATGCCCTGGTGTCGATCCAGCACCCCATGCCCCTGCTGGGCCGATGCCCCGGCAGAAGCGTGTGGGACCCTGGGGCTGGCGGGGGCACCCTTCCCCTCGCACCAGCTCCTGTTGGCTGCACCGTTCCTTCAGTCCGTTGCGGTTTCAGTGACTTGCCAGTGGCTTGGCGGGGACGAGCCTTTGCTTCACCTTCCCGAGGCGTCAGTGTTCGCTAGTGGAAGTGGCCCGTAAACTCACCCGCTGGCGGGGAGGGTTGGAAACCTGACCCTGCCGGTACCGGAGCTCCGGGGTTCCCTGCAGCGGGCCGGGGGG
>VYZV01022722.1:105510-212983 GCA_013401275.1 Pandion haliaetus
CCCCGGGCTGCCCTACTTAAAGGCGGCGCGGAGCCGCCGGCGCAGAAGGAGCTGAGGCGATCGCGGAGCCGGAGCCAGCGCCGCCGCCGCCCGCGCCGCCGCCGTCCCCCCGGGAGCCCAGCATGAGCCAGCGCCAGAACCAGCGCCGCGGCGGCGGCCCGCGGGCCGATATGGTGCCCGAGATCGCCGCCGCCGTGGGCTTCGTTTCCAGCCTGTTGCGGACGCGGGGTTGCGTCAGCGAGCAGCAGCTGCAGGTCTTCAGCGGGGCGCTGCGGGAGGCGCTCGCAGGTGAGAGGCGCGGCCCCGCCGGCCGGGGAAGAGATCGGCTTATGCGGAGGAGGAATGTCCGGGGCGAGAAAAGCCCACTCGTGTTCGTCCTCTTCCTCTCCCTCTCGGGGCCGGGCGCCCACTGGCGTCCTTCCCCGGTGCCCCTCGAGTTGCTGCGAGGACCTGGTGTCCCTCCCTGGGTGCCCACCTGTGTCCTCTTGGGTCGGGCACCCATCTGTGTCACCCTTCATGCCGGATACCTATTTGTGCCTTTGCCTGGGTGCCCGCCCATGTGCCTCGGGGGACTGGCACCCACCCGTATCCCTGTGGGGTCTGGGGCAGCAGCTGCCTGAGCCATGAAGATGAGCAGATCCCCTGCCTGGTCTGCTGAGGGTCTTGTAGATCTCCCCCTGCCTTCTCCTGGCAGCAGCCCATCTGCTTGAAGCCCTCTTGTTGCTGCTTGATATGAATAATCCAAAGCTGCTCTGTGTGCCCTGTCCCCTGGCCAGAAGGGCTCAGCCCTGTGTCAGTGGGGTTTGGCTCTCCTCTCCCCATGGGCATGTCTGGGGCTCAGCACTAACTGTGTGGTTCAAGGGTCTCCTCCCAGCTGAACACAGCCTTGTGTTATCAGCACTAAGAAGGGATGGTTTGTTTGCTGCTGCTGTTGTGATAAGGGGTAGTGACATGCCCCTGAACTTAGAGAACAACCTGGATGTTAAAGTCTGTGGTGGGTTGTTGTTGGTGATATGGTATCTACCCTGGCCACCCCAGTGGTTGGGACAAGAAGGTGTTGGGGTCCTGTCACTGCAGCCCCCATGGTACCATCCTGCCTGGGGTTTCTAGGACCTGAAGAGCTGTGCTCCTGTGCCTTGGAGCAAGCAGCAGCTGAATAGTTGAGTGCTTGGCTCTGGAGCCTCTGATGGAGGCAGCCTAAGGAGGACTCAGTTTCCTCTGCCTGCAGTGAGGTGTGGGACCCCCTTGGGACTGCAGCAGGATGCGCAGCTGCCACTCGCCTGCTCACCACTGTTCCCTTCTTGCTTCCCTTCCAGAGCACTACAAACATCACTGGTTTCCTGAGAAACCGTTCAAAGGCTCTGGGTATCGCTGCATCCGGATCAATCACAAAATGGACCCCATTATCAGCAAGGCAGCTAGCCAGATCGGACTCAGCCTACCACAGCTCTACCAGCTCCTGCCCAGTGAGCTTACGCTCTGGGTAGACCCTTATGAGGTCTCGTACCGCATCGGTGAGGACGGCTCCATCTGTGTCTTATATGAAGCGACTGCAACAAAACCTGTGAGCTCCTATGGGATGCTTACCTGTAAGAACCAGATGATGTTAGGTCGTACCAGTCCTTCCAAAAACTACATCATGACTGTCTCCAGCTAAATACTCCTCTTGTCCTTACACTGCCAAGACACAGGCTACTGTATACCTCACCTGAGGATCTATTTTTAAGATGAAGAGCTATTTATATTTTTTAAAAAAATCCAAGAAAATCCAAAATTAAAATATTGGGCACCGCTTTGAACAGAAGCGGTGTTCTAGGTGCCTTTTTTAAAGCTGTTGCAAGCTCCTGAGTTTTTATTATGAAGCCGATATCTACCTAATTAGTGTTGGATGGCAATTTTGGGCTGGCTTGCTCACTTGGGCAGCTTGGAATGGAGGATGAGGGGGAAGAGCCAGGCTGGGAAGTGTGGCTTGGTGGTGGGAAGTGTCTGTCACCTTCTCACCATCCTGGTACCCAACAGTATTGCTGTATTGCCAAGCATTGCAATACTGTTGAAGGGACGAAGGAGCTGCTGTCTTTCCTCCATTAACTTATTTACTCCCCAGCTGGTCTGATCTCTCTGGGGCCTGGATATAGTGTTTGGGGGAACCTTGCCTCAGGTCTGGGTGATGCTGGGGACCATGGGATCCCTTTCCTTTGCTTTCGCACATCTCCTGTGGACCCACTTACTCCGTGAGTATTGCAGCTCTGCTCTGCCCCACTCCCAGCACAAAGCGAAGGAGGGGAGCATGGCCTGTCTCCAACCCCTCCATCTTTCCTGTCTGCTGTTGGACTGAAAGGGGCCACTTGGGTATTGGTGTCTTGTGAAGTGGAGGAAGGCAGAGATGCACTGGGGGTCAGGCTGTGCAGAGAAGGTCCCCAAGATGAATGTTGCAGCTACTGTGGTGGCACTGGGGTACTGTTCGTTCCTGGTGCTCAGCAGTATCTAGCTATGACCCACTGCTTGCTGCACACAGAGAAGGGTACTCCAGACCCTGAAACCACCACTGAACAGCTGTGAATTACAAAGCCTTTTTGCTATGTGTGGCTTAGACATCAGCCCATGACCTGCTCTTGTGTGGCCTCTGTGCTCCAAGAGTGGAGTCTGGCCTCTTGCTTGCAAAAGTTGCCTAATCCAAAGCTGACGACTTGCTGTGTCACTTCTCCAGAAGAGCTGAAGCAACTCACCTTGTGCCGTAGAGGTTGGTGTGTGAGAAACCCCTTTACCCCATCTCTTAATCAGAAGGGTTAGGGGTCTCTTCCCCCTGTGTGTGGGATGCTCAGATGCTTTGGTGTCCTCATGTTGCTTTTAAAGTCACAGCACTTCTTCCCTCTCTTCCTCCTCTGTATGATCAGCATGTGGCTGTCCCTGTCTCCACTGATAACTTGGTAAGGGGTATCATTTGGTTCTGATCTCTTGGTACATAACTGTTGTGCACAATTAATGCCTGGTCCTGTGCTCTGTCTATTCAAGCAAAACTCCTCTTGGAGTCCCAGTGGTACTTGTATTCAGGGAGACTTTGCCCAAATGTTGTTCAGGATTTGGCCCTTAAACTGCTCTGGCTAACTGCAAATGGGGTGGGAGCTGAAAGCACTGCCCCAAGAACTTCACCTACCTGTTGGGAATGAGCCTTTACCAGGATGTTGTATGTCCGTTGCCTTTTTACTAACCAGCTGGTGCTCCTACAGTGATCCTGGGAGAAGTGATTGAAAAAGCAGGGCGTTGACATGGTTATTTGTAATGAAACTTTCCCAGATTTGTCTCGGCACACTTCTTTTACCTTCCTCTTTTCTGACCTGGCAGCTGACTGGCATAACCAGAGTTGTTGCCCAGCCTTTGATGAATCAAGTTCTCAGACATTTGTGCAATATATTTCCAAATCTTGGGCACTCTGGGAGAGGAAGGAAGCCTCCCATCTGCCACAATTCTTAGCTTGTTTTTTTTTTTTAAGATCTTTAAAAAAAAAAAAAAATTCAGCACAGGTTCCCATGTCTGACTACTGATGTGGAAAAGTAAGTCCAGATTTTTGTAAGTTTCAAATCATGAATTCCAGAACTGGAAAACCAGCTTCAAATCTTAGATTCTTTTAAAATGTTAAGTGGTGAGTTATTTGTCCTTGAACGGTAATAGCAGACTGTGGCTCTGAAGTTGCATCACTTGAATTTCTCATGTCAGCAAAGCAGAAGCTGAAATGAAGCACTGGGTTTTTTCCCTTGGTGAACTTGTGCAATAGGTGACCTCAGCAAGAGGGGAGTACTTGGGAACTTCCAAAAAGCAAATTCCCTTTTCAAGGAAAAGGGATCTTGGTGCTTTTTGGAGTCCTCACTTAACCTGCTTATGTGGAAAGCCCATGATGAGAACTGCATCCAGCATAAGCGGCATTTGCTTTGCTTGCTGGACTCCTTGGCTGGATGTGGAGTTTCCTGAAGGCTGGTACTTCCTTGTGTTGTAATTTATCATGATCAAAGCGGTCTTAAGATTTACCCCCCACTTTTACTCTGTTCCCTCCCTCTTACCAGAAAAGTTTTTCAGGAACAACAGCCCACACCAAAGGAATACACTATAATTGCTCTTAACATGCCCCCACTTCCAGAAGCAAAATAGCCCAGTCTCATTCTTTTGTCCCTGGTGTGGAGGAGTCTAATGTTAAAGGTGTCTGTGTTTAGCTTCAAAACCAACCACATTTGGGTATAATCCATTTCTCTCTTGTAGCTGGTTACATGTAAAAGCTGTGAATTGTGTGCTCTGTTGCCTTCTGCCTACAAGCCTGATGATACTCGACTGCAGAGCTGAATGGTGTGTATTTTGAGACAGTGTATTTGAGGGGTTTCCTGTAATTTTTTTTAACAAGCTGGACTGTTGAACGGGACCTGCTTTTTGTATTTGGTGAAAATGGTAGAAAGTTTGTAAGCTACACTTGGAGGAGGGAGTGGATGGTTACTAATTGTATAGTAGTGTTTTTATATACAGAATGTACAGATCCTTTGACAGACGTTTGCTTTTGTTACTTTAATAAAAATGTAGCACTATAAATGAGCCTTGTTTTCTTGCTGGAAACTGTTGTATGCTTGCAAAGAGGGTGAGGGTTGGGATTGCAGCCTAAATCCCACACTGAATGCTGTGAGTTTGGTTAAAGTGTGGATGACTGTTAATATCCAGCTGTGTCAAGGAGGAGGTTTAGAAAAAAAGCTGCTTAGTCAACATGCTGACTCTAAACTTGACCCTCTAAACCCAAGGAATGAAGGCTGGGAATTGTTCTGATGACTAATGTGGGGCTGTGGGTGTCCTGCCTTCTTCCCTGTGCTGACTACTGGGTTCTGGCTTGGGCAGTGCTGGATTTATTCAGTGTGGGATTGTACAAATCCTGTGTCCTGCCAGGGCATGAAGGTGTTATGTAGTCAACTGCCAGATCTCTTACCCAACCCCAGGAATGGCATAAATGAAGTCTTGGAAAGAAGTGATTGATGATCCCAGTGAGGCATGGGGCAGTTCCTGGTTAAGCCTCCCTGCCCCCACTGTCCTTCCAGGGGTGACTGAGCTGGCAGAGGAGGAAGGGTGAGAGATGGGATTGAAATGTTCAGGCATGTGGAGGATACTCTGGGCCTGTCATGATAAAGGCAGGCAGGGTTGATTCACAGGAGGTCCTGTTTTGGCTGTGTTGAGAAGCTGGTTACTGCAGCACAGAGCTGTAGCCCTGCTCCCTAGGATGGGGATGTCCAGCTTGTGTTTAACCCCAATCTGCACTCCTTCAAGCTGACCTGATTTAAGGACCTTAGCTGAATTGGCTCGTACTAGTTTCAGGCAAAACTCTTGTTTTTCTGGAGTTCAGGAGGGCTTGAGTTGCAGTCTGCCAGGGTCCTTGTGACCCACCCTAATCTGCTCCCTGTGCTGGTGCCCTCCTGGACCAGTGATGCCAAGGTGGGGGCACAGGCCTAGTCCCACTGCTCTCCCTGGTGAGGGCAAAGCAACTTCCTCCCCTCCTGCTTTTATCGTAATATGCCACCTCTGAGAGGAAAAACATTTGTGGGCTGATTTTGATGCTCTGTCAAAGCTGCTCCTTTTTTAACTCATCCCTTAATTAGTTTCCATGAACACACCCAAATTGCTGCTGCTTGTGAAACAGGGCTGTTGGGGAGGAATGGGTGTCCCATTCAGTTGCTGATTAGCTTGGGAGTCATCTGGGTTCAAAGGCTTGGTGGAATCAGATGATGGCGGCCTTCCTCCCTCTGGCTTGTCCAGACCAGCAGTAGTCTACCTGGACCTGTGTGCTGTGGTCTGTGGCCCATTTTCAGGCTGGCGTAGTCCATGCCATGACCAGCCTGGTGTGGTCCTGCATGCCGTGGCCCGTTGCAGACATTTGGGCCAGCAGGCAGAGCCAAGATCATCTAAAATTTGAGTTGCTTGCAGCCAAGATAAAAATACAGCTCTTACGCCATGGAGGGTTCTGTAAGGAGTCAATGCTACCCACACTGCAACCAGATCCCCCTGCTAGCATTTTAATAGCTGACTCATCTACTATTTTTATTTTGCTTGTCATTTTTCTTCTGGTAGGATTGTGATACCTGGTGTATAAGCTGGGTTACCGCAGGGCTGCATCTTTATCTGTGCACCCCCACCCCCATCCCAAGCCCTTCCTAGGCTTTTTAATGCTGAGCTACAGCTCTCAGCAGACTTTCTCAGAAAAAGACTGAAAGTAACTAAAACCACACTCATCCAATTCTGCCCACCTCCTGCCTGTTGAAATCTGGACTCATTTTCTGCTGAGTCTTTTGCTGGACTTCTGTTGGGATTTTTTATTTAGGTGTTTCTAGGAGGGCAGGGAAGTGTCCAAGGAGCCTGGGTCAAATGTTGTCCTCTGTAATCAGAGATTGGTGTGTTGCATAAAGTAGCCTTTGATGTGTCCTTGGTTCGAGCTCGGCCCTTTGCCTGGCAAACCTGCCTGCACACTTGCCTGCTTCCCGGCACCCTGCAAGAGAGATGAGCTCTGCCGGCACAGTGGGGTCCAGGACTTAAACCCAGAGAGTATCCCTGTGTGTGTGATACCCACCTAGAAACAAGTTACTCCCGCAAAAATGCTGCTGCAGGGAGGAAGGGCAGCATGGGTGATGGTGGTTCTCGGGAAAATGCTCTCCTGTCCCAGCAGTCTGGAAGGGCGTTTAATGCCTATTTAGAGTAAAAAGGTGGGTGGGCTTTAATGTCCTGTCCCCTGCACTGATGCGTTGTCCCCATGCTATCCGTGCAAGTCTTCCCCGCTGTGTGCGTGCTGTAGCAGTGCTGTCAGTCCTTCCTCGCAGGAGCTGGGACAGTTTTGGGGGCTGGTCTGTCAGCAAAACGCAGATTGTACAAAGCCCAAATCAGCCATGAGGAACGTCCTGACCCAGTGGCAGCAACTGCGCCAGGATGGGGTCCCCCCGGGTCCATGAGGATACTTTGGTTGACTCATGGCACAATGTTTGTTTGATGTTTTTTGTGTGTTTCTGTGCTCCTCTTTTCTGGGGTCCCTTTAGCAGAAATCGGGCATTTCTCAGTTCTAAGTTAACCAGAAAAGCAACATTGGCATTTAGCATGTGAAACTGCCGGTTGGGGTTATTTCTGCCCTTCCCACAGAAACCAGATCTCATCCCCCACCAGTCCCGGTATTACTGTCCCTGCCTCAAAGCTTTTACTCCCTGCCCACCCTGAAGCTGGGAAGAGAGCTGGGCCCCTTCAAAACGTGGCAAATGGGACAGGTTGCTCAAAAGGGAAAAGGGTGAGCGGGGATGGGGATGGCACTGGTGTGGCAGCCAACGCTCTGGGCTCTCCCTTGTTTGCTTCTGCAGCTGGAGGAGGGACAGAAGCGAAACCGGGTGCTGCTGAGCCTCCTCCCCGCACCAGCACGTTCACATAGGGCTTGGCCTCTGCCAGGTGCTTCCTGCTGTCTTTGTTTGCTGGCAGGGTGATGGGAAGCGACTGGCTATTTCGGCTCAGACAAGGCCAATCAGGCACTCGCCTGTATCTGGGGAGATGCAGCCGGCAGCACCCAGCCCCAGCCCTGGGAAAAGGGGAAGGCGTGAGCCCCGGAGTGCTCCATCGCCTACGGTGCTCCAGAGCCTGGATGATCTTCCCAGGATCCACCGGAGCCGTAGAAACTCTGCAATCACGTGGCCCGGCAACGGGAAGATGGTTTGTGGGGTTTGGAGGGGTTGGTTCTGCGTCAAGCCCATGGTGCTTTGGGTTGCAGCCCTCCAGCAGACTCTGGCGTTGCTGCTGCTTGCACTGGCAATCTCTGGCATCGCCACTGTTCGCACCAGCAAACTCTGGCATTGCCAGCTTTTGCTGCCGTGGTGGAGCCTCCACACAAACTCTGCTTCCAGCTCTGCACCCTGCAGGGCTGAGCCAAGCCCTTCCCTGAGCCCCCTGGGTCTGGGTTGGCACGTGGGCTCCTGTTGGTTTCTGTCCCTTAGCTGGGATGGCAGAGTGATTCCTGGCTGGGGACCATGCTCCCTGCCTGCCCTTCCTCCTGACGGACCTTCTTCCTCCTCCTCTTCCCTCATCCAGCTCTCTGGCCTCCCTTTGCATCACCACAGTGGCCATGACCAGGCCTTTGAGCTCTCCCTGACCAGACCTTGACCCCTCCACAGTCATGACCCATCTTGTCTCTACTTGTACATCTCCGACCACCCCAACAGCCTTGCATGTGGCCAGGGGCCCCCAAACCAGCGTGAAGGGGAAGGCACTGCTCTGCCTTTCCAATCCTTGCTAAAAACTGAACACCCTGGTGGAAAAAACCCCTCCTTCCTCCAAAAAGGTCATGGGCAGATGCGAGCGCGTGTGCCGCAGCCGCCGAACGCCTACTCACCTCCCCCCCGCACGGCACAGTAACCGTCTCGGTGCTCGTGGCTTGCTGTGCTTGGAGGGACTCCAGCAGCAGATGGGGCAGGCTGCGGCGTTGCTTAATGCTGACTTGAAATGAAAAAAATTCCTCCCAACCAACCACAAAACCTGCCGGCAGGCTCAGCCCCAGCCCTGTCTCCACTCCCTGCCTGCTCACTTCCTCCCATGCCAACTTTAAGGCAGGAGCATACACAGAGCGGGTCCTGTGCAGACCTCTGGTTTATTAAGAATTACAACGGGGAGGGAGAGGGGAAGGGGCTCCCCAAAGGGGAGTGGGGGTCCACTGCCAGTGCCCTGAGAGTGGGCATGTCCCACAGCGCTGGGAGGGGTGATTCCTCATTGAGGTGAGCAGCTTGAATGGGACAAAAGTGGGGTCCGGAGAGGGACAGCCCACCCTGGTCCTGCAGTGGGTTCCCACATCTCCCCACTCCTGGGGTGTCACCAAGGGGCTCGGGGGTCCTGGGGGCCAACTCATCTCAGCCACTACCATGCTGCGAGCGCCTGGGCGAGGAAGTCCCAAGGTTGGGACAGATGGGCAGGGGGAGAGGAGCCACTTTCAGCTGCTTTTTTGTTTTCCACTGAGCATCCCATGGGGAGAGCTGGCCCCATCCCGGCCCCCTCTGCAACTGCTGCTCCCCTGTGCTGGGGCTGGCTCCAACGCTCTCGTTTATGACTTGGGGGATAAAAGGGGCTTGTTGGCGGCAGCAAGCAACTGGTGTGCGAGGACAACTGTTGCCATCTGTCTGGTGGGGCGGTGGGGGGGCCGCAGCAGGGCCAGGGCCAGGGTTTTGTTTCTCCTTTCATGCACCACTAAACTTTGCACCTTTTGTTTCCCAGAGAAGGGCTGAGAGCCTGGGAGAAAAGAGGCCTCTGCGCTGTACGGGTCAGGGCAGAGCTCGCTCAGCTCACCGAGGGGTTCGCATACGATTCTTATTAAATATTATAATAGTAATTATTGTTATTTGAGGAGTCTGTTGGTGTTGGGCAACGCGGTGCTGAACCTCCTCCATCCTCCCCCTGGCCGCGCCGTCCCTGTGCCGCACCCTGCGAGCTCACCGGGCAGAGCGAGGTGCCCCAACATGTCCCACGCTGCAGCAGGCAGAAGCCACAGCCGCCGATGCTAGTGGAGTGCGTCCCTTGGGGACCCAAGGCTGTGTGCTGCCCTGCCATCCCTGAGGAGTGCTGTGCCCTTGTCCCCGAGTGACGCTGTGTCTCTGCCACTGAGGGATGCTGTGCCCCTGTCCCCGAGGGATGCTATGCCCTCGTCCCCAAGGGACACCATGCCCCTTGTCCCCAGGTGATGCTGGGCCCCCATCCCTGAGAGATCCCATGCCCTGGCAGTGGCAGCGAGGAGAGGGCAGGGCACAGGCAGCCGGAACGGTGGGAGCAGCCAGAGGCTTTGTTTGCTGCCCCAGGGTAGTTTGTGCTTCCTCATGGAGCTGTGTTTGTGTCTGGGACAGGAGCTCAGAGCCTGGGGCAGGTTCCAGCCGGGCGTGTGAGCCTCAGCAGCTGCCTGGGTTTTGTTCAGGGCTTTGAGCAGCTCGCTTTGCTTGTCATCTGCTTTCCACTGAGCCGCAGCTCTGGGCCCAGCCCGGAGCTGGTAGCTGGGACGAGCCCTGCGTGTCCGGGGGAGTGCATTTCCCAGCTCCGGGGAGCACCAGAGGAGGGAGGAGGGCTTGTGGGGCTCCCCCCTCTACCACGTCTCTGCACCGGTGGCATTGACCTGGGAGTGTCTTGCGGGCCACGTCTGAGCTTTGCCCGTGGCTACTACTGCTAAGGACAGTCCCTGCCAGCCTTATGTCCCAGACAGTGCTAACAAGGCAGAAGAAGAAGGATTTAAAGGTGATGCTGAGCTCTGCACCCCACAACCCACCAGCTCGTGTCGGAATGTGTTCAGGCATCGCTCGTGGGGCTGGTACCTGCCCTGCAAAGGCCACTCATCCCTGTGGATATCTCTGTGCCGGGCACAGCAGTGCCCAGCCCCGCAGGGAAGGGGCAGCTCTCGGTGTTGCTGCTCCGGGGATGCAACACCCGTGTGAATGCAGCACCCGCTCCTTTGGGGAACCGCTGGGAAATGTGTTACTGGGAACCAGCTGGAGGCAACAATATCCCTAAGCCCTGCCTGTCCCCGGCGTTCCCAGCTGCCAGACGAAGGGTGAGGCCCATTTTCCCTCTGACAATGCCCTTTTACCAGGGAGTTTATTTCTATTATGGCACCGGATAAAACAGAAAAGGGGAATGATGGGGCTGGAGCAGAGCAGCTGCCCTTGCTGACTCGTTCGCTGCTTTGTTGTGAGTTAAAAGCCTGGATCGGGGCTGAGACACCGGCCGTGGTGCTCCCTTAAAGCACAAGGGCTTGTTGCCCCCCTTCCAGCCCCACGGGGGGACTCTGCAGAGGGGCTGCCTGGGGGCTGCCCCAGAAAATTCCTCTCCGGGCTGTCAGTGCAGGCCGTGGCACTGTTTCAGGGTGCAGCCCTGCTTAGCCCAGGGGTGCAGAGCCTGCTGGGGGTCTCTGCTGAGCTCTGCCAGCGTGCCAGGGGCTTTTCTTCCTTTTCCCCTTCGGAGTGACTTTGGTGAGGGGGTTCAGCTCCAGCCCCAAGGCCATGCTCTTGGATCCTACGGATGGTTGCGGTGTCAGAGCAATGCGTCCCTTATTAGTGCTGACCCAAAAACCTGCCAGGGTGGGAGGGGGGAGAAGAGCAACACTGAGCCTGTCCCTCCCCAAACCCAGACCCCCCGACAGCAAGCCAGCCGGCACAGAAAGACCCCGTGGCCATGCCAGCCTCCAGCAGCTTTAAGGCTGGCCGCAGCCGTTTCTGGGGAGGGCTGGGGGCCTTGGCAGGGCTGGGGTGTGGGGGCCACGCTGCCTTTTGAAGCAGAGACAAAGCCTGTCTTGATATTTACGGCACGTGCAGCGGGAGCGCGGGGCGCTCAGGGCTGCGGGACAGATGGCGAGTGAAACAAAAGGGGAGGCAAGAATGGGAGCTGAACAGATTGGGAATTTCCTGCCCGTCCCTCTCCCCCATGCCCAAATGCTGCTGGGGAGAGGGACCGCCTTTCCCCAACGGTCCCCCCAAAGTAGTCCGTCCCCTGGGGGGGACTGAACCCCACCAGCTGCTCTAGCTCCTGGGCTATGCAACCCGAAATCCTGAGCCCCAAAACCCCAAGCACCAAAATCCCAGCTCCATTTTACTCCTGATGTGGAGCTGTGTGAGCAGGAACCCCCTGTTCCTCCAAGCCTCAGTCTGCTCCTCTGTGCAATGGGACTCCGGCTCATCCCCGATTGATGCCGAGGAGGCAAAGGGTCTGGCAATCTCCACTGACGACGTGCCGGGCCCCTCCCTGGCACCTTTTCCCGCCGCCTCTGCAGTTTTCTTATCTTCCCAGCAACGTCGCAGCTGCTGCAGGCCGGATCCAAGCAGCTTATTAATAATCAACTTTTATTGCTTGTCACATCGTGAGCACGTCTGCAGATGGCCAGGCGTGGCGGTGGCAGCCGTGACCTGGCCACCGATCCTTTTGTCCTCGCAACTCCTCCACTCAATAAAGGTTTTAGGTTAAGTCTGAGAAGAATTGAGCGAAGGGAAGCGCCGAAGGACGTGACACCGGGTTACATTTCCCTGGGCCGTGACTCACGCCAGCTCTGCAAATGTTCGCATGCTGAGTTTGAAGCACAGGGACGATGCCGTGCCTGGTGCTCACATCCCTTGTTGGGGGGGTAGCTCTGCCCACCCTGCTGTATTAGGGTCAAACCCATTGCCCGCTGCCTCGCTGCCTTCTTGTGTACTTCTCCAAAGGAAAATATTTTGAGGGGTTGTTTTTAAACACAAATCCTGCACTTCCTGGAGAAAACATCCTCTTAAAGGGATGTTTGCAAACAGCCTGGGAAGCATTTGAACTGAGGTATGCGGTAAAGGGTAAAAAAAAGTGAGGAGGGGAAGAGAATCTGGGGAAGAGACTGGAAAAAAGTGGAGATGAAATTTGGGGGGTTTTCATGGGAACTCTGGAGAAATCCTGCCTGTCCCCATAGAGCACCCTGTGGGAGCTGCTGGTTTTTAGGATCTCGTGCAGGGACAGCCCCAAGGCAGGTGTCCAGGTCCAACGCCTGTGGCCTGAGCCCCTCTGCGGCCATGGGGTGATGGTGGGGGCAGCGGGTCTGGCAAGAGCAGTGGGGTGTCTTTGACATCGCACCTAAAGAAAGTCCTTGGGAGGAGCCCACAGTCCAAATATGACTTTGGGGGTGGGCTGCAGCTGCTGGTACCTCCTACAGCAGCCCCATAAAGCCTCTGTGCTTGGGGCACACCTCCAAGGGGGCTGGGGAGCTATTTTTTGGTTGGTTTGGGGTTTCCCCCTCCTTTATGCTTCTCTGTGGATCTAGACAAAGCCCTGCAGTTCCCCCCTCCTCCTTCCCGGTGGGATACAGGTTGCTGCGGGCCCCTAGACCCCACACCTCCTCCCAGCAACAGGAGGAGGAGGAGGAAGAGCGTGAGGAGGGGGGCCAAGCCCCCATCCCTGCTATCCCCACCACAACAAGGTAGTGATTGGGTGCCTGTGGGCTCGCCCAGGACCAATGGGGTCTCCCCCTTTTTTGGGGGAGGGGGGAAGCAGGGCAGTGGGTTGTACTGACCCTCTGCTTCCCTCATATCCACCCCTGTGGGATGCAGAGCTAGTGCCCCAGCTGGTGTAAATCAGCAATCCCAATCACCCTGAGTGGATAAAGCAGCTGCTGGAAGCAGTATTGGGTGGCTGCTTCTCCTGGGTTTTGCTCTGCTGCCACTAGGCCCTGCTGCCAGGTCCCCTCAGAGGTGATGGGCTGGGGCACCCCTACAAACACCCCTTGGACCCCCAGCCCCTTCAGCTCCTGCAGGCTGCTGTTGATTTGGGAAGGATGTGTGGATGCTCCGAGGCAAAAGCCTGACTCGGGAACAAGGAGCGGTGTGTGCTGGTGCCTGGGCAGCTCCTGAGCATGGGGAGGAGGGTGGTGCTTGGCTGGTTTGTAAATGGATCCTGCAAACATTCTCCCCTGCTGCTTTTGAAGAGCATGGAGATGTGGTGTGGGCTTGAGTGCTTGTAGTTCTGTCCCCCTCCCACCTGGCCTGCTGGATGCTGCCCCAAGGAAGGAGGAGGAGGATGGGCTGTGGCACCTCTCCTGGGGGCTGATGGTAGAAACATTGGAGCTGGTCCAAGACGCCAACAGGCACCTGTATTGGAGCTGATCGGCTGCGTGTCCGTGGGGGTCTGGGGCATCATCCCTCCCTGCAGAGCCCGCTCCCCCCGTGCTGCCCTGCTGCCAGCCTTGGAGGGAGCGCAGCACAAGCATCACTTGCCTCTCACTGTTTCAGAAGCAGGGTCAGGTTTGCCTTCCTCTGAGACCTTTTTTCCTGGAGGGAGCTGGGTTTCAACCCATGTCTAAGCCCAGCCTTGCCCAAGCAAGTACTGACTGTGGTGGGCACCCCTGGGTGCAGGGCAGCTCCCAAACCTGGGTGCTGCTCTCTGGGGACATGGCCTTGGAGAGGGGAAGCCAGGGCCAGCCTGGACAGGACTACATGTGACAGGCAACGCCGACATCTAGTGACAGCCCTGGCGTCCTTGGCCAGCTGGGTGTGCAGGGGGATCTCCTCGGTTTATGGTCCCCGGTCCTGGTGCCTCCAGGAGGATTTGCATCTCTGCAGGGAATGGGGTTTGGCTGTGGGAGGTTGCCATGAGGATGTGCATGTCCCTATGCTGCCCTGGGATGTAGGAGAGGATGAGGAAGGGGGTGGCCTGTGGGGATGGAGCAGGGGGGTCTTGCCTTTCCTCCTGCCTGGTTCCTGCAAGAGCCTTGGCTGGAGTTGGGGGGGCTCCCCCTGGCCAGGGTCCAGGGCTGTTTGGCGAAGGCCAGCAGCGAAACCCACCTCCTGCACCCCACAGAGAGCCCACAGGCTCTGCCTCCCCAGCTGGCACCAACCCAGAGCTAAGAGATTTCCTGGTGTCCAGAGGAGAGGCCCACAGGCTGGGAAATGGCACTTTCTGTGCAACTCCAGATCTGTAAAAATCCTGCCCATGTGAATTTTTTTTTTAAGCATCCTCCAGCTTAGCTGTTAAAAATAAGCAGGGCTGAAGACTGGAGAATATGAAAGCATCCAGAAAATAACGACCAGAAGTACTGTGCCAGTGGCACCGCCATCCTTTCTCTCTCTCAACTGACACTTTTCCATGTGTATTTTTTTCCTTCTATAAACGTCCTTCCGTGGACCCCATCTGGGACGTGCTGGAGCGGCAGGCAGCTCCTCTGTGCAAGGAAGGCGGTGTATGCACATGTCGTGTGTGGTACAACCACTAGACGGCAAATCCAGCCTGGATTATGTCTGCAGAAATCTGGTCTGCAAGAGGGGAGGTTACAGTGCTCCGAGCAACCCAGGTGCTCAGACCCTGCTCTCTGCATTTGGGGTTCCTCAGACACGTTTCATGCAGTTACAGAAAGGGCTTTATTCGTTGGTATGATATCTACAGTTCATGCGTCAGTGATAGTACAGTTTTTTTGGGTTTTTGTTTCTATAGAGTTAGCATGCAGTTTAAATGCGGAGGGTCTGGATGACCACTTCAGCTTTGCAGGTCATCTCCAAAGCTCAGCTGCCCCTTTGGTTCTCAAACTAAACCGTCCAAGGAACCAAGTTGGGTGTTTTTGGCGAATTCAAATGTGCTGCAGATGCACATGTCACGGTGATTTTGGTTTTTTTTTTTTTTTTTTTAATTGGGAGACCCCAGTTGCCGGGGCAGGGAGAGAGCTGGGAGCCAAGCTGGTGGGTGGGATGGAGCTGGGCGCGTGGGGGATCCCCAGGCAACTGGGGCTGATGGCACCGGGAACTGCCCCATCCCTCACCCCTGGTCCTGCCCTGAACCAGTGGTCTGGGAGAAAGATGTGAGACACCCCCCTGCCTTGGCCACGGCCCACGAACAGGCTGTTTCTCAGAGTGTTTCTCTCTAACCTCAGCAGCTGACAGCCACTTGACAGCAGCAGGAAAGGTTTCTCTCCTTTACCTCTGGAGCAGGAGGCGGATGGAAGGAGGGAAAAAGGGAGGTGACAGAGTGGATTTGCTCTTCCCCATTCTAGGTTGAGGGATGCTGGCAGCCAAGGTATCTTTATCCCTTTACTCATGCAGCTCCCAACCTCCCAGATGCTCCTCCCAGTGACCACTGGTGAGTCATTTTAGATCCACCGGTTCTGCAGGACCCACACCTGAACCCCTCCCCGCTGGAGTCAGATGCTCCGTGCCACATTTCGGAGGTGGGACGAGCTCTCCCCCATCCCTGCTGCATCCCACCCAAACCAGGGGAGAAGGTGAATGGGGGTGCAGCACTTTGAGGGGTGGCTGTGGTGGGGTCAGAGGGGGACCGATGCTGGGACCTGTCCCACCCTGTGTGGCCGGAGAGCCAGGAAGAGGGAGCATTCAGGGAAGAATGGCTCCGGCCCACCCGCACGGGCTGGTGTTGGAGTACCCTTATTGCACTATTGCGGAAGCCAAGTCAAACTGTCAAGCTGCATTAAAATGGGAGTGAGTGTCTCCCCAGGAACGGGGGAGCCAAGTCCTGAGGATGGGGAGGGGGCCGGGAGCGCCAGGCTAGATCTCAATGATGGTGGCACGCCGCAGGCACAGCGGGGCGTCGGGGGGCACTGCGTTTCGCTTGATCTCATTTCCGTCGAGCCGCAGGACCTGGAGCCTGGAATAGTTCATGACGTCCACCACGGTGCAAAAGCTGCTGATGGAGAACTCTGCGGGGTGAGAGGAGATGGAGAGCTGAGCATCAGCTTTGGCCTTGGCTATAATCTTTGTGGTGTGACTGACCTTTGGGGTGTGAGAAACTTCAAGGGGGGCTGCTCTGGAGACAGATCTGAGGGTACTGACCTCCGAGAGCTGGTTTATGTTAAGGTGGGCAGGAAAAAAATGAAAGCACTCCCAAATCACCAATTATTCCTGCAATTTGGGAGCTCTTAAGCTAAAAGAGTAACTGATGCTCCTAGCTGCAGTCAGAAGGAGCCTGTGAGCTTCTGCCTGTTCAAGGATTTGGAAGCAGTGGCAGTGCCTGCCGTCTGCTGCCTTCGCCCAGCCTGGCTGGAGTGCTCGTAGGAAAAAAGCCGGGTGGAGTTAGAAGAAAAACATTGCTTTTTATTTGCAACCGCTTTTGTGAGGTTTCATATGCTGCAGCTTCCAGCCCTTGATTCTCCCCCGGCCACCGTGGGACCACCTAGGCAGTGTGTCCAGGGGGGAGGACATCCCTGTCCCCATCCCATGCCCGCAGACATCCCCTCTCCCTTCATCTGCCACCCGCTGCTACCAGCACCAGGCAGGGAAACTCCAGCCCAGCCCGGGCTGGGTTTGGAAGGAGGAAAAGGAGCAAACTCCAAAAAAATTGTGCAGGATTTGGGCGAGAAGCGACCTACTAGAGGGCAGCAAAGCTCCAGGCCGGGATGCTGCTGGGGAAGGCAGCGGGGTGCTGGGGGACCCCTGCGCCCCCAGGCCGGGGGTTTGGGGGTCTGCAAGCCCTGCGGTGTGCGGGGAGGTAAGCGGGGACCTCTCGGTATGGCTGGAGGGGCACGACCCCGGCCCTGATACCCCCTGGGGTGAGATGTGCCCCCCATTCCCACCCCCAAAGAGGTTGGTGCTGCACGCCTGGACCCACAGCCCCTTGCTCCTGGGGATGCTTTAAAGGTCAGCGGCAAAAACTGCAGCTGGAGGAGAAACTGCTGTAAAGCCTGAATGGCTCCACGGTGGTTTCATGGCATTTGTGGGCAGACACTAACAGCTACAAATTTTGAAAGCAAACATTTGGGAATCTGTTCTTGTTTTTGTGTTTCTGTCAGTTCCCCGGTGCGGGGTTGTGTGTTTCCTCTGCAACAGCTGATGGCTGCACTGACACATCCCCGTCCGTCCCCATCCCAGGCTTGTTCAGGGGCTCCAGCACTGCTCCGGGAGGGTCCTGCCATTGGGGCCTGGTAGGTGAGAGGAGCAAGTCTGTATTTTTCCAGGAGATTGCTTGGGGTTTTTTTTTCCTAGCTTATTTTTATAAATAGCAGCCCCAGAACAATCTGTTCCTTTTATTTATTTGTGTATTAAGTGAATTTTAGTCCTGGCAGAAGATACTGTGTTGATGGCTCTAATAACTAAGAGCTCCTGTCTGTCCCAGCCCCAGCAAGGATGTGCCCCTTGGCTGCAGACCATGACCCTTGGGGGGGGTTTGGGGCCATGGGCTGTGCTGGTGCCCTGTGAGGCAGGGAGGGAGGTGGGCAGAAGGGGGTGGAGAAAGGGGCTGCACTGACCCCAAGCGCTGCAGACCACCAGGCACCACAGGTTATGACCCTGTCCCCTGCATCAGCGCTGGCCAGGGTGATGTGTGTTCCCGCGTGCAATGACCATTGCTGTGGGGACCGCCCCGCCTCTGTCCACTCTGTCGGTGACCCCCCAGCCTGCGTGCAATGCCAAACTAAAGCTGTAGTCCCTTCCCCGGGTTTTGCATCAGCTTCTACCCACAGGTGGTTTCTGTGAAGATCATCAGAAGATGCTCAGGCTTCTGCTAAATGCTCAGTAAAATGAGTGCAATGGCTTTGTGGATCACACAGGAGCGTTCAGAGCTGGGAGCCTCTCGGCTCCAGGTGTGTTGGGACACAACAGGCCCCATTCCTGCCTTGCTCAGGGCCACCTAGAAGTCTCCCAAATTCCAGCTTCCTGCTCAAACCATTAGCACAGGTAAGCCTCCTGCAGGGAAGCATAGGTTCTGCATCCCCACCTCCCCATCCCTCTATTGCACCACTATCCCCTGCACCACTGTGCTTTGGTTCATGCTTTTCTGCTTACCATTGATTTGGTTCCCTTGAAGGTAGAGGTTCTCGAGGTTGGTGTTGACCCGGGGGATCTTCTGGAGCCTGTTGTAAGAAAGGTCCAGCTCAAGGATGCTGCTGCTGTTGAAAGTGTTGGTAGAGAGACCTTGATTTGTCAGGCTGTTGTGGGACATCCGTACATAGAGCAGCTTGGGAGAGACCTTGAAATAGTCATCAGGGATGGTGTTGATGTAGTTGTACTCTAGGTAGAGCTGTTCCAAAGCCATTGGGAGCCCATCAGGGACTTTCCTGAGGTGGTTGTAGCTCAGATCAGCAAGGATCAAGGACTTGAGCCCTTTGAGGGATGCTCCCATCTCAAAAATGTAGTTGTGGCTGAGGTACAGGGCTGTGAGGTTCTCCAGACCCTCCAGAGCATTGGAGGGGACTTTGGAGATCTGATTGTAAGACAAGTGGAGCTCTCTCAGAGACCGGGGCAAGGGGCTGGGCATCTTGGTTAGGTTGTTGTTGTTCATGTACAACCTCTCCAGGTTTTTGAGCTTGGCAAAGACCCTCTTGCCCATCTTCTCACTGGTGATCTGGTTGTTGTGCAGTGCGAGCCATTCCAGCTCCGTGGCATTGTCAAAAGCCCCTTCTTGGATGGCAGTGATCTGGTTGTTCTGGAAGTAGACATATTTCATCCGGGAAGGCACAAAGGGCAGGTATCTCAGGTTACGGGTGTCACAGTACATGGCTGACGAGAAGTTAGGGGGGCAATCACACTCTTGGGGACATTGCCAAGAAGGGGCTTGCTGAGGTTCGGGGCCAGGCTCTGCTTCCGTGTCTGGAGCTGGGAGGTAAGAGTACACGTAAGGAGTGTTCTCATCCTCATAGTAGGGCATGTAGTTATAGGAGGACATACGGGACTGCCGCATGTAGTACTGTAACCAAGCCATGTCTTCTTCTTCATTGTACTGGCCCAGGGAGGCTCTGCAGAGCCCAGCGATGATCAGGATGGTGGCCCAATGCATGGTGCTGATGCTGGATGGACCTGGGTGGGGGAGAAATGGGGAGGAAACCATCAGCAGTGTCAGGTCTGATGTAAGGGCTAGAGGCAGGTCAACTGCACCCCATGGCCTGGGAATGCAGCAGGGTTGGATGTGGTTGCAGCCCTGCATGGGGTTGGTGGCAGTTGGCAACAAAGCTGGAGAGCCAAGGGACCTGAGTGAATCCTACCCAAAAAAACGCAGCTGCAGACATGTCCTCTGTTTGCAGTTACCTGATCTTTCCCCTTTTCACCTCAGGCCTGTTAGAAACCTCCACCCCAGTGGATATTTGCTTGCAAAATCTTTACTTATGGGTATTTCTGTTACACTGAGTTGAGGATGGAGATGTGGGGAACACGGTCTGAATTTGTGTAAGGTGATGCAGCTCTGCCCCAAGGTGCCTGGGATTCACCTGTACTGGCTCAGCATGGGAGGGAGGAGAAAGGACTCAGCCACTCTCCAGCCAAGCAGAGGAGAGCGGTAGCTGCGAGAACAGGTTGATGGAGCTCAAGGCATGTTTCAATAGAGCTATATTTATGCTACACTCGCTGGCGACATGATTCGCTGTGGGTTTCATCCAGCTCTCCCTTCCCCCACGAAAATGCAGGATGCTCATGCTGCTTGGGACTGATGTAAATCCTGGTAAACAAGTTCTGGCTTATTTTTTAAATTAAACCACTTCCAAGCTTAGATTTCCTGAGCTCAGCCCTGACACAAAAAGGGGCAGCATCCACCAGCCCCTCGAGGCCAGTGTGACCAGGGAGAGAAGGAGCCATCACCAGACCTGGTGCTTGGACCCTGCTTGTGAAATTCAGACTGCCGAGAGTTGATGTCCAGAAGAGAACAGGGCTGAGGGCTCAAAGCAAGGCAAACCTGTCCCCGAGCCCCTTGGCTTGGTGTGGGCTTCCCAGCTGCCCCATGCCATGCCCAGGGCAGTGTGCCAGCACACTGCGGTGCTGAGGGCAGGAGGACTCCAGCTACAGCCATTCATCCTGACTCCTGGTCTTGGTGCTAAAGGAGAACGCAGAGTGGCCTGGAGCGAGGCAGCTTGAAATGCCTCCAGGAAATAATGCAGGGCCATGCTGTTCGGAGCGGGAGAGTCATCGCTCCTGCCTGCTGGCTCCTATATACGTGGCTGGGAGCACAGGGCTGTGGTGCTGCCGGTGCATTGCTGCCAGCTCCGCTCCGGCAGCCACAGCGTGGGCAATGTGCAGTGCACGGGCCAGTGTCCCTCCTCGCTGTGGCCGTGGGGTCACCTGATGAAACCTCACCGCGTCCCCATCCCGCAGTGAGGAGGGGACATCTCGCCCAGCAGACAAAGAGGGCACAGTTTGCTCCGAGGCAGCGGCTGCCCTGCCACCGAGGCACCCTGGCAGGCTGCTCACGCTGGAAGAAAAGAGGGATTGAGATGGCAGCAGGCAGGCATGGCTCCCTCGCTTTCTCCTTCTCTCCCTCCTTCCCCCTCCGCGTGCTCGTGCAGCCGAGGGGCAGATGAGACGTGGTCCTCTGTGTGCAACAGGGGAGCTTGGCAGTCGCAGAGGAGTTTCTTCTCCTCCCGCCTGCTCCAGGGCACTCTGCCTGCTGAAATACCAGAGCCGCCTTGCTCTGCGCAGGGGCTTCTCCACTCATGCAGAGCTGCTTGGCAGCCCCTTCTCAGGGTGGCCCCTCTGTGTGGGGCAGGACCGATCCATGGGGTCCCTCCACTTTTTTTAGTGCTCCCCTTCAACATACTGGTAACCCCAGAGCCTGTCCTCAGCAGACACTGCTGCCCCCCGCTTCGTTTGAAGGTTGCTTCTCCCCTCCCCAGTGGGCTTCAACCCAGTTTTAGGGGTGGGATCTGAGCTGAGCGTGCCGGCCATGAGATCCCTGTCATCTCCCGGTCCCCACGCTCCTGTGCCAGAAGCTGCTGTGCTAATGGGGTCAGCTCCTCACCCCAAGAGGGAGCAGGTTTTGGAGCAAGAGGCTTCAAAGTCTGCGGTCAACCACAGACTCTGCCCATCGCCCCCCATCACCGCTGTGCCAGGCATGAAACCAGCTCCCCCTTCCCCTGCACCCCAGCAGACGGGACGGGCAGAGCTGTGCCAGGCAGGGGGGCAGCGAGCTGGCACTGCCCAACCTGGGTCTTGATGGTTGTAGGTGTCCAGCTCCCGGCCAAGCGGGCAAGGGGCTGCCAGAGGGGCAAGAGATGTGGGTAGCAGGAGAGAACTTCCCTGCCATGGCAGCTCAGGAGTGCTGGCGTTCGAGCTGTGCCACCCGTGTAGCTGGCATGTGCTTCGCGTGGCAGCCGCCTGCCCACCGAGGCAAGGGTATGGAAATCAGGCTTAAAAAAAAAAAAAAATCATAATAAATATAGAGAAGGACTTACCAAGCTAAGAGCCTCCTTTTCAAAGCCTCGCTGCTCTTCTCTGGGATCTCCCGTGTGTCAAGCAGCATGTGAGTGTGTCTCCCAATTTGCAAAGGCTGGTGCCCGCCCTAGATCCCAGATCAAATATTGCTCTTGCAGGTCACGGGCTCAGCAGGTTTTTTGGGGAGTGACCTCCCAGCAGCAGCCAGTTTGCAGGAGAGACTGAAGAGACCCTAATGCTGCCTGGCGTTATAAATAACCTGCTTTTTCTTTCCTCCCTCTCTCTCTCTCTCTCCCGTCTTTTCTCATAGGAGTGTTGGCACTTTTCAGGCTTTCTCTGTTTAACGAGTTAGTGGAATCGGGGATGTTGTTTTTAAAAGGGCTGTTGTTAGGTCTCCTGTGTTTCTCATCAGGAAATGATGAGGAGGCCTCTGGACAGATTAAAAAATATCTGATTTTGAGGTGCTGAGGATGTGATTCTTAGGGAGAAGCAAGAAATTATCTTTAACTTTTGTAGTACCAGAAGAAGAGACGTTAGTGCCTGCTCTGCCTGCAGCCTGGGCTTCTTCCCCAGGAAGCCTCAGTTTATGCAGTCCTGCTATTAAATATTTAGGATAAACATTTCCATGAACGATAAGGCTGCAGCATCCAAGGTAAATAAATTGCCTACCAAAGGGCCACTGTGACAGCAGGAATTTGTCTTCAGCTTGGCAGGAGAGAGATGCCAAGCTGGCATTTCTGCAGGCTGTGCCCATCCACCCGGGATGGGGGGTGTCCATCCCCCCGAGGCTGACCCGGGGGTGGGTGTAGGGGGATGGGGCAGGGGAGCGGGTCCTGAGGGCGACCTGTGGTTGGGTAGAGACATGAGAGCTTGCAGCTCTCCCTGCCACAAGGCTCATGGCCTCCAAGTGCCAGCCTTGCCCTGGGGGGGTTCCTGCAAAGCAGGGGAGCAGTGGGTGCTGTCACAGTCCTCCCCTACCCGCCCCAATCCCCATCCTGGCTCTCTGTGCACTTGAGCTTTGGAGACAGCTCTTCCAGGGCTGTCAAAGTATTTCCTCCAGCAAGGCAAGGAAAGGAGGAGCCCTGACTGCCCAACGCCATCCCGTGCCCAGCTCTAGCAGCACGCCCAGGTCCTCCCAGGAGCCTGGAATTACTTAGTGAAGCTCAGCAGGTGCCAGACTCCCTCCAGGCTTGCTTTCTCCTTGCTTTCCATTGAAATTTCCCAGCCAAAACTTCCTTTTCCCCTGAGGAGCCTTGCAAAGATCCTTATCTCTCCAAAGGTCCTTGTTGTAAGGAAGGGGGAATGTGCAGGGTGGTTGGCAGCCAGGGTTGCGAAGGACACGCTGTACAGTGGGGACTTTGCCAGAAAGCCGGTCTATTTGGGAAGGAAGAGTGTGCCTGGAAAGCATAGCTCGCTGCACCGCAGCATGGGGCCGGGATCTGCAAGGAGAGAGAGGATTCAGAGAAAGCCTTGCCTTTGAGTGGGAAAAGAGGGGGGGGTGTGGGTGTTGTGCTGCCTAAAAGGAGGTAAAAAACCTTCTAGAGTGGGGTGGAGGCTTTCATTCGGTTGGTAGCACCTCTTCTTGCCTGTCATGCATTGCCGTGGCAGCTTGCAGCGGTGCGGGGCAGCTGGAGAAAGGGCTCTTACTGTGGGCAGGGAGGTGGTTCAGGGCTCTGGGCTGATGCGGAGATTGACCCTGCTTGGAGGGATTTGTTCCCGCTGCCAGGGAGCTCTGTTCCAGGGAAAATGGTGGGGAGGGTAGTGGCGGCCAGTAACATCTGCTGCTCGGCGCTCGGACGGTGTCAACCAACGTCACATCTCTGGCAGCTCGAGGTGTCCTGGTGGCCAACAGCTCAGAGGCTTTCACAGGGCTTGGATGTTTTTCTGGAAAAGCAAACTGTCCCCAGCTAGGTTAGATAAGGAGTGTGGCCTCTCCATCTTCTGGAAGTTAAAAATGTTCATGACCCAGGATGTCCGCCCTTTGGGGGAGGCTGTCCCGCAGCACCTGCTGGGGGTGCTGAAGAGCCCTCCCTGCATGAGCTGGTTCCGAAAGGTGCCATTGCCCATGGCCACATCCCCCTTTCCCAGCCTAAACCACAGAATAACAACATGATTAAACTCAATTTCTATGTTCCCCACAGTCACCAGGGCTTTCTGTTGAATCTCATCCTGACCAGTTTAGGACTATCTCAGGGAAATGAAAAATTACTGTTTAAAGAACCACATATGGCTTTTTTTTCTCCATCCAGCCTTGAAATCTCATGCTCCAGGTGGCCAGCAGCTCCCAAGCTGCTAGCAGGGCTCTGTTGCTTGGTCTTTTTGCCCGGCATGAGGTGGGTGTTGGCAAGACCTCGGTGCTACTGCTCATTTCAGGCCAGTGTGAAACAGCTCCTCTCTGTTCCCAAGTGACTTCCATGAAAGTTTTTCAACATCTCCTCCTATAAACCCCTCTTCCTTACTGCTTACAGTTCAAAGAAAGCTCTGAACTGGTGACAGGAGCTGGGAACATGCTGTCCTGCTTGCTCCAAGCCAATGGTCCCTATCTCTGCATAATCTCATCCGGAGCAGTTACTCCAACGGTCACAGTCTGCATCTCATCAGGGCCAGACAGATGCCTGTATTGGTTTGCTTTGGGTTTCTAAACCAAACTGATCTGAACAGTGTCTATTTTGGTTGGGTTTGTTCCAGTTGTTTTGATCAAATGCTCTTGAGTTTTGTATTTGAAACCACTGAATCTGGCCCGAGTTTGCCTTTAATTTGCAAAACCTGCGCTCGGAGCCGGGAGCACTGTCTTCTCTGTGGATGGACATGGGTTTGTCAGGATGCTTTTGGCACAGGGACTGAATGCTTCATAGCATAACAAAGAAAAGTCCCTGATGCTCTTGCTAAGGTTAAAGCTTGTTCTGCCTGGATGAAAGGAGAACTATTAAACCTACCATGGGCATCCAAAAACAGCGACTGTCAGAAGCACAGCTACTTCTGAGCAGCTTCCCTTTTTACTCATGGAAATGTTATTTCTGCCTCTTCCACATTTCCAAGAAGTTTCAGCTCTGCTGGAGCTGTTGGCTGCTCTATCCTCCCACTCATGCTATTTTCTTTAATTTCCATGGCCCTCCCTGTCCTGGGAGGGGGTTACCAGTCCCGCTGGGCTCAGGGTGCTTGGTGGCAGGGCTGCTTGTGCAGCAATCTCACCATGCCCTGCCCTGGCTGCCTGGCAGGCCCTGCAGGTCCCTTCCTAGACCTTGTCTTTAAAGGCAGATCCCTGAAGGGTGAAGGTCCAAGCTGCTCTTTTAAGGGATACCAGTGACAAGAGTCCAAGCAGGAGCCAAGGAGACCTTGTCCCTTGGTATCTCCAGCCTTGCTCAGGCAGAGAGGGTGGAAACGCCTGGGGCATCACCTGCAGAGCTTGCATGGTGGAGAGGCCCATGAAGCTATGATCCAGAGCCCCTTCTTTGCATCAGGCCTCCTGAGAAGGCTCATGCTGCAAATGCCTGAGCAGAAAGGCTTTGGAGCCAGTGCCCGGAGCTCCGTGGCTCCCAGGTTTGCATGGTCTTTCTGGATGTTTGCAACCAAACCTCCTCTTCCTTGCTGGTCCTGGCTCTTTCCAGCCTTTGTAAAACACAGAGAAACTTCTTGTGCGGGCACTGGCAGTGAGTGCCCTTCTCCAGGTACCTCTGCATTGCTCCATTCCACCGTGCCATGCTGGGAACCCTCTCCTTCCTCTAACCGTGCCCTGAAGCAAAAGTGCTGGTGTCTGCAGGGTGGCTTGGGCTCCTCTGTACCTGGGGGAGCATCCCCATGGCTTTCAGAGCAGTTATCATCTCGGATGGCCCCCAGGGCTGTGCTGCTCCTTTTCAAAGGGCTCTGCCAAAACCGAACTCACTGGAAGCCCCCACCTGGTTTCCAAGGACAGCTGCAATACTAGCAGGCAGTGGAAAGACAGGCAGGAAAACAGAGTCCTTAGGGGGTGCAGGCAGCGGGTGGGGGGGAGCAGGGATCATCGGGTCCCTTTGGGCTCAGCCTTGGCTGAGCTGGGCAGAGGGAACACACTCAACATCTGGCAAATGTCTGCGCTGAGTGGCTGTAGCCTCCTCTCCAAAAATGCAAAGGTCAGCATGGAAGGGCAGGGCAAACCCTCCCTTGACCTCCCTTCTCACCCCGGCCTCCCTTTTCCCTTTTTTCTTTTTTAGCGTTACATTCTTCAGCCCAAACAACATTCTTGAATCGAGATTTGAGGCAATCTGGAGGGAGTCGGTCACTTGGAGACGGCGCGACTGCTGAGCGAGCCCTGGGGCTCTGCTGGAAACTCTAACTTGGGTGCAGGCTGTCGGGGCGATGCTCTCGCCACGGCTCCCGTGTGTCCGATGCTCCCGGGGCTCCTGGGGTCATCGCATTTCTATGGTAGGTGCTTCAAAGCTTCTCTTGCGTGCAGCAAGTTGCAAGGGCTCAGCCCAGGCTTTCCCTGGCTAGAAATGGGATGACAGGCAGCCCTTGGCTGGGAATCCTCACCCGCTGTCTGCTCCCCTCCTCTCCCTCCCACAGGACACCCGGCGGCGTGAAATCGGTGGCTGGCTGCAGCCCCACTCCCTCGCTTGCATCCCATGCCCCAGCCCCAGTGGCTCCATGCCACGGGGCTCCAAAAAAGAGCCTGCACCAAAGAACTTCCTTGGCACCAAAAATAAGGGGGGGGTGCCAGCTCCCGGCCCCCACCCATGTCCCCTTGCCGCTGCTCTGTCCCCTGCCCTGGACATGCTATGTGTACCTGGTGCCACCCCCAAGTGACGCCCACCTTTGCACTGTCCAGAGCAGCCCTGCAGCCCCTCTCCCCCCGTCCTCACTCATCCATCCCATCGTGGTCCAGCAGTGACCAGGGCTGGGCTGTGCAGTAGCTACAAGCAGCTCCTATTTGCCTCCAGATCTGTTGGGGGGGGGGACGGGGGAGGGAGAGCAAACTCCAAATTGCCCCTTACCCTCCCCAGCTGCTGACTTGGCACGGCTGCCAGCGCTGGGAAATGCTAGTTTGGCTGGGGAAGCCTTTGCCCCATCCCGCCGTAATTACAGGCTGCCTTTGGGGCTCTGGAGCCTCATGTAATAACTCCCTGGTCTCTTGGGGTCTGCGGGTTATTATGGGGTGTACTCAACCCTTCCAGCACCCAGACCCAGGAATGTCCCTGCAACCCGTTCCACAGCTCCCAGCCCCACGGATGTGGCTCTAGGTACCCAATGGTCTCAGCATGTGTGCTCTCATCCCCCTCCCTGCAAAACAAAGTTGCTGGATTTCTTAAATCTCTGTCTATGGGCTCCAGTGCCTCTCCCCTTGCAGCGTGGGTAGTGCCCTGGGCTGTGCTGGGAGAGGAGGCCTCAGCACAAAGAGGGTCAGAGCTTATTACAACCACTGTAAAATGTGTTTTTGAAAAGGTTAAGTGCTTAATTTGGAACAGAGCTGGAAACTATGAAGTGTTTCCTCATCCCGTCGCTCCCTTGCTTGTCCCTAGATGTATGCTTTACAGTGCTAACAGCTCCATGGCTAACGGAGGCTGGTTATGAGCACGCACTGAAATACCTCTGAGAGCCTCCGAGTTTTGCAGAGGAGCCAGGAGAGCAGTTTGCACAAGATTAGCCAAGTGCAAATCCACTTGGGAGGACAGCAGGGGAGCTGCCAGCTGCAAAGATCACATAGTCCCGTCAGGTGTCACAGGCTCTGCTGCTGCCCTAATTTATTGCCTGTGCCCAGGCTTGTGATGCAGATGTTTGTCCACAGCTGTGTGGGTATCGCTCGGTTCTGCTCGTGGGTATCACACGGTGTCGGGACCAAACGTGGCAGGATGCTGACATCTTCCCAGCCCCATTTGTGGGATCACCATACCCTGATCTGCTGCAGCCTTGCACAGGACCTGCCCCTGCTCCCCAGAGTGATGGATGTCCAAACCCAGAGGTCCTGTGCTCAGCTATCGCAGGACAGAGCAGCTCCGCTGGGATGTGGCAGCAGCTTACTGGACCTTAGGAGGGGACAGGGGCATGGGAAGCTCCAGAACATTTGCCAGTGGTGATTGCTCTGTGCTTTGAGGCTGAGCAAGGTGTCCCGCCAGGACCCGGCTGCCTCACCGCTTCTCTCCCCACTGTAGCATCAAGGTAGCTCTGAAGGCTGCCAGGCACTGGCTGCAGCTGTCCAAGGAGCAGAAGGAAAAAACGCAGCATTTCCTTGCTCAGAGCCTTCAATTCAGGTTTTCAAAGGCCCTTTGAATGCTTGGCTGCTCTCCGAAGCCTCCCAGTTCTCCTGAACAAACAGCGGGAGGGGACAGGTTCATTCCAGCCCATTGACTGAGGCTCCTGGATGGGGAAAATCTCACGTCATGTTTCCTACAAGCGGGGAGCCTCGGAGCCCTCTTGCAAAGCACTGAGCCCAAGAGACGCATCTCTGCCTGTCCCCAAACCAGTTCCCCAAAGCAGTCCCCCAAAGCAGTCCCCCAAATTATCCCCCAGCCCCAGGTCTCTCCTCTCCAGCTTTGAGGGCTCAGTGCAGACCTCCTCCTCCTCCAAGGCAAGCTTGGTACCCAAACCTCTCTGCAAACAGGGTTGCAGACACACTGGGAGCCAAATATAAACCCATGTAGAGATTAATAAATTATAACCAGCAGTCTGAGCTGCATCAGGCAGCAAACAAGGAGAGGGTCCTGGTGCACAAAGTCAAGCTGCTGGGGGTCCCTCCCAGCTCAGCAGGGACTGTTGGAGTGGAGCAGGGCGAACGTCCCCCACCCTGGGGTGCCTTTAAAACCACACATCTATCATTGCTGTTAAATGATGACAATGCTGTTAAAATGCAGAGCCTCCCAAATCTACTCCCCTGTTAGTGAAATGCAGCCAGCTCTGGGGTAGGAGCAGCAGAGCTGGTGGGCAGGGGGGTAAGGCAGAGCCTGATCCTGTCCCCCCATGCCTTCTGCAGCTGGGCGCATCCCCAGAGCCCTGTGATGGGCACCCAAGCCCGCTGTCCCATGGTGTCCTCAGCCCTTCCCCAGTGCCTCATGGTTTCCCCCAACTTCCCGGATCCCCCCAGCTCTGGGAAGGTCACAGCACTGAACTCGCCTCCCAAACTGTGCATGGGCTGTTTTTCTCTCTAAAGCATCTGAAATATGAAAAAAAATCCTAAAGAAAAGTGAAACATCAGCTGCCTGGGAAACCCATTAGCGTTCCTGCCTGCTCCTGCCACCTGGCTACCCGAACTAGCTAACAAATCAAAACGTCCCGCTGCCCGAAGCCTCTTTGCCCTGGCATCATTTCACCCAGAGCAGAGCCAAGCCCTGCCAGGGGCCACTGCAGAGAACCTCTGCCCTCCTCTGCCCTGGCTCCCATTGCCACGCTCGGGCCTTCTTCCGAGCTGCAAATACTCCTCCAGATTAAAGGCAGGCATGGTTGGGTTTTTTTTAAAAGAAAAAAAAGCTTTGGAGATAAACAGGAGCAAGAGGCAGGGTGTGGGCGTTCGCTGCTTTCACTGCCGTTCAGCTGAATTGAGTTGTCTGGGGGAAACTTGGGGTCCTGGCAGTGCCTTTGCAATTTAGGGAGATAAAAAGAGCATCTAGAAGGAGGTGGCATTGAAGGGACAAGACTGTCCCCTCGGGTTTGGGGTGGTGATGCTCCTCTCTGCCATGCTCCGGGCTCTGGGGTACATCACTTGTGCCCTCTCCACCTTTCCCACTCGGCGGGTGGGCACTGGGATGTGGGTAATCCCCTGGGCATGGTGCTGTGGAGCGGGGACAGGCAGGGGCCAGGGTGGCTCGGGCCTGCTGGGGGTCCCCGGGCAGCCACAGCAGAGCTGGGGGTGGGCTGGGTGCTGCAGAGCTCACGCGGGTGCTGTCAGCCCATGAGCAATAATTAGCAATGATCAAAGTGGCTTCTTCCCGACAGCCCTGAATACGGATGCTTGGAAATCTCAACGAGCGTTCTGGCTGCTGGCAGGGAGAAAACAACACCCGCTCCTGCCTGTGGGCAAGAGCCTTGCGCAGGCAGATGTCTGCTGGGGCCGAACTGCTCCCAGGACCCCCAGCACCAGTGGGGTGATTTTTGGGGGGCTGGGGGTGAGCGTCCCCATGGGCAGAGTTGTGCATGGGTCGCTGGTGTGCAGGGCATGGCGGAGCTCTGCTCCCAGCCTGGCAGCGACCGGGTCTCCATCGCTGCATCTCTGCAAGTCAAGAAGAGAGAGTTAAGGAGACTAAGGAGTCTGGCAGCTCCTCAGGGACTGGAGCAGGCTGAGAAATGCAGCGGTGCAGCTTCCGAGCCACCCCAGCCTGCAATTTGGCCCCTTCTGCACCGAGCCGGGGCTGTCCCCACAGCCGGGGCACCCATGTCCCTGCCGCAGGCTCTCTCCCGGGTTATCCCAGGGGAGCGTGTTGCTGTCTGGAGCTGGCACTAGCCCCCTGCACTCGAGTCAGAGGCTGGCAGACCTCTGCTCCTGCGCCCCTGCCTGCATTTCCCTCCTTGGAAGAGCCAGCAGCGGGAGGGCTGGATGAGATATGCCCCAGCCACGCTACATGTGGTTTGATAAATTCTTGCTTTGTTTTCTTTCGATTTCCGCCGGCCCTCAACGAGGACAGTGTGTGCGGGCTGATCGGAGCAGGGATGGCTGCCAGCTGCCTCCACTCCATCGTCCCCAGCAGAGGAACCAGTGGCTTCTCCTCCTGCCCTCGGGGTGCCTGTTGACACTGGGAGAAGCTGTTTACAGGATCCAGCTCCTCTCCCCTGCTGCCGCTGGCTGCAGCAGCTCCGTGGGTGTGCGAGGTGCCCCCCACGCTCTGCTCTACAGAAACAAGCAGGAATCCATGGCAAACCCCTGCCCAGTGCTCCTGGCCTCCTCCCAGCCTCAGCCTGCCGAGCAGAGGCATCCAGAAAAGCCCTGTTCTCTCCCAAACTGGTTCCAGCAATTTCCCTGCTCCCCTCTGACCCCCTCCACTTGCTTAGGCCTTGCACCTTGGCTGCATCCCCACCTGCACGGCCCCCAGAGCCCCCCGGGTGTTTTTCTTCCCCCTTCTCCCCTCCATCCTTCCCTTTGCAATTACGCAGTGGAGCACATTGTGTCTGGGAGCCCCTGGACCTCTCCCTGGCTCTTAGGCTCAGTTTTGTCTCTGCCTTCAAAGAACGAGGGAAACCGCTGCCGAGCTGAGCCCGACTGCCGGCCCCGGCTGCTGCAGGATGGTGCAGCGGGAAAAGGGGACAGCTGGTGCCTCAGGCATGGATGGGAAGGGCTGAACCTGACCACGGGTCTGGTTTTGGGGGTGCTCTCTGTGCACCCACCACATGCCCCCTTTGCTGTCTGCAGGCAACCATCCTCTCAGCCATCACATGCAAGCACGCTGTGCGATCATCGCACCGTGTCAGGGACACGGGACAGCCCCGGGGCCATGAAGATGCTGGAGATGTTCCTGCATTTTCCTGGGAAGAGCCAGGCTGGTTGCAGCTCAGCCCCAAGCATTTGCTGCCCTCCTCGAGAGAGGTGAGGAGAGGAAAGGGGGTGCCTGAAGCAGGGCCAAGCTAAATACGGGGCTGAGAGGTAGGTGGGCTATTAGTCCCCAAGAGTAACCTCAGGGAAAACAGCTCCTGCTGTAAGGATTTCCTTCCTTTATTTTTTTTTTTTTTGGAGATTGTTCCAGCTCCTGCTCTCCCTGCCGACAGCCAGCTCCCTCCCGGCCGGCACCGCGCTGGAGGGAGGGGTTGGCTGCCTGTGGCTTTCTCCCTTTTCCCTGCAAGACCGAGATGCTGATGTGTAAGCTCTGGGTCTCTTTGGCTCCCCAGGTCCTCCATGGCTGAAGCAGCGGCTGCAGGGAGGAGGCAGCCAGGAAGCCGCCCCTATAGATGTAGCTATGCTCCTCCAGGCTTCTGCACATACATTTCCGCTGCTGTCTGCCTGTGCTGGAGCGGGAACGTTCGTTTCCGAAGCAGCATGGGGATTAATGGGCTGTAAGGAACAGGGCAGCTCTCGCCGCACCATCCCTGTCCCAGCCGGCAGTGGATGCAGCCCTGGCACAGCCAAGCCCGGAGCCAGCTCTGCTCCAGCAGCTCCTCCGAAACATCCTGGCTCAAAGCAATTTTACAAGAAGCCTTCACTTCCAGGGAGTCTGACCTTTTCATTAATAAATCAGCTGTGTTATTGAACGCATGAATAATACATGATCACACCCAGCCCCGCGCTGAGCTCTGTGTGTAAAATTTAATTAATCCTCTCACGCAACGCCCCCGAGGGCCGGTGATGAATGGTTACGCACGGCTCGGGCTGCCAGCGGTACCCGGCGATGGCTTCAGAGCATCCCGGCCCCAGCACCCGCATCCCGCTCACCCTTGGGGGGGGGGTTCCCTCCAGCAATTTTTTTAGATGCTTCTTTCTCTGGGTGTTTTAAAGGGGAAAATTCCCCTTTGCTGTGGAGCTGCTGGAGGAAGCCTGGCAGCATCCTCTCACCAAGCATTTCCTCTGGGAAATAACATCGGCTTTTTCTTTTCCCGACCTTTTCCTGCTGTGGCTGTTAATAATGTGAAATCCTAAGTAAATGTCTCCATTCAGGTGTGTTTAACAGGAAACCATGAGCAAACATTGTCACTGCTGGTGCAATCTCCAGGAGACCCCCAGGTATTTAAATGGCAATCAGCCCCAAAGATGGCCTTGATCCCAGCAGGGTCCTTCCCTCCAGCTGCCGAATGGGAGGAGTGGGAATGCGTTTTCTTGTTTTTAAACTCAACAAAAGCTTTGACCCCATGGACAGTGCCAGGGACAGTGTTAGGTTGACTCTGGGGAGGCAGGGGAGGGGCTGTGCTGTTTGCTCCCAGGCTTTGCTGCTGCCCACCGCTCCTGTTGCTCCCTGCGAGCGCTGGGGATATGGAGGGGGCTTCTGTGGCTGCTGCCTTGGCTCTGCCCCCTGAGTCAACAGGCCAGGGGTCTTGTAGGGGAAACCACAGCAGCCCAGGGTTAATTAGCAAGCAGCGCAATGAGGTCTGGTAGTGATTACATGCACCCTTTGCCAGGAAGCAGCTGCAAACTCACGTGGCCGGTGCATGGTGGGGGGCTGAGCCCCTCCTGCCCTCCGGCAGATCCCCAGCTCAGCACCCGGCTCAGCACCCTGCAGCCTAAGCAGGATGGCACCCACTGCCCCTGTCAGGGGGCTGCCTGGGGCCACGGGTACAAGCGGGAGGACTAGGCTGGGCAACGTGTGTGTGGCCGGAGCTGGGGGGGCTGCGTGCAGGGGGAAGCCCTGTTTCAGGGGCACCCAGCCCCAGCTGCGCCCCACGACTCTGCCGCCGGCTTTGCCGGGGTACTGTGCAGTGACGGAGATGGAAGCCAGCTCCCACGCTCTCCCTCTAGCGGACACGGCCCATGGGTTGGCAGGGGGGCTGGGGGCCCCACTCAGCTCCTGGTGCTACCTGATCCACAGTGCCAGGAGGGGAACGTGCCATGGGCTTTTTGGCACATCAGTGCAGGCACTTGGGGATGCTCCTGCTGTCCCTGCTCCCCGCTGACTTTGGATGCACCGGTGCAGCTGGGAAAGGATGGAGCACTTCACACGCGGCCGTCGCTGCTGGGAGAAGGGATGTGGGTGCCACGGGGAAGAGGATGGGATCACGCGGGGGCTCTGGGGTGGGTTTTGGAGCTGATGTGAGCTGACACCAGTCCCACTGATACCGGGGAAAGCTCTGCATGCTCCCACAAGCTGAGGAGCCGACCCCTGGTTGCTACCTCTCCCCACCCAAGCACGCGGCGTTTCAGTGAATGTGCTGAAAAATAAACACGTTTCCTTATAGCTCCACATGCACAAATGTTACCCTTGGCTGCACGCGAGGGGCCAGCCGCCCTGGGACTGAAGGGCTTTTGTTGGGGAAACGGCTGCAAGAGTAATTTGAAAACTCCTTCTAGGTTTCTCTTCCTGCCTCCTACTCCCAACCTTTCCCCGGCTGGCAAAGATGATCCTGGGGGATTTACAGCTCTGCCCCACGGCTGCAGCCTGAACAGCTCAGGGAGCATCCTCCTTTGCTGGGGCAACTGCTGGAGCCCAAGCCCCTGCACTGCAAGCTCCTTCCCAGCTTTTCTCCCTGCGGGCTGCGTACGCCCCAGGCTTCGTCCGCTCTCCCAGCCCTCCCAATTAAATGTTTCCAAGTGAGGTTGTCTTGAAGTGTCTGCAGCTTCAGAAATCCCCGGCAGGTTGCCTCTGAGGAGCGGTTTCAAAGGCTTTAACTGCTCTCTGATACCAGCTCCGCGCCACTGCTGGGACCTGCTGTAGCTCTGGGGTCGCTGCACAGAGCCAGAGGGACCCAGGCACTGCTGTGCCGGGTTTTTAAGAAATGCCAGGTCAGGGTCACCAAACCTCCCAGCCCTTCATGCATGGCTCAAGCCCTGGGTGCGGCTCTCTGCAGACAACCAGGACAGGGTTGGAGCCAGCCTCGTATGGAAACATGACTTGTTTGCATCCGTAGCTACAACTATTTTCTTCAATAGCCAACAGCTACGTAAGGAGGAGTTTGATTTCATACGTCAGGATGGTGCCTGATGGAAAGAAACTGGGCGGTAGCTGGGCGGGTGTGCAAGCAACGCCGGAGCGATGGGGAACGCTCAGCCTTGTATTCGGGAGCTTTGACTTGGTGTGTGAGGCTTGTGGTTTGCTGGGCCACTGGCTGCAGGCTCAGAGAGGAGTGAAGAGAAATGCAGGGTGTAAAGCTGCTGCTCACGATGGTCCCTCCAGGGCCCCGGGGACAATTTCCAGCCACTGAGCAGAGGATGGTGCCAGCCCCAGCCGTGGCTTGGCAGATGGTCCAAGGAGCCAGCAGGCTGGGACGTCCTGCCGCCTGTCCTGGCCGTGGGAGGACAGCTCTGCTGCAGGGTCCGAGGGACGCAGGGCAGCGCGATGCCATCGGGACGAGGCCCCAGGCTCCTGGACGGAGGGGGACAGATGCTCCCCAGTGCTGCCTCCAGATGTGCATTTCATTCCAATTTAATCAGATATTTACTGTGAGACCATAAAGCCATGAACTGCTCTCGGACATGTTTCCAGGTCTATTCCCCCACCTCTTCCCCTGCACAGCCACCATTTCCCACCACCAAGCCCTTCCCTTGCTGTTTAATTGCCTCACTTAATCAATGCAAATGAGTTATGAGCCATGAATGGTCTCTGATCCCAGTGCAAATCCCTGTAAAACATGCAGCTGGAAAAACTCTTCCCCAGCCTTTGGCTGGTTTTCCTTGCGTGTTTGCTGAAGCACGTGCTGCTCCCTCCCAGAGGCAGGCTGTACCTGCTGAAGGTGGTGTCTGTTTGTCCGCAGGGTGCCGGCAATCCCACTCACAACGTGCCCTGCGCCGGGGTGGCTGGCAGAGCTCCCCTGGGAGCCTCAGAGGGCTCAACTCAAGGCATCAGGCTAGAAAATCATCAGGGCTTTTCCTTCTGTGCTGTCCTCATAGCAGCATGGCTCCGCTCTCATCTGCCTCCCCACCGATGTCCTCGGCTTCCACGCCTGCCCTGACCCGTGGGTGCTGCACGGTCCATTCCCTGTACTCCTCAATGGGCATATTTTTAATAACCCTGTTTCTGTGTATTGACTCTGTCCCGCACACAGCCCCTGCTCACGTTTGGCAGGTTGGCCAGGCTTGAACACCCCCAACTGTCACTGCCAAGCTGTATCAATATTAATTTCCAGTCCTGCATGAAACCTACTGAACCCTGGTGGCACATTGGCAAGAGTCAGTCCTTCGGGGGTTTATTGAACAGTTTCTTGTTGTAAACGTCAGGGAGGTTGGTTGTGAAGCATCAACAGTTTCCTTGAAGGACAACAGCTGGATCTATTGATGCGGCCATCCATCCATCCATCCATCCACCCACCCATCCATCCAGAGACCCCCCCCAAAGCAGCCCCTGCTACCCAGTGTGTGCAGAAGGAGGGCACAGGGGCAGGGAGGGAGGTGGGTCCACACGGAGACGATGGAGATCTGCGGGATGCTCCTGTCGGGTGCTGGGGATGAGTGAGGGGAGCGAGGGGCTGGGGGGGCGAGCATGGTGTGGCCGTGGCCGTGCTGTGCACACCGGTGCAGCTGCCGGGGTTGCTGGCAGGGGCCGGGCTGCTGGCGAGACGCAGCTGGATGGCTCCGCTTTTTTCCAGGTCTGTGTCTCAGTTTCTCTTTATTTTATGTGTTTTTATTTCCTATTAAAAGCACGCTGTCTCATTTCCTCCATGAAAAACAAGGCTCTTTCAGCAAGATGAGTTCCTCCAGCTCCAGCAAAGCCCCGGTCTACACTGAAAAATAAACAGGCTGTGTGGGATGCAGCTGCCTTCTCCTCATGTCCCTCACTGCCCCACGTCCCCTGCTGCCGGTGCTGGGGTTGGCTCAGGGCAGAGATGCTGAATCCTCTCCCCGGGGACAGAGGGATGGTGTCTGCTGCAGACACCCATCGGGCCAGCACCATTTGCTGCCCTGTGCCTTCCCTTCCCTCCCAGGAACCTTCCTTGTTTTGGGCAGGGTTTGGTGACGGCTAAAGGAGGAGGAACCAGCAACACTTTTGCAGGCTGCTGTGTCCCCTTGCCATGTTGGGAAGATGCTGGGGACCGCAGCAAAGGGCCTGGAGCCCTCTTAGTCCCCCAGCATCTGCAACCCTCCACCCGCAGGAGAGACAGATCCTCAGAGGCTACAGGAGCAGCTACCAGAGCATCTGCCTCAGCTGGAAGCAGCGGTGCAGATGCCTTCGAGATGAAAACACTTCCTCTGCTGCTCCACCTCCACCTGACATTTGGGAAAGCAGAGCGCAGCTCCCTGGAGCTTTCCGGCTCTCTTAATTGGAGCCATTACACACACTGCTCATCATGCCGAAAGGCGTGAAGCGGCAGCATGGGGCAGTGCTGGCTCGGGCAGGGAGCCTGGAGAGAAGCCGTCCCTGGCTGTTGTCTGGGGAACCGGGTGTTTATCCCGGCCGGCAGCGCTGGACCAGGCCTGTGTGGGTTGTCTGCAGCCTGGGACACGGCTGGCCTGCTGAGGGACCGGTTCCAAGGGTGCACTGAGTTGGTGGGTCTTCAGCGCTTGTTCCCGATGGCTCTGATGGGTACCACAGGCTGTGTCACCCATGGGAGAGGTCTCTGGGCGAGGGGTGAGTGCTTCGTGCAGTTGACCTGTTGCAATAAGCCAGCCCTTGCAGGGGCAGAGCTGAGCTGCCTGGTGCTGGAGTGCAGCCTGGCTGCCTTCCCCGAGCCCGAACACCCCAGAGTGGTGCCTTTGTGGGTGCAGCCCTGCCTGCCCTGCCAGTCCCCCCATCGCCTGCAGCTCAGCTCCAACAAAGACCCCCAGGTCTGCAGATTTTCACCATTTTGGGGTCAATTTTTTTTTTTTTTTTGGCCATACTGCAACTTAACATCCACCTTTGTAAGCAGAAGGCAGTCTTTCCGGCTGGTGCTGTTGCAGTGAGAAGATGTTGGGGGGGGGTGATGCCCCCCAGGGCAGCTGCTCTGCCCTCCAGAGCTGCTTGTGCTTTGCTCTGGCTCAGCTCCAGCCCATCCCTCCATGGCAAACACGGTGGTGGGCACGGCTGGAGGACAGCAGCTTCTGGGAAGGCTCCTGACAGCTGATTTTACAGTGTTGGCAGCTCAGCTCGGCCTTCAGTCCACTTCTGCTTCAATCAAAATAAATGTGCAATATTAAAGTATCAGAGCCGAACTCCCCAGGCAGAGAGAAACAGAAAGACGTTTATTTTCCAGCCCTGAGCTATGTATTTATTATGAAATGTTGGTGCTTGTCGGGGTGGAAGGCCTGGCAGGGCTCTGCAGCCACAGCTCGCCAGCCATGGTGCACTCCGGGACAGGGTGAGTGCCTCTGGCCAGATTCTGCCTGTGCCCAGCTCCTCAGGGAGAGGCTGCAGGCTGAGATGGCCACCGCAGAGACTGTCCCTTAAGAAGGAAAAACAGAAAGGGAAGAAATGAGATGAGGCTGGGGCATGTTGCTTGACAAGGTTTCCTTTGGAGGCTGAGGGCCACGGGAACAAACTCTCCCTGGGGATGGGGCTTCCCATCGCAAGGCACAATGCCGGCAGAGGGGAAGGGGGCCAGGGAGGGTAGCAGGGGGCTGGGAAAAGCGATGCGAGCTGCCAGCACGTCAGGCTGAGGTCTGACACATCAAAGGAAAGGCACAGTGATACCCGGAGCTGGTATTGCCTGCGAACACCCGACCTCTGAGCAATATCTCAGGTCTTCCCAGGTGCAGGGTGAGAAGCAGCTGTAATTACTGAGTGCGAGTGATTGCATTAGCCAGGGAGTTATCAAATGCCCTGAGCTGCTGACAGCAGCTCAGTTACTTCTGGATGGAGGAATGAAAGTTTGCACCTTCAGCTGGTGATTCCAGCTGGTTTTCAAGCCTGGGGGAACTGCAGAGGCATTGGGGGATGAGCCAGTGAAGGTCCCACTTTCCATGCCATGCTGGGTGTTGGTGCTGTGCTGGGAGCTGAGGACACTCGGACCTGTGAACTGCATCAGGTGGGGTTTGGTGTCTTGCACAGAGGTTTTTAGCCGTGACTAGCAGATGTTTGGGGTACATGGACTTGAATTTGCTGTGGAAATGTTTGTGTCTTCATCTGAGGATTTTCTGGGCTCTGCAAGTCAGAAGATGGAAAGTGCAGGTCTAGTGGTGATCCATGGGGACCGGCTGTGTTTACTGGGCTTCAGGAGCACTCTGGATGAGGGAGGAAATAACACATGCATAAAATCCTCTGAGGATGTAGAACTGGGAGGATTTGCAAATACCAGAGAGGACAGAGAGGTTAGAAAAATCTGCAGGAAACACAAAGGCCCAGTTCAGAAAATGCAAAGCAAATCCATCTGGAGGGGACCAGGGAATGGCAGCAGCAAGTTGCAGATGCCGTGAGCTCTTCGGGGCAGTGGGTCTGGGAAAGGCATTCGGGAGGTGCCGGCTCAAGTGTCCCTCTCTTTTAGGAAGAGGCTAGAGGGGCTCTGTCAGTTTTAATCCCTGCTAGCCAGGGTGTCCAAACAGCTCAGCTCCCAGCTGAGCAAGCAGCCAGGTTTTTGGCAGTGCCTGGGGCTTAGCTCTCCATAAGACCCACAAGCGGTGGCTGGCAGGAGCCCATTGAGCTGACCCGGATCTCTGGCCGCAGCCTTGTCCTCTTGCAGCCACTTTATTCCACGGGCGTCAGCTGGGATTGCAATCCCCAGGCTGAAAATGCTCCCTTTGGCTGCGGGGTGCCATCCCCAGGCTCCCGTTGCAGCCCTGGGGCCACAAAGGCACCTCACTGGCACCGCAGGGGTGTAGTGATTGCTACCCATCGGTTCGGTCTCTGTCTCTTTGCTAAATTGCTGTAACTGTCCTGAAGTGCAAAGACAGTACGAGGGGGAGGGAGTATGAATAATAATTGTGCAGCGAAATGCTGTAGGGAAATAATTTCAGCTCTTGGCAGTGGGGTCTAGCAGGGGGGACCTGCTCTTGTGCCGACACCCCTGAGCAAAAGCCCAATTAACTTTGGGTGTGCGGGACGAGGTGCTGCACAGCTCCGCTCCTGCGGTTTCTGATGTGTCACCCTTTCCACTGCCCTGCAAACCCAGCAGGGCTCAACGCTTCTCCCCAGCCCCTCGCATGCTGCAGAGCCCCCCGTTCATGTGCAGAAACCCCTGTCCCTGCTGCTGGCCTGTGAGAGCTGGGACGATGCTGGTGGTGGGGATGGTTTAATGTGCCTGGACCACCTCCATCCCTTTAGGCAGCTCCTGGGGAAGCATCCCCTCGCGTGGGGAGGCCCAGACGTCACCCAGGGCAGTGGGAGCGGGGAAGCTTTATGCAGTGTGGAGGCTGCGGGAAGATTAAAGGCAGATTGATTGGGCCTTAATAGCTCTACCATAAATTCCTTCTCCAAACGCTGTTTGAGAGCAGTGAAACCCCTGTGTTCCCAGAGCTCCCTTGCTTATTAAACAACCTAATGAAGTGATTTGATTAAATGCAGGGAAGTCTTTCTGGCTGCCCTGGTGCTTTGTAGCAACCTGGGATTATTGAAAGTGTTACTTGGGAGATGCCGTGCTTTAAGATGTGCCTTGATAACTATAGCTCATTCCTGATTTTGCAGTGGTTAATTGCTATGGTCGTTGTTTGTCACTTGGCTTGTGGGAGCACAGGAGAGCCCCAGGCATGTACCGATGCCCAGCCAAGGCGATGGACTCAAAACTAGAGATGCAAAAGGCTGTGCCTCTCTGCTTGTAGCTCAGGGGTTAAGTGACCGTGGAAAGTAAGATCCGGAGCTGGCAGCAGGGTTTATCCTATAGGAGTGCTGCCATTTGGGCCTGAGCTGCCACCACAGAGCACAGGGTGATGGACATCCCAGGAGGAGCAAGGGAGGTGAAAGGAGCGGGGTGAGTGCCAACTGTGAAGGCTCTAGCACCGACCACTGCTCTGCCTTCAATGGGAACTGGCACCAAGTGGGATGGGCAGCTACTGCCAGGGGCTCTTCTAATACCAATAATTAATAGCAACAGTAGTAAAAAGAGCTGGTGAATTTGAGAGAGAAGAGGAGAGTCCAGGCTGCGGAGGGAGAGTGGGAAGGAGCAGCATGAGTAACAGGCATAAAAAGAGAGGAGGCAATGTGACCTCTACAGATACACATATTACTCAGCTTCTTCTGGCTGCATCAAAGATTTTCTGACTCACCAGCCTGGGGATTTAACCCCTGGATCTCGGGCTGTGCTGGCAGACTGCTGGCGGGATGCAAGGAGGCGGCTGCTCCAGCTCCTCGCTCGTGCGGGAATGTGGCAGGGGGCTGCCAGGCGTCCCCCATCCTCTTCAAGGCAAGGAAGGTTCCAGGTGCCCCCCTGGGCTTTGGGGGGCATGGTGGGATTGCATGGGGACCCCAGAACTGAAGAGGTGGAGGGATGAGGATGGAGGTGGAGGGATGAGGTCCATCCCTTCCAGCTGCCTGCAGTGCCGGCTCCCAAATCCTGCAAATGCACCTTGTTTGCCCCCTCTCCTCCCTCCCCAGAGCCTTGGGAGCTGCCTGGAGCTGGCTGGGTCTGGGGGGTGACCAGGAGGCTGTGAGGGGGATCTGCCTTCCCAGATTCTCCATGCAAAGCTCCAGAAAGCCCCCTGTTTTAGCTCAGCCCCAGCTTCACCTTCCACATCCTTGGTGCTGCTGGGGATGGAGGGCTTGGGTGCAGTCTCCAGATAGCTCCCGTCCTCCTCTGCTCTCCTTCCTTGAAGGGGTTAAACTCTCCCAGGCTTGGGGCTGTTGTTCCCTTACACCTGTCTAGAGGAATAATTGGAACCAGGTTGCTGCTGAGTGGAGCTACTTGGTTGGAGAGTGTCTGAACTTCTCCCCTCATTGAACCTGGCCTGAAAAAAAGGAAGAAAGAGCCTGAGATGCTGATGGGCATTGAAGCCTGTCACCCCTGTTCTGAGAGTGGGAAAGGCAGGTCCGGAGGGATACCAGCATAGGAAACTTTCTGCTCCCTCTCACCCCAGATCACCTGGAAAAACAGGAAAGGAAAGAGGAGAAAGAAATTCCAGCAAAGGAGGGAAAAGAGCTGCAGGAGGCAATGTAGAGGCTGTGCCCATGGACCTGTGCCAGGGAATGGCTGGAAAGGGCTGGGAACAAGTGGGGAGAGATGGGGTGATAAGGGATGGAGCTCAACTAGGTCGAAAATACAGGAGGAACTTGATTTATTTGCTGTTTCCCTTCATCTCCTTTGCTTCCAATTTTCATGATGGTTTATGAAGAGTTTATCTTGAAGCTTGTGCAATGACTGGACTGACTCCACGCAGAAACAGACTTGGAGCAAAACCATCATCAGCAACACAAACCTGGAGCCCAACCTGGGCTGTGATTGATAATCCTGACTATTGGGGCCTCTGGAGTTTGTTTAAACCAAGCTGGGATTTTTGCCAAGACAACTTTCATTATGAGATTTCCTGTGCTGCCAGGAGAGGCAGAAACCTCGTCAGAGCAGCCTCTCCTGGTGCATTCCATTTTCCATTTCTGGGCCTTGGTTGATCTCTCTTTAAAAGAAGAAGAGAGTGAGAGCAGCGACTGGAGCTGGACAGGACCATGGGTTTCAGTTTCACTGGAAAGGCCCCATATTCTGCTTTTTTTCCACTCCAAAATAATACAAAAACAAAAATAAGACATTTCCCGTAAAACAGAACTGTTGGAAAAATCTCCCTTGGAGTTGAAGGAAACTTCTTTTTCCAATACAATCAAAATATTTCACTCCTATTTTTACCTTCAGCAAAGCCCTTAATGGGAAATTGAGACTGCTTTTAGGGATGTGATTTCACCTGCACTTGATAGTTTTTGCAGTGCTCAGCTCCCCAGGGCAATGCGTGCCTGGAGCTTGGGGGGGGGTGTCTCAGGGTGCTTGGCCAACCTCTGTCCCCCTGCAGCTGCTGCCTTGTTTTGAGGCAAAGGCTGGGGCTGAAGGAAGGGAACCGAGGGATGTTACCCAGCACCTCTTCCCACTTTCCCAACTTGGTGCTGGAACACTGTCAGTTCATGCCCCCAAAATGGAAGCGGTGAGCCCCAGTGTCCCAGACCCAAAGGCAACACTCCTGGTGCTGCTCCTACACGGGGGGGAGATGCTGAGCCCCCCCATCCAGGGTGAAATTAGGTGCCCACCCCCACCTTGTGAGCAACTGAACAACTGAACAGATTTCTGCTCCATCCCTTTGTACAATAGCTCTTTGCACAACCAAGCCTCAAATATTTGGGTGATCAGTGGCCAGAGAAGCCAAAAGGGCTGGGTGATGAGTCCATGTTCTGGATGATTCCCAGCTTTACCAGCTTGGGGATGATCCTGGGTTAATTACAGCCCTGCTCTTCCCCAGGGTGGAAGGAAAGCGTTTATGGGGAGAGGGGTGTGAGGATACAGCCCTTGGAGGACTGCTTCTGGAATGGTTTTGGAAATCTGATGCTGCCTCTGGTGCTTCCTGGCTCAACAGCTGACTCACGTGCGGTGCCCGCAAGGAAGAGTTAACTCTTCCCTGCAAGCACCGTGCATCCTGCTGCAGGGGAAAGGAGGGGGCTGGATTCACCCCCTGCTCCTGGCTGGGCACTCCAGTTGCTCGGGCATGGCCAAGTGTGAGAATGAAATAACCTGGCTCAGGGAAGGGGCTGTTTGAGGGCAAGAGAGAAAAGCCCACCAGGTGTTTCCTGGGGAGGGAACAGACCAGTTTCCCATGGGATCTTTATTCCTTGAAAGAGGCTGGTATGAGAAAACAGAGCATTTGCTTGCAAAGAAGAAAGGATGCTGGGCAGAGTGGATGGGTCTTGGGTTTGTGGTCAGAGCAAGGGAGGAAGAAAGAGTTGGGGACCGGCCACTGCAGCCTGAGTGCGTCCGAGTAGCCCCAACACCACTGCAAACATGGCTGTGGGTCTGGAGGGAGGGGGGGAAATTCGGCAGGAGGGTCGATGGGTGAGGGCAGCAGACCCTGGGGGCTGAGGATGTCCGAGTGTGGGAAAGCATGGATGGAAGCTCAGTGGGGTGGGATGCTGCTGGGGGCAGGGACAGGCAGCTCTGCCAGCAGGGCAGGATGTGGGCAGGCAGGGTCTGTGACGCAGGACCCGGGCGAGAAGCTGCAGAGGGACGGGTGCCTGCAGGGGTCTGGCACAAGGGTTAGGGAAAGATGGATTAAGTCAAAGCCCCTGGCAGCTCTTAGCAGTTAGAAAAATGAGCTGAATTTATAGCTGTAATATTTGGAGCAGTTTCTCAATATCTCTGGGGTTTTGACAGAGGCCTGTTTTCTACTCACACGCTGCCAAGCAATGTAGGCAAATCTGTACTGGGTGTAATATGCAATAATATAATGGGGCCCATGGAGATTACTCCCCAGATCAGACCTGTGCGTCCATCATCCCAGGTCCCTCCACCCCATCTGTGCTCTCTGGTTTCACCTCCCCGTCACGCACGGAGGAGGATACCGGCACAGGGACCTTGGGGACTGCCACCACCTCGAGCTGCCGGGGCAGCTCAGTGCAGTCTCCGTGCAGCAGATCTCCCAGCCGAGGCATACGGCTCTTTCTACAGCTTGGGATATCTCAAGTGTTTTTGGTGGCTGTGGCTGAAATGCTTTTGGAGGTGACTGTCCCCAGGCTGGGGTTTTCCTGGGGACAGCTTAGCGGGCAAGAGGCTCACTGTAAGAGCTTCTGTGGCTGAAGGGACACTGTCCTGTTTCCATCAGGATAATGCACTGTTTTATTACCTTGCTGTAGAAGTTTCTCCATGCTGTTTCACTCCTGCACATGAGAAGAATATTTATTGCCAGAAAAGAGCAATTACAAAGGTCTCCCCAACCATGCCTTCTCCAGTGGGGACTGCTGGCTAGGACAGGGCTGGTTTTACCATCGAGGTCTGTTAGCCCTAAATCACAGCATCCCAACTAATTTCTCCAAGGGGGAGCAGCCCCAGGGACCAGGACTCCTGGGGCTGTGCCTTGTCCCCAGCCATGGTGGTGGGTGCCCCCTGCCTGGGGGTGGAGGGGGAGCAGCAGCTGGGCTCCCGAGGCAGCTGATGCCATGTGAGGGAAGTGTCCGGCTGGCTCCTGCCTTTGGAGAGGAAAAATACTGGACCAGAAGGAGGAGGCAAGGATGAAGGCCAAACCCAAGGGAGGACTAGACACGACTCGGGTGTTTCCATTGCAAACAGCAGCTCGGCGATGAAGCCCAGACAGCACGAGGGAGGTGATGGAGGCCCTCGGCTTGGGGCACCACTGCAGCGGCCGGGCAGCTGGAGGGCTCAAGGGGCAGCTGCATGGTGGGCACCCCCTGCTTCCACCCCCACAGGGGCTTCCCAGGGGCACAGCAAGGCCCAGTCAGCAGTCACAGAAGTGTGTCACCCCGGAAGGCAGGGCAGATGTCCACAGCAGCTTGGTGACTCCTTTTCTTCTGCATCCCTGACACCTTTCGGATTGTCCAAGTCTTTGTCCTCATTGACTCCTGCCACCCCAATGTCCCCAGTCTCCCTATGTGTGGGCAGGCCTTCATGTATTTTATTATGTATTGATTTAAAGCCCTACTAAACCCTTGGCCTGAGCGGCATCTTGTGGTGATGGGTCCCACCGGCTAATTGTGTGTTCGGCTCGAAATATTTGCTTTCATGGTTTCCATTGCACTTCATTTGGAGTTTCATTGAATCACCCCCTTGTTCTTGTTTTAACCAGCACTGGCAGCTCTTCCCACTGCTGAGCTGACACCACGAACCCTTCCACCATCAAAAGTGCTGTCATGGCTGGAGGAATCTTTGCCAGTGCGGTACCCCCCGCCCCCCCCATCCCTGCTGCCAGTGTGGTCTGAAGCATGCTGTGCCTGGCTGAGCCCGTGGGAGACATGCCGGGGGTTGCAGCTACCTCTTGCCCAGCATGAATAGCGAGGAGGAGAGGGGAAAGTTGTCCTCTCTTTTGCTAAAAGCTAAATAAAGTGTGGCTGCTGGCAGGCAGCCAGCTCCAGAGCTCGGGGTGCCAGCACGCGGCCATCTGCAAAGTGCTGCAAGAGAGCAAGAAGTGAGCAAAGCATTGCAGAGAGTGTGTGGGGCAGCAGTATGCTGTGAGCTTTTCTCCTCTCCGACAGCCCTGGGGGGAGCAGGCAGGGCTGGGNTCCCCATGTTGGGGAGCACCGGGGAGCTGCTGGCTGGAGGAAGTTGTCAGCCCTGTCCCTCTGTGGGGCAGGATGGGGGGTGTCACCCTTAGTGCCCTGGCCTTGTGCCATGAGAAGGGCAGAGTGGGCACAAAGCGGGTCCCCAGATTGGCACTGTTTACCCCCGGGGGTAAATTGCTCTGCTGGGGATTTAAGGGGTCTGTGGCTGGAACAAGCAGGGGTGGCAGTGGGGGAGAAAAGGCAATCCCAGCCCTGCTCTAGCTGCATCTCTGGGATGTGCTGGCCCCAGCTGGTCTCCCATGCCCAGCTGCTCCAGGGAGGCAGGCAGGGGCTCCCCCCACTCCTGGCTGTGCTGGGATGGGGCAGTGGCACTGCTGCTGCTTTGTGCTGGGGTGAGGGAAACCACCAGCCAGGAAAGCTCCTTCACTCAGCTCCAGAATGTTTTGTTCCCAGCATGAGGTACTGCTAAACCCAGCACTGATAGGAACTGGTTCAGTGACAGGTCAAACTGCTGGAGCTAATAAGGGCGGGGAGAGGACGTCCTCGCTTTCCAAGGGTTGGAGCAAAGCAGCTGGCACTGGGAGAGCTGGATGTGCTGGAGCCTTGCTGGGTTTCTTGCAGACCCTGGCGGAGGGTGGGCACAGGAGGCCTGCTTCTTGCTGCCAAATCGGTTCCCTGGGCATGTGCCTCAGTTTCCCCCTCTGCAAAACAGGTGGCAGGATGTTGGAGGCAGCTTTGGGATGAACAGATGGGACATGACCTCCGAGATGGAGCAGCATTACTGGGGGAGGGTGCAAGTAACCACTTCCTAAAGAACAGTCCCACTGTGAAACACAAGCCCTGGGAGTGTCCCTGGGGAGCTTGGAATCACTTTGTCTTTGCTTATTTAAAATGTCACCCCTAATATTATATGAGCAGAGAGACGGGATGTTTCATAGCATCTCTGTACCATGCCTGGAGCTGCCCAGCTGGGCAATAATGGGGGCTGTTTTCTCTGGGGGTGCAGGGGCATGTGGTGCAAGAAGCCAGTCTGGTGTCACTGGGTTTTGGCTGGGGCAGGGAGAAGGGACCCCAGGGTCAGGAGGGGCCCCTGGCTCCCGCACTGTTGCCCTGTGCAGGCACGGTTCCCAGGGCCCCACGGTGATGTTCGGCCTCCGGCACTGCGGCCGTGAGCTTATGTGCTCAGCAGCCCTTGGCCCTGCTGCCAAGAGCTAATAAGCGGCTGCTCAGCCTTGCAGGGGAAAAAAAAAAAGAAAGAAAGAAAAAAGAAAAAAAAGGGGTTTTGGACTTCTCTCCCTCGGAGAAATGAGTCGGATGATTTAATCCCCAAGAAATGTGAGGTTTGATGAATTCTGTATCCCCTCCCTGCACTTAAAGCAGCCACGAGAATAGTGCAGAAGATGGGAGGTGGGGTAGGGAGGGGCTGGGGGGGGTGCAGGGAGGGCTGGAGGGGCTTGGTGGCTGTGGCACAGAGCGAGTGGAGCTAGCAGCCATGCTATGACCACCCCTGGGGACAGGGCCTGCCATGCTGTCACCTCGTCTGTGACAGGCAGCGGGGATGGGGTCCCTGTGTGCCACGATGCCAGTTCCCCATCACTGGGCTGGTCCCTGTCCCAGCAGAGAGCTTCAACGCCCTCCCTCCACTTTGCCCTTTGCTTGGCAGGGACCAAGGTTCCTCCAGGCTGTCCCGGCAATGAGTTGGCTGGGTCTCAGCCCCTTTTGGAAAGATTGTTGCTTCCCTATGGGGAGACCATTGCTTTCAGTTTGGCCTCACTCCTGGGCAGATTGGGAGGATGGGGGTGATGGAGTGGGTACCGTCGGGGTGGGCAGCAGGCGGTTTGGGTGAGGGCAGCATGCTCTGCGCTGGGGATGCAGATAAGCCTTGGGGCTGAGATGCAAGCACTCTCAGCCCAGTGCTCAGACTGGAGGGTGTGGGGGTGTGTGTGTGCATCAGCCCCTCCGTGCCAAGGCTGAAAAGGAATAAAAATAAAAGCTTTGCACAACTCTGGAAATACTATGGGTTGACTAAACAGAAAAGGCAGCTGGCTCTGTGGCCCTGCAAGCGCAGCGCTCTCTTCTGCCTCAATTTCCCCAGAGGATGATGGGGGATGCAGATCCCCCTTTCTCCCCTCCCCGCATCTTCGGCTCAGACCATGATGGGGGGCAGGACCGGCTGCTGGCTGTGCCTGGCTCCAGGGCTGGAGCCACTGGGACCATCCTGATTTAGGCTGGCTCGTGGTGCTTGTTGGCTCCTCATGCAGCATCACGTCTCTGGCAAAACCCAAGCGGAAAGGGGTTTACGGCTGCGGGCGGGAAGCTGAGGCACTGCGGCGGGGTTCACGTTCCTCTGCTGCGTCTGCACTGGGAGCCAGCGAGGGTGAGTGGCTTGCAGGCGTTTTCCATTCCCTAACCCTTCCCTGGCTGTTGCCGTGCCTGGGCTTGGGCACCCGACGCATGAGGCTCTTCTCCAGGGAAGATTTGCCCATAGGTTTAATGACCAAAGCAGCAGCTGTGCTCAAAATGGGTTATTTCTTATTTTTCCTCTCTTTTCTTTTAAACACCTGGCTGGGGCAGAGGTCAGCTGCCTTTTCAGCTGCATTTCTTACTTGGGAGTGAGTGCAGCTTGTTCTTTCCAGCCTGGCCCTGTCTCTGTCCATCTGTGCTGGTGTGTCCTGGGGTTTTGCTCTCTGGTTCAAGCAGTGTGAGATGCTCAGGGATGGATGGAGAGGCCAGGCCACACCTGGGAAGAAGGGACAGGTATATGGCATGACCATATTTGCATGGAAGGGATGCAGGCCGCCTCCTCCTCCTTTTGCCTCCCTCCCTCACTGTGTGCTGGGATCCCTGTGCTGGGGTGACCAGTGACACAAACGCCCTCCCTAGCCAAGCACCAAGCTGAACCCGCACATCCTTGCGCCTCTGGAGTGCTTTGGGCTGGGGGCTGCTTTGTTCAAGGGGGGGCTTCAAGCACCTTTCACATGTCCTCTCAGCAGCCACACTCATGGAGCACGTTCCCAGGTGTTGCCAGATGTTTGCTGGAGATGGAAACTTGGGCATGGAGCAGGCACGCTCTGCCCCTGCCCCATGTGCAGCTGGTGGCGGGAAGCACATCATGCATCATCTCAGCAACATGAGAGCGGGATCCATGCATTACAAAGCAACATACTTTTCCCCTTCACTCACTTCCCGCTCCAGAGCTTTGTTTGGAGCCAAGTGTTTCTCCCAGGCTCATGGTGATGCTCTCCTAGCTCTCTGGCTCTTGCAGCGGAGGCTGCTGTGTTCTCCCTCCGGGGCGGAGGGGGCTACAGCCCCGGGCTGGGATGGGCAGGAGCCTGTCACTGGCTCCCAGTGAGGTCTGGGGGAAGCTGAGTTTAATTTTCCAGACCGGTAGCCACCCAACACCAGTGACAACACCCTGTGGTGTGGCTGGTATGCAGAGCCCTGGGAGAGCCGTGGCTCCCGCGAAGGGCAGCGCAGCACCTTCCCACCGTGGTCCCAGGGGAATGGGTCCATCCCAAACTGCCAGACATCATTCTGGGGGGACCTCTGGGCTCCCCTTGTCCCCACCCAGTGGCCCCTTCCCACGACACCAGTGGCTCATGATGGAGAGCACGGCTGGCTTGCGAGGCTTTGCTGCCAAACGCCTGAGATTTCAACTTTTGCGTAGAGCACACGCTGCTCCGACCAAGCGGCTGCACGGGCAGCTCAGGTTTCCTGCTGCTGCTTCCCCCCAGCCCCCCCTTTCTGAAATTAAATTTTTTAGCTCTCTGAAGGGAGTTTTAAGATCTAGCCATCAGAAAGAACCACTGTGCCTTAAATCATCTGTGTTTGCACAGCACCGAGCACAGCAGAGGCTTGGCTTGGGACAGGGAGGCTGTTAATGGGATAACAAAGAATAAGCATCTCCCTCTGGCCAAATAAACATTTGAAGCTGCTATTCCTGACGAGCCCAGGCTGTGGTGTGGGGTGAGCTGGTTTGAGGACAGGCCTTTGCTCGGCTCTGTTTGAGAAGCCTCCAGCACTATTTTGCTCTGCAAAATTCCCCTTCTTGAAACCTCTGGGACTGGGACTGCCAGCTCTTGGCATGCTGCAAGGTCCCCCGGGGCTGTCCCCTCCATGTTGCCCCCAGCCAGGGGGAAACAGAGATGCTGTGGTAGCCTGAGCTGCAAACAGCCGGGGAGGCTGTGCTGTTGGAAATCAATGTGAGGAGGTTCAGGGTGTGATCTTCTGCCAGGGGCAGGGGATGCTTATTTTAACTGCACCTGATACGACCCATACGCATGCATGAGCACTATGGTGTGGTGCATGAGGGGTCTGGCTGGGATAGATGGCAAGGGCAGGGAGAATGAGGAATGCAGGTGCTTTTCTGTGTCTACCGTTTCCCAGCTGGAGACAATGAAGTCACCTGCTATAATGGGGGTTTTTTTGCTCACATCCCCCTCCTTAAACTTTCTGCTGCTCCTTGTTCGTGTTTTCTCCCTTGGGGCATCTGCACAGCTGTCGTCAACTCCCTGCCAGGATGGCCTGAGTGAGTGGGGCATGGCTGGGTGCCGAAACTGCACTGTGCCTGATGAGTGGGTGGGATGCACCCTCCGGGCTTGCTGGGGACCACATTCCTCCATGTTTACCTGCTCGATGGCTGTCCCTCATGTGGCCCTTGGTCGAGACAGGCCGTTCTCGCAGCCCTGGCTCTGTCTCCCAGTGCTTTCATGCTCAAACATTTCCTCTCCTTCCTCCGCCAGACCAAAGCAGTATTTCTGTTACAAACCTCTGCAGAACAAACAGGCTGTGGCTGGGAAAGGGGATAAACCTAAGGGACATGGCATCAGGGGACCAGGAATGACCGGGATGCTGCTAGCCCACAGCAAGGGCACTGAAACTCGGATCTCCCCAAGCCAAGAAGAGCCGTGAGAGCAGGTTTGCTCCACGTCCACCCTCCATCATCCCCTTTGCCTGCAAGAGCAGGGCCAGATTTTGCTCCAGACATAGAATAAACCGAGCACAGGGTGCCCAGAGCCACATTCAAGGCTGCAGCCTGTTGCGTCTTAAAAATTTAAAAGGACGGCTTTGATGGTGGATTTGAAACTTGGACACTGAAAGAAATTCCTGCAGAAAGAAAATTCAACAAACAAAGTCCCTTGGCTGAGAGCAAAATTTACACTCACCAGATTTGCTGAAGGTTTTCATGATTCCCAGCAACAGGAGCTGTGTTAGCAGCTTTGCAGGTCAGACAGCATGGTAGATAAGGTCTAGGATATGAAAGTTTTACATGTTGGCATTGCAGGGTGGCTTTTGTGCAAGCAATTGCCCCGTTTGGTGCCTCAGTTTCCTCCTTTCAGTGCCCAGCTGAGTATCTGTTAGTAAGCAGGAAAAAAACCCATGAAACATGTCCCCATGGATTTAGGCACTTTTGACTAGTTTTTAAAGCAATTGGCATGAATCTCCAAACAGCATATTCTTTCCCTATTGATTCTGATCCTTCTCCAGCTGGCAAACACATGTCTCCATCTCAACCCTTTGTTTAAATGATGTGAAATACCTATGTGGTTTCTCTCCATTCCTTTTCCTGGCTTGCACTCGAGCTACCTGCTGGTTTTTAGGCTTCCGAGTGCCCCAGCTTGCTGCAAGGCCAGGGCTGTGCCCTTGGACCATCCCGCTCTCGGCAGTCAACGAGCAGCACTCACCAGCAATACTCCGGTTTTGGGGTAAGGGGAAGGGCACCGTGTTGGGAACGAATATATTTAAGGGTTGTGAGGAGCCCAGGGCAAAGCAGGGAAGACCAGTGGGTGGGAACTTTGGGGGAGGCTCTGATTCTGGCTGTTTGAACTCGCTGTTGGTAGCCACCGTCAGCCGAGTGTAGGAGTGCAGGATCGAACCCTCCTGGACGGCTGCCAGCCTCCGGTAGGGTTTGGACTGGATTTTCAATGAGCCAAAGCAGGTCAAGTTTCCTGGCCCCCGCTGCAGATCAGCTTGACTGGAGAGAGGACTGCTCATGGGGAGGGAAAGACCCCCTGCTCCCTGAATCCCACATCCCAGGGATGCTCAGGACAGGGATGGCTGTAGGAGGGAGATCCCCCCCTCCCGGGGCTCCTCACTCACACCTGAGAGCTTTGAATATGCAACAGCTGCCTCTGAGCTCCTTGGAGCAGGAATGTCCCCCCTGAGCATCCACAAATGTGCCTGACCCAGCAGACACCTGGGAGCCCCAGGGGTCCCTCGTCCATGTCCCCTCAGTGCACAGTGGTTTTCCAGCCTGGGATCTGTCTGAGGCTCCATGCAAAACTGAGTGGCCCCGTGCCTGTGGCTCGCTCGGCTGCATGGCACCGCCATGGCTCCCCTCCCTTCTCTTTATTAAGTGCCATCAGGATTTCAATTAAAGCTTATCACCAGCTGGGAGCAAATGAACCCTGTCTCATGTTTTACAGGGTGCCATCTGCCAGGCAGGAGCAGAGACCCCAGCACAGGGCTGGCTCCCTTCGGCAGGGGTGGGGGGCAGCTGGAAGTCACTCTGGGCAGGTGGGGGATCCGGGTGGGACAGCCCCGGGGACAGGCTGGCTGGTGACACACGCCGAACCCCCATGCTCTGTCCCCCCATTGCGATTCAGCTGTGTCGCTGGAAAGCACCATCCCAAACGCACGCTCCTGGAAAAAACAGGGGCCGTGGCAAGGGAAGGGGCTTATTTAAATTATTAATTAGTTTTGTTTTTAAACACGGGCTCTGAGCAGCCTCCGCAGCAGAAGGAATTGTTATTAAACGCCAGCCCTCCGGCAGGCCGGCCATGTGTGCGCAGCAGAGCCCGCAGCGCTTGGCTGCCAGATAAAGACGTTATTGTTGTCATCATCGTGCCTTCGTCCCAGCCCTCCGCCTCCCACGCTCCCACCCACCCTCGGCCAGCGGCTCCCAGGAACAAAACCCCCGTGCTCGGCCGAGGCTCACTCGTGGCGGAGCCGCGGTACGGAGAGGAGGAGGAGGAGGAGGAGGGAGACAGCCAGAGAGAAACTTGTTTTGGGGATTAATAAGAGGCAGGAGGAGGGAGAGGTGCACACAGGTAAGCTGTGGGCAGGTGCTTTCCCCCAGGCTCTTCTTGCCTTGCCTGACCCTCCGACCCAGGACGCTGCACTGGTCCACGATGCTCCTGCCCTCTCCAGCCTCCCTTACATGCAAAGCAGCATCTGCTCTTCCTTTTTTTTCCTCTCCTCTTGTTGGTTTTTCTATTCTTCAGCAGCTGGAGTCTTTGTTCCTTCCCTTTTCTCTTGTTGCAAAGAGTTTTTCTCGGCATGGGGCAGGCTGGGGTGGAGGGGGGGAAACTTCGGGCTGCAAAGTCAGAGGAAAGTTCTGTGTGAGAGAGTGTTGCAGCTACTGCCAGGCGTTTTCTGCCGGGGGTGAGTGAGGTCCCCCTTGTCTCTCCCAGCCCGCACCGACCTGTGCTCTCACACGCTCACAGTTCCACGCACGCTCAGCTCTGGCTCTGCAGCCAGGGAGGCAGAGATGGGGGTGTGGGAGTCGGGGGAGAGTGGGGGGCTGCACAGCCTGAGCCATGCCCAGGACAGTCTCCTGCCTTGGAAAGTGGCAGGGAAAGCATGCAAGGAGGGGGAGAGGCTGAAAGGGGAGCGGACACCTCCGGAGCCAGGACTGCTACCACGGAGCCTCTGGTAACATCGGGTCACGGCACCTTCCTTGTGCTGAGCATGGGGTCCAGCAGACAGGCTGGGGAAATGGCCAGGGGGGTCCTGCTCCTGTTGGAGGGGGGCTCTGCGCAGCCCCTCACCCCATGCCAGAGTGGGGAGCAGGGAGTTTTCCTGCCCTGCGGAGGGGACCAGCATTGCGCCGCTTTGAGAGCAAGGTGGGAGAGAGCAACCAAACAGCATCTCGATGCTTCAGGGGCACTCTTCGGCAAGCTGGTTTTCTGCCCAAAATGTAGGTGATAAAACTCCTTCTCTCCTGCTTGACAGGCAGAGCCCTGCCTGGATCACCTTGACCATGCCCAGGGTGTGTAACACCACTTTTGCTGCCTCGATCACCAAGATTTGAGCCCAGTCCAGGCAGGCAGAGAGGTGCAGCCCTCTCTCCGCACCCTGCCGCGGGGTGAGCTGCCGTGTAGGTCCCGTTTGGAGCCAGCTCTTTGTCTCTGCTCCGGCAGAGGCAGGAGATGATGGGAGGAAGCGACAGGGCAGTGATGGTGTTTGCTGAAGTCCTGGGGAAAGGGTTTCATTGCACAGAAGAGACTCATCCCAAACCCGCCCTTCCCTGTCTGTTTGAGAGTTTTAGGAAAAGCATCTACAAGGCAGAAAATGGAAATTCATCCCCTTGGCAGCTGGACACAAAGCATGTCGCACATGAGGGCTTGGAAACTTTCCTGGGAGCCTGTGACGATTGGCATTCCTTATGTGGTGCTCGGCTGATGATGCTGCCGGAGCTGTCTCCTGGGAAGCACCCTTTCCTCGGCCAGCCCTGGACAAGCAGCGTGGAGCAGAAATGCAGGGTGCTGAGTGTCCCTGCTGCCCTGGGGAAGGGGAGAGGCAAGGAGTTGAGTGTTTTCACCTGGGAAGAGGTAAAAGTACAGCTGTGGGAGGTTTCCTCTGCCCTCGGGAAGAGGCTGGAAGGAAGGGATGAGGCAGCAGCAGCTGATAAGGTATCAGAGCAGTTTCCCACCCTTAGAGAAAGCAGAGCTGGAGGGAGCAAGGTGAGGCATCTTCTTGGAGGGGAGCAGGGTGTGCATGGGGGGCAGGCTCAGGGGCTGGGCTGCGGTCGCTTTGGCAACATTTTCTCCCTTGATTTGCTTTTTTCTGTGTCCAGCCAGTTGCACCGTGTGTGGCAGAGGCAGGCTGAGCCAAGAGCAGCCCTGGGAAGGGTCAGGACATGCAGTGAGGGAGGAGGAGGAGGAGGAGGGAGGAATTGCTGACACGGAGAAGGCAGCAGAAAGGTGTTTTCTGCCAGGACTGCCTTTCCGCAGACCCTGCTGTGGGAGGAGGTTGCTGGAGGGAGCAGTGAACGCAAGGAGCCTTTCGCAATGAGCCTGGTGACTGTGGTACAGTGAGGAAACATCCCTGGCATGCTGAGGGACGCAGGAGCCGTGCGCTGTCATCCCCATGTCGTGCAGTCCTTGGGCTGAGCCCAAAAGTCTTGCTCCAGAGCCCAGGAGCATGGCCGAGCTGCTCTCTGGCAGGGTCTCCTGAGACACCCATTGCCTGCATGGACACAGCACTATCCCCGCAAGAAGAAACGTAGCGGGGGCCGAGCCCCTGCGGCTGCCTCGGCGGTGTGCTGGCTCCAGCCCCAGCCAAGCAGGCTGCCTGCAGCTCTGCTCCTCCCTGGGAAAGTGCTGGGAAAGGGCGAGAAGAGCAGCTTGTTGCATCAGGGCTCTGCTCTCCAGGGGACCCTGGGGATGCCTGGGTGACAGCGTGTCTGCCCTCCCCTCAGAGGATAGCCTTGCACTGTGTTTAGCCCTTTTCCACCATTCCCAGCTCTCCAGCGCTGCTGGATAAAGAGCTCCCTGTTTTGGTTACGGCTGATCAGACCCAGACTCTTGCAGAGACATGAACAGGCTGTTGGCAGTGGTTGGACACGAGGGAAGCCGATGAAGGAGCTTTGCTGGCTCCTTTCGGTTATTTTTAGCTTGCCCTCCTTGTTCTGCTCCAATGTGCAAGTTCTCAGTCTGGGTGGGGGTGTTTTCCAGCCTGGGGGCTGCAGGGATGATGGGAATTGGGGGTCGCAATGGGAAAGCTGTGAAGGGAGCTAGCAGGGTTACGGGCAACAGACTGGAAAGGATCCCCGGTCCAGCCATCTAGGCTTTCCCCTCTCCTTCCGAAGTTAAAAGCTCCCTTTATCCCTCCCAGCACCTCCACAGGAGCAGGGATCCCAGATACATCGGTGACAGCTGTCCAGAGCCAGCTGCTGCTGTCTGCATATCTAACTGCTGCAAGAGGAGGTGGGGAGGGCAGGAGGCACCCAAGAAAGAGCATTGGGACTTCTGCCAGTGACAAATCCCCCCGTGACCTTTACATAGCTCTCTCTTGCCCCGGAGGTTGTGATTTTTGCCTGCCCTTGGCACCAGTCACTGGGCTGGCAGGGAGCACGGCTTGGGAGCTGTGGGTTAGTGAAATGCAGCAAAGGTAAACTATCTGGAAAGCAAACACCGGTGGCATTTGGGGCTGGAATTTCCAGCTGTTGGGCCGAATTTTTGTCAATTGTAATGGGATGACTGAGGGAGCAGCTGCCTCTTTCTGGGAAAAACCCTGGGCTGGCATCTGTTGGGTGCCTTGGTCTTGCTCAGGAGGTGTCAGAACCGTTTTTGTCCAGGAATCAAGCCTTTTCTCCACACCAGGTGGTTGGTTTCCTGAATGCATTCATTGCTTCATGATTTAACTTTATTCCAGTTGCATGGATTCCTTATGGGTACCCAGGATCCAAGGCGTCCTGTCCGTTGGGGAGTGGTGAGAAAGGTGGAGTGGAGGCAGTTGCAGAGCAGGCACTGTGCCATGGCTCTGGCCGCGGATTCGGCAGCCGGTGCTTGTGCAGAATCAGGGTGTGGGATTTTGAAATCTGGCTTCTTGCATTCACGCCAGTAAATTCAACTGCATGAAACTGGATGGAGAACAGACTGCCGACCATATCAGGTCCAGGGGGAGTTGGCTTTGAACCTTCTAGTGTGTTGGGGGCAATTGTAAAGCTCGTGGTGGCCTCAGGCTTCCCACATCCCTGTTATTTTGGATGCAGGGCTGTTGCGGAGACCGCTGGCTGTGAGCTGGTTTCCTGCAGATTGCTTGGAAGTGGGTCCTGCTTTCCCGGACCAGGCTGGGGAGCGGTGCGTAGAGCCTCTGCGGGGAGCTGCAGCTTTGCAGGGAAAGGCTGGTGGGGACCGGCAGCCGAGAAGGGTCATGGCAGTGCTGGCTCTGCCCAGCTGTGATGGGTAGAGGGGCTGTGGCAGTCCCCGTGGGGAGGTGACAGCAGGTTGCAGGCGGTACAGCAGACAAAAGGGGATGCATCTGCCTCCTGACACTCTCCTTCTGTGCTGACAAATGCCACATGATGCTGCCGCTCTCCAGCCTGAATTTCTGGCTCGCTGACTATTTCTGCTATATGCCGAGTCCCTAAACATCTGCAATGTTAAAGCCTCATGCAGAGGGGATTGTGCAAGCTGTGCAGGGCCAGGTCGTTCCTGGAAGGGCTCAGACCTCAGCCAGCTCCTGAGACCAACGGCGTGACAGCTCTGCCCTGTCCCCCACCCTCCCTGTGACATTGCCCGGGGCAGCTGCCGGGTGGCCCGAGCTGAGCATCACCGAACGCCCGGATTGTAGCGTGTATAGCGTGTACTGTCTGGAATATCATGTCCCAGCTGCCTCCTCCCCTCTGCAACAGGCCAAATGCAGACCTCAACCCCTACCACTCCCCAGGCATTGTGGGTGTTAAAATCCAGGTCTGAGTTTTGGAGCGGAGGCAAAATCCCATGGAAAGGTCTGGGACAAGGTGGGGGGAGAGCCACGTGCAGGGAGGGACGTGACTGGGAAAGGAGCAGGGTGCTGCGGGGCCAAGGAGGGGACTGCACGTAGAGCAGCTCCCTGTCATGAATCTGCCCGTTCTCTGCAGCCTGCCGTTGAATCGGAACTCTTACAGCACAGAAGCACGCACGTACATCCCCAAAGGGGTCATAGAGCAGCACTGCTGAGCTGAATATCTGGCAGCATTTGGGCCCCGTTGCTCTTCCCCTGTTCCTCCCTTCCCCCAGCGAGATGCCAGAGCTCTGATTGAAAACAGCAGGCATGTGAGGCTTGTAGGGTTAAACAGAGCCAGATGGGAGCAGAGTGAGACAAAAAGAAAAGTAGGAAAGTAACAGGCTGGGTCTGGAGGCGGGGGCAAGAACAGGATCTTTTCTTGGTGAAAGTCAATTACTTGGAGCCCCAGGAATGCATGGGATCGCTTCAAAGGGAGCCAGGCTGGCGCAGTCCTGGGAGCAGTGGCCCATCGAGGGGCCCTAAGGGCATCCCTGGGTGGGATGTGGACATTGGTAGGAAGCTGTAAGCAAAAGGGGGGTGGTGTGGCAGGGGGCTACCCCAGCAGTGTTGGTCTGCGCCACTTGCTGGTCAGATGAGGGCTGGGGACATTTCCCTGCTGCTGTCCAAAGGCAAATGTGATGTGCCCGGCTCAGCCCTGCCTGTTTGCTGCTCCCACTGGGCATGCTGATCTAAGCGGGGCTGGCTGCGTCCACCGCACCGGTGCTGCTGGCCCCTGTGGCCACGACAGCAGGGCTGTGTGCCAGCAAGCTCCACTCCGTCACATTGCATGGGAGAGAGCAATGAGCCAGGAGAGCCTGATTTCTCTCCAGCATCAGCATCGCCAGCTCCAGCATCACCAAAGGCTTCTGCCCTGTGCTCCAGTCCCAGCAGCACTGGCTCCCACAGCAGACACTGTTTCCCCAGGAGATCCATCTTCCTCTGAGTCTCCTCATCTTCCTCCCAGTCTTCCTCCCTGTCTCATCTCACTTTATTCTCTTTCCCACCCTGCCTCTGCCTCGCTCCTCCATCTGCCTCGCTGTGCATCCAGCTTGGCTCTGTTCCTGCTGGGGTGAAAAATGCCACTGGGAAAAGCCTGGCGAGCACCCCAAGGTATCTGCCCAGGAAGCCCACTGCCTGGTCTGCTCCAGCTGGCCCCAGGGAGTGTCGGAGCATCCAAAGCACCTTCTGCACAGGGCTTTCTGGGGAGCTCATCTGCCACAAGCTGGATCCCTCCATCCTCCAAGGCATCAGCTGGAGAGCTACCAGCAACAGTCTTGCAAGGATGATTGCTGCTGTTCCAGGCAGCAGCGGGGAGGGCAGAGATGGGACAGGCAGCCTTCATGGGCTTGATAACAACCCGGAGAAGAGGGAGAGGTGGTATGTGTAAGGTGTTGGGCTGGTGTCCAGGAGAAACTCTCTGGCTTGGGGCAAGGTGAGACCTCACCTGACCCCTCCAGATCTCCCATTTCTCCTGGGAGTCTCTCCAGGTAACCAGCCCAGCCCAGCACCCTCCAGTGAGTCTGGAGGTGATGGATCAGTTGTTTGAGCAGCACAGGGTGCTGTATAGCCAAACACCTTCGGTATTGCCCATGCATAATCTTGCAAATGTCCTTTTTATCACACAGCCTTGAAAATGGGCTGTCCCGCATTAAAGCCTTGTTCCTGAAGCACAGGGCCATCCATCTTTGCTGCCCCGCTAACTGCTGCTGGCCTCCCAATACTGTTGCTCAGCCAATTTGCTACTGAATCATTGATTTTTTTGGCTCAAGTGCAAAATTAAGCCTAATCCATCAAGGTGTCTGAATGGGAAATCTATCCTTCAGGGAGAGGGCACAGTGGCGTTGGGGCTTCCCGGGGGGCCAGGCTCTGCAGCACAGTGCTGGGGGTGGCATGTGAAAAAAAAAAAACAAAACAAAACCAAATAAAAAAAACCCCAACACCCCCCTCCATAGCATAAAGCTGAGCCAGAGAGAGGGGATCTCAGTGACTCATGCTCTAGAGAGGGGTTGGATTTAAAGATGACTTCCAAGGGGAAGGAGAGAAAATAGCAGGTTACTGGCAGGGATGTGGGGTAAGTTCCTGCCTGTCAGTGATGAGGGAGATGGGAGATGATGCGGTACCTAAATCAGGCGCTTCCTAACCCTCCTCTTCTTGTTGCCTCCCTCAGGGAAACATCTGGACCATGAAGGTGGCCTTCAGATTGCTTCTCCCGCTTGTTCTTGTGCTGATCTCAGAGGTGAGCGGGCAGCGGAGGAAGCCTCCACGGAAACCCACCCGCCCACCTCCTGAGTTCGTTGAGCCCGTCGAGCCAACGGAGCTGCCTCCACCCCTGCCGCCGGGTCCCCCCTCCATCTTCCCCGACTGCCCTCGAGAATGCTACTGCCCTCCAGACTTCCCCTCTGCCCTCTACTGTGACAGCCGCAACCTGCGGAAGGTCCCCATCATCCCATCCCGCATCCACTACCTCTACCTCCAGAACAACTTCATCGATGACCTCCCGGAGGAGTCCTTCAGGAACGCCACAGGGCTGAAGTGGGTCAACCTAGACAACAATCGCATCCGGAAGGTGGACAGGCGGGTTCTGGAGAAGCTGGAAAACCTCATCTTCCTCTACATGGAGAAGAACCAGCTCAAGGAAGTGCCTGCCTTCCTGCCGCCCAACCTGGAGCAGCTGCGTCTGAGCAGGAACCAGATCTCCAAGATCCCTGCTGGGGTCTTCAACAAGTTGGAGAACCTCGTCCTCTTGGATCTGCACCACAACAAGCTAAGTGATGGGGTCTTCAACAAAAATACCTTCAAGGGACTCAAGAACCTCATGCAACTCAACCTTGCCCACAACATCCTGAGGAAAATGCCCCCCGGGGTGCCCAGTGCCATCCACCAGCTCTTCCTGGACAGGAACAACATTGAGGACATCCCCAGTGACTACTTCAAGGAGTTCCCCAACCTGGCATTCATACGGCTCAACTACAACCAGATCTCTGACAAGGGGCTCCCCAAGAACTCCTTCAACCTCACCAACTTGCTGGTGTTGCACCTGGCCCACAACAAGCTCACCAATGTCCCTTTCATCAGCCCCAAGCTGGAGCACCTCTACCTGAATAACAACTCCATTGAAAGTGAGTTGCACTGGCTGGTCGGGAGGCTGTGGTGAGGTCTGTGGGGGAGCAGATGGGCTTGAGGATGGCACGTGTTTCGTTGAAAAAGGTCATTTTTTGCCCAGTGGGATGTGAACCCTTCAAAGGGGGATGCAGTGGTGAGATAAGCTGGGGGCTCTTTGTAGGTGAACAAGGCCCTAAGGGGGATGGATTTGCACATGGGGAAGGGTGGCCTGAGGGTTAGGGTGGTAGCTGAGGAGCAGAGCTAAATTCCCCCTGGTGCTGCAGGTTTTTTCTTGTTCCTTGTCATGGGCAGCTCTTCTTTGGGGCCACCTGCCATCTAAATAGTTACTTCCCCAGCAGGGCTCAGAAATAGGGATATTTAAAAAGGAGAGTCTGTGCACATATTTTAAGAACAGATGCCAAATACGCAGTCAAGATGGTTAGAAATAACCCAGCTTAGCTCTCGAGCTGAGCCTCACAGAGGAAGGAACAGGGAGAACAAGGCTGTGATGGAAGTTGCCTTGGCAAACCAACCGGGGCAGTTTCACACCGTTCCAGGCAAAGCACTGCAATTTCACGGGAGAGGTGCTGGCCTGTGAAATGTGTAAACATAGCCAGCACATTCAAGAAGAAGACAAAGACCCATTCCTGGTCACCTCAGATGTTTCTGCTATTAGAGGTCCAGCAACCTGCTGTCCTTGTAATCCATGGGGGAGCAAGAATGTGGTGCTCCTGCCAGAAACCCTCTATGTGCACCGGGAAAAGCGTGCTGGGCTCTTCTATTTCTGGCTGCGGTGGGGTATATGGGGGCTGCAGGACCCACCCAAGGCACTACTCACCTGTGAAGCAGCCACCGGGCAGGACACTGGTCCCCACAAGTTGGTGTGACACAAGCACTTCCACGCTGCAGTGTTTATTGCGCAGTGATGGCGCATGGCTTTGTATGTAAGAGTGATCCACTGCCAAAAAGGGGTTGTAAAATCACAGAGCAGCTTTAGTGGGCCAGCTCCTGCCCAAACAGGGCGCTGAACGTGAGCCAGGAAGGGAAGAGCAAGAAAGCTGCTCTTTGCAGGCAAGCACTCATAGTGTTACGGGATGTGATGCCAGAGAGAGGGACAAAACCCTCACAAAGGCACATCCCTTCTCTCAGGGGGCCACCGGAGTCGGTTCCCACGGAATAACGACGCAGTGATGAATGCCTGGTTCAAATGCCAGTTAATCTGTGTTTTATTTAAACACCACCAAACTGGAGCCAAGGGGCACACTGGGGCAAAGGTGGTGACTGCTGCTGGGTTCACACACACCGGTACCCAGGTCCTGCTAGGGCTTTCCATGGAGAGATGCCTGCGTGACCATGCACATCATGTCTCAGCTCTTTTTTTGCCTATTTTACCCAGCTTTTATAAGGTTTCAGTCCCTGGAGTTGGGTAACAACATAAGAATCCCCAGGTTTATTTTCCGTAATGCAGGCCCTGGGGTGGGGAGAAACACGTGGAAATCCAGAAGCAAGCAATGAGCCGGTTATTGACGTTATCTTCAGTGTAACGGTGCTGGAGCGTGTTTCCTTGATGTTTTTTTGAAGGCTTAGGGCTGGCTCGGCAGGTTTCATGTTTGAAATAATCCCTTTTCTCTCTCAAATGACATTGCATCCCTCACCGCGCTTTGGCTGAACGTGACCTACTTCATTCCTGAACAAAAGCAAGATTTTCCTCTCACTGGGGCAGCGCTGTCTTCTGGGAGAGGCTGGGGATTCTCCCCCTCGGTTGCAAAGCAACCCCATTTTGGGGTTCAACAGAAGGGCAGGTAGAGAGGGGGGTCTCTAGCATCCCCCTCTGTCTTCCCTTTCCTCTAACCTGCAACCCGCTTTTCCTCTCCTCCCTGCAGAAATCAACGGGACGCAGATCTGCCCCACCTCACTGATGTCCATCCAGGACTTCTCCCCCTCCGACCTGGACAGCGTGCCCCGGCTCCGGTACCTGCGGCTGGACGGGAATCTCCTGAAACCCCCCATCCCCTTGGACCTGATGATGTGTTTCCGCCTCCTGCAGTCTGTGGTTTTCTAACCCTGCCCAGCAGCGTGCCTCTCCCAGGACTTGGCTTTGCACAGAGACTCAACCCCCGTCAGTGTTTGACACATGGGACCCTCTTTGCCTTCCTCTCCCCCTGCTCACACCACCCCTCCATCCCTCTTGCCTCTCCCCCTTTCCTCCCCTGCAGTGGCCGTGGACAGACGTGGCATGTGTATCCCTGGGGACCACTGTCCGCAGGACAGCACCACATCACAGCAGCCATCCCAGGTCGCAGCATCAGCCTGGGGTGGCTGCCACGCTCACCCCATTTCCCTGCCTGTGGGCTCTGCCTTCTCTGCCCTCCCCCAGGCCAGCCCTGGAGCTGGCTCCGTCTCTCCCCTTCCATCCGGCAAAGTTTCAGGAGGTTGGATTTGGTCCAAGCCAAAAAAGCATCTCTGGGTGGAGCTGATGAGGGAGCCCAGGGGTCAACCTCGCTGCAGGACTTGGGTCGTATCATTGCTCCGGGTGGCCGCAGCTGTGACAGAGATGGAGGAGGGATGCCCTGGGCTGGTGTGCCAAGGGTGCAGATGGCCACCCTGCAGCTTTAGGGTGCAGGGCGATCCAGCCAGGTGTACCGGTGATGGGGTGGCTAGGGGAGCAGGATCCGTGCAGGAGGAGGGTGGCCGGGTCTGGCACTGACCGGCAGGACCGGCAACGACACCTCGTGGCCACGTCCCAGGGCCCCGGGCGAGGGTCACGCTCATCCAGCCTGGGCCCTCCTGGGGGCTTCAGCCTTGGCTCCGCATTGCTCTGGAGGCCGAGGGGTTTATTCCCTCGTGGTGGTGTGAATTTGGCAGGAGGGAGAGGGGAGGGCATCTGGCCCCTGCAGCTAGAGCTGGGCTCTCCTGCGCCCTGCGTGGGTTGCACCTTCCCCGCAGCAATACACCACGCATCCTCCTTTGCAAGACCAGCCCCCTCCCAGGCTTTCATCCCTCCCAGGCTCCCCCCCAGCAGCATCAGTCCACCGGTGCAGCAGCCCCCTCCCAGCATCCTGCATCCTCCCCGTGCTGCGGGGATGCAGGGCTCAGCGCATCGGCCGCGCTCTGCTGCTTCCCCGATGCGGGCAGGACCCAAAGTCTGTGGGACCCCAATGCTGGCGACTTGCCCTGGACACAGGACCCCCCGCCGGGGGCAAAGCAGAGCTGGCTGCTTTGCAGCGATGTCAGCAGGACACTTGCTCTCGTATTTAGGTACCTGGGGCCAGATGCTGCCATGGGTGTAAACTCAGGCTCTGCCAGGGCTGGGTTGACCCATGAGATCTCCACTCTGCTCTCACAGTCCCTCTGCCCTCCTGCCTTGACTCCCACCTCCGGGAAGTTTTACTCTCTGTTACTTTCTTGAACCAAACACACATGACTGGTTTTGCCTTTTTTTTTTTTAGAAAAAAGGAAAGAAAAAGAAAAAGGAAGAATTACTCTTTTGGAAAAGCTATTTTTTATTTCCCCTTCTCCCTGTTTTCACATGTATTGCTTCCCTCTTTGATAGCTGTACCTGCATATATAGGGTGTCTGGGTTTAGGGGGGGTTATACTCTTTTTTTTTTCCTTCCTGATTCTCAGGATTTAGATTTAAGGCTGAGCATTAGAGGAAAAAAAAAAATCCAACTGAAATAAGCATTAAAGTAATAGACCAAAGAAACCAGCTGTTACCTCCTTTGTGTTCAGCCACCAAAACTGACCCTTCTCTGAGACGGGCATGGACGGGCACTGTGTCCCGCTCCTTGGGAATGGGACAGGGATGCTCCCCGCAGCCTGGGGACACACCAGCGACCCTGCGAGCTGGGTGCTCCCCCCTTCCCAGTGCTGGAAGGTTCATTAAACCTCTGTGCTAATTCAGGCTTGTTTTCTCATCATAAATATCTATTCTCCAAATCTTCCTCCAGTGGGCTTTATTGGGTTCGACAGGTTTCAACCTTAAACCCGGAGACCCTATGTATATATTTATATATAATGTGTATATATACTGGTAGACTGTACAGATATATCTAGAGACATATGTAGTTCTCAACTGATTTCAACTTAATGGTATTTTCACTCCTACTCTCTGCAGCAGTGAAAATAAAATGATTCACAAGGGACCCAGAGCCGCGGTTGGACCTGCCTCTCTCTGATCCATCCTCATCTTCCTTGCTGCATGGGAGCTGCTGCTTCATTCAGGACCAGATTTCCTCTGTTGGGGCCAACCTTCCCACCGGTCAGAGCCTGGCAGACCCTGGGGTCCCTGCAGTGGGAGGCTGGTGGGCTCAGGGCTTGGTTGGTTGTGGTGTGCCCTTGCTTGAACCGATGCTGGGTTGGACTCGCAAGCAGTGCCAGCATCAAAGCAGCAGGCACACCTGCAAAACCTCCCTGCAGAGCGGTGGTGGGCAAGCTTATGGAACATGTGCCTGTCTTAATGAGCACCTCTGCTAATTAAGAGAGCCCTACCTCCTCTGCAGCTCCCGGGGCCGTGGCTGAAGCTGATGGGTGTTATTGTCCCTGCAAGCCAGTTTGGAGAAGGCAATGGCTGCGTGCGCTGTGTGTTGGGGCAGGGTGTGTGAACTTGGGCTGAGCCGCACCCACGTCACCTTCATGATCCCAGGGGAGCCGGACAAACGTCCCTGGGGTGAGTTTGCCCCGGGAGAGCAGCACGGAGGAGCTTCAGGGCATGCACAGGGGCATCCAGGGGGGAGGCATCTCTCTGACCTACAGCTATGAGCCCGGATCCATCCCCAGGGCTACGGTCATGCGGGGTGTGTGCGTGTTTTCACACGAGCGGAACGGGTGTAGGCAGTGACTTATCCTTCTGCCCATCGCCGCAGCTTCAAAAATCTCTTGCTGCTGCTCTCCCCACGTGAATCATGAGCGGAGAGGGAGGATGGCTGTGGGCGCGGGTGTAAACGCATGGGCTGCGGCGTGGGGCTGCTCACGGGAGTGTACACGCTGGCAGGAGGGGATGCATGTGTGTGTGTGTGTGCAGAGCAGGCACAGGCAGTGAGCTCCCCTTATGTTTTTGTGCCGGAGAATAAGATCTCTGTATTTTGTAATCGGGGTGTGAATCATGCACTCCCCTGTGCGCATTCGCTCGCTGCTTCCCCGGGCAAGTCAGCCCTGTCTCCTGGGGGAGCCGAGCACCGCAAAAGGAGGGGGGCTCGTTTCTTCTCTCTGCAAACAGTCACTGTGCCACCTTGGGAGCGGGGCCTGGGCCATCGGTGTGGGAAGCCCTCCCCTCGCTGTGTGTGCTGTGGGGTCACAGGGAAGGCTGGAAACCCCTCATTAGTGGGGGGGCTGAGTGGGGCTGTTGGGGTGGGCATCAAAGGAGGCTCCTCAGTATGGTGGGTGCTGATCTTCCTGGGCTGTGGGCCCACTGGGGAGCAGCTGGATAGGGCGAGAGACAGTCTGGAGCAGGATGAGTTACTGCTCAAATCAAGCCCGCTTGCAGGTGGTGACCCCCCCCCCCAGCCCACTTGTGGGTGCCTGAGTAGGGAGCTCCCCTGCAGAGAGGGTTTGCACTGACCCTTTGGGCGATGCCATGCGTGCCGGCGTTTGCTGCAGCTGCTGAGGTGCCGCTGCCTCTGGGGACGAGGGAAGAAGTGGGCACAAGGACGGACACTGGCTGCTTCTCTAGGGCAGCAAAACAGCTGCCCCAGGGACCCCCAGGTGCCCCAGGGACCCTCGCCAGCCCAGGCTTTTGCTTTGCAGCAGTTTCCCCCATGCTGGGCTGCCGGGCAGGAGCTGCCCTCTGATCTCCACCCGAGCTGGGGCAGAAGGTGCCATCCAAAGGCCATGTACCCTCCAGCCATGCTGCGCAAAAGGCCCTGCTCCCCAGGGAAGGGGGGGACTCAGCAGCCTCTCCAAGAAGCAGATGTACTGGGTCGGCTGTAATGCCCCCCCCCAGCTGCCACATTGCCTCCATCATGGTGGCTGCTGAGCTGCCTAATGAGGGACTTAACGAAGATTAGTGGCAGCCCTTTACTCTGCTCCGTGCTGAGAAGGGCTGGGTCTGCGGGACGCTGTGGACTGGGGGCAAGGGGGCTGCAGGTATGTGGACAAAGCCTGGTGGGGGCGGGGGGGGCTACCAGGGTGTCCCCACCTGCCCAGCAAGCACTGGCAGATGGGTGCGATGTCTCGGGTGGGTGAGTGCGTGGGCTGCGATCTGCCTGTGAGAGAGAAGAACATTTTTACAGCAGTGGGTGGCTGTGTGTGCACAAGGCTGCCCAGGGCTGCAAGGAGCCCGTGGGGCTGCTGTGCACACCCTGCCTGTCCTGGGGTGTCCCAACCCCGCAGGACACATCCCTGGCAATCACATCCCCTCCCTTCCCCAGTGGATGAATCAGGGCTGTAGCCCCCCGAGTTGAGCCCTACATGGGGGTTATCAAGCAGTCCCCCTGCCCCAAAGCACGTGGGTGCATACAGGGGGAGATGGGGAACATCTCCCATCCTACCCCAGTGAGGGGAACTGTACTGCTCACCCCCGCATCCACACCAGCTCCCCCTCCCTAAACAACCCCCATGTTTCCAAAGCACAGAGGGGCAAGCAGTGCTGAGACCCACAAGAGGCAAGTTGAGGGGACAAGCAGAATATCATCTGGCTGCTGGAGTGGGCCTGTGCAGACCCCCAAACCCTGGGGAGCAGCGGGTTCCCCCACATTCTCCCCAGGGCTGGGATGCTCACCGAGCCCCAACATCCCACCCAGTTGAAACCCAGATCAGCAAGGGGGAGGCTGTGCCTGGTGCTTTGCCATTCCTGCATCCCTGGGGATGGCCACAGCTGGAAATCACTCTGGCTTGGCAGGACCTGGGCTGGTTGGGGCAGGGGTGGAGCTGGCTCTGTCCCCTCTGCCCAGGGCTGTGTGTCCCCATTGCTCATGGGGACACCAGGGCAGGGAGCACAGCACAGTCCCCATCCTGTCCCCCCCCGCCCCCNACAGCCACAATTGGGACTGGCTCACCCCTGGGGAAAATATAAGGTCCCAGTGGGGGACTGCCAGCTTAATTGGCCGCATCCTGGCTCTCCCCTTGGCAGCAGCCATGCCAGGCCCCTCTGTGCAGGCCCCCCCTCCTCTCCATGCATTAAAACCCCAGCAGCCCTTCCCCAGCCAGCGCACCAGCCCGCGGGAGCGGAGTGGGGCTGTCACACACCAAGGAAGAGGGGAAAGGGGGTACATCCATGCCATCTTCTTTCTGCTCCTCCAGCACCAAGCAGAGCCCCCCTGGGCTGGGGTGAGCTGTGGGGCTGGGGTGGTTGGGGGCTGGCAATGCACGCGGGGGGCTCACTGCACTTATAAACGTTTGATCTGTGGGAAACCGGCAGAAGTTAGGGAGCAGCATCCTCAATCCAGGGTGCAAAAACTCTGGGCTGGGTCGTTGCTTTTGCATTTGGTTTAGGAGAGACGCGTGGGAGGCTGCTGGGTGCTGGGCCCCTCCGCCTGCTCTGCCGCGGGTGCACACGTGGGCATGCAGCCTGCTGGGTGGGCGATGCTGCAGCACAGGGTGCATGGTGGGTGCTGGGGTCACAGGAGCAGGGGCCAGCTTCGGGTGGGAGTGAGCTCCTCTTGGGAATGGACCCTGGTGGGTTTGGGTGTGGGTCTGCCAGGCACACCCTGCCCGGGCTGCAGGGCCAGGGGTGTCCCTGTGCAGGGAGCCCCTGTGTTGAGGGTCAAGTCACAGGGACCCTGTGGCTTCGGCTCCCCCGGGTGCTGGCTTGCCCAGGATGCTGGAGGCTAAGAAACAGCAGCTCAGGACTTTGGACCTGGGTGTAGGAGCAGGGGAGACCAAAGGGGAGAGCAGCAGAATGCCAGGACTCCTGGGGTCATTTCTGCTTGGCTGCTGGGTTTGTTGGGCCAGCAACAAGTTTCACCCACTGCCTCGAGGGGCTAGAGCAGGACCCCGAGCCCCTCATCACCTCCCGAACCCCTCACCGCCTCCTTGGGGCTGGGAAAGCTGGGAAGTGAGGGCAGCCTGGCATGGCTGCGGGGCCTCTCCTGTACAGCCATCCAGCCAAGCGTGAAATGGGTGGAAAAGAAAAGGGACCGCGTAATGTTCCTGGGGTCAGGGGCGGAGGACATTTGTCCCCCGCGGTGGCTGCAGTCCCCACCACGGCTGCAGAGCAGGGCTGGCTGCAGCCGGTGTGCCAGTCCTGCCTTCCCGTCCCTCTTTGCTTTCACTGCTTTGCAACCATTTCAGGGCACCCGGCCCCCATCCTGACCTGCATTGCTGGCCCAGTAGGAGCCCTGTGACTCCGGGGACTGTGGTCCCCAGCACTGCCCTCGGAGTGGCGCTGGCCGGGTGCAGGATGCAGACCCTGGCCTGGCTGGGCATCGCCACCCTGTGTCTGGGGGCAGCTTGGGCTGTCCCAGCCAAGGAGGACAGGAGGAAGGCAGGGAACCCAAAAGGTGATCTTGTACTCTACGAAAACCTGGACCTGGACGACTATGACCTGACGTTGGACAACTATGGTGAGATCCTTGACCTGAACAACTATGAGGAGCTCTATGACTATAGCGACCTTGCTCCGAAGGTGAGTGTGGTACGCAGGAGAGCACCCGGCGTGCAGGACAGGTCTTCCCTGGGTGCATCCTGAGAAAGGGGCTTGGTCCAAGGGATGGATGGGGCACAGCTGGAGAACCAGCCTCTCGCACAAGCCTACAAGCCCTAGTGGCTCTTCCACCACTCTTGCTGATGGCAGGAAGGGCTTTACCTGACCCTGACCTCCGCTGGCTTCCTTGTCCCCTGCCAGCTCCTGGCCAGAGCATCGCTGCAGGAAGCCAGGACTTGAGGCTTCCTGCATCCCTCTGGGCAAAAAGGGAGGGGGAGGTCTGAAAACCTGAGGTAGGAGAGCTCTCTGAGGAGCTAGATTCTCAGTAACACCTACCCAGTGCCCTTGACCCCTTGACTAGTGCTCCTGTACTGGAGCTCAGCTACTCCAGCCCTCATGCCCAGGCTGTATTTGCAGGTCGAGGTTGGCACCCTGGCTCCTCGCCCCAAGGACCCCATGGATCTCCTAAACCTGGGTACTACGGCTGAAACCCCGAAGTTGCAACCTCCGATCATCGCTGGCCCCGTCCACCCAGCACCCATCCCCGCACAGTGTGAGTGCAGACCCCAGGGTGCAGCACAAAGGTGCAGCCAGTGGGATTTGGTTCCCATGGGGTGCAGCCACTTGTCCAAGGGGTGGCAGGGCTGGTGCTCTGGGGAAAAGGGAGCAAATCCTTTTGCCACCAGCAGACAGCAGCAGTTATTTGCTCTGCCCGGGCAGCGAGGAGATGGGGTGTTGGGGGTGCGTCTTATCACACAGCAGGCAGGAGGGCTGCAGCAAAACATTTCTGGGAAACAAGAGCTCCAGCAAAGCAGCAACATTTTAATGAGCAGAGGCATTGCGACAGTCGGACAGAGTAGCAATTAGATTAGTGACAATTAAAATCCTGTAGCGAGGGATAAATATCTTTATTCATTTTCTGTCACTCTGGACTGGGGCAAATTAAGTAGGAGGCAAAGGGAAATTGTTGCCTTGCTGCTTTGAACTCCCCCACTAATGGATGCTGAGTCTCGCGGGCGCTGGGGGAGAGGAGAGGGAGCATGTGTGTGGGAGGGACATGGCTTTACCCCTCCTGCCACCCCTGCCTGCTTGCCAGGACCCTCATGCAGCTGAGACAGATGTTTTGCTCGATGCAAAAATGTTTTCTTTTGTTCTGTTTCCTTCTGTGGAAAAACTAAGGGGGCCAAGGGAGCCCTGGGTGTAACGCTGCTGTGCTTGGCAACCTTACATCTCCCCCTCTCCCGTGGGAGGTATTTGGCCCTGAGCAGTTTCACTTATTAGCAGCTCTTTTGGCTAGACTTTTCTGGCCCTTCCCTTGACGAGATGCCCTGGGCTGTTTTGCTGATGAAGGTGCTGGAGCTGTGACAGCTCTGGGTGCTAAAGACTTCATGTACCCAGAACGTGGGCAGGGGTGGGCACAGCCTCTCACCTCCCTGCATGCTGGGGTGCTTCGTGGGGGACGCAGGAGACGTGCCATGCCATGCCATGCCATGCCAAGGGTTGCCTCTGCACTCCCAGTCCTGCCCAGCTGCCTGCTCTGCCAGTGCATCAGCACCTCTGTCTACTGCGACGAGACCGACCTGGAGCACATCCCGCCACTGCCGCCGGAGACCACATACCTCTATGCCCGCTTCAACCGCATCGGCACAATCCGGGCCAGTGATTTCACAGGGCTGAGTATGTCGAGGCAAGGGAATGGCCAGGCTCTGCAACAGGGCACGCGGGGGGAATAAGCGGTTCTTTGTGGGTCCCTGTTCATCCTCTCCCTCTTCTCCCTCCAGAGAAGCTGAAGCGAATAGACCTGACCAGCAATTTCATCTCCTGGGTGGATGCGGATGCCTTCCACCTGCTCCCCAGCCTGCAGGAGCTCATCCTGCCTGAGAACAGGCTGACGGCACTGCCCGAGCTGCCCCGCAGCATTGTCCGGCTGGACGCCAGTCTCAACAGAATCCCCAGCACCGGCCTCCGGCCCGAAGCTTTCCGGGTGGGTGCTGGAGCTCCCGGCCCAGTGGATGAATCCAGGCTGGTTTTAGCCCAAACCTGCCATGCCAAGGGGTAACAGGGATGGTGCAGAGGGCTGGAGCGGGGCTGTGAGCAGGGACATTTTTCTCTCTCCTCTTCCTGCAGGACTTGAAGCAGCTGCAGTTTCTCTATCTGTCTGATAACCAGCTGGACTATATCCCAGCACCCCTGCCTGAGAGCCTGCGCTCCCTGCACCTCCAGGTGAGACGAGCCCAAACCCAGGCTTGCCTGTACCTGAGTCTAGCAAAACCCACCACCACTTCCTCTCCTTCTCCTCTTCCTCCTCATCCCCATCCCTTTGAATCTGATTTTGCCCTTTGCCTCCCTGGCCAGAACAACAACATCCAGACCATGCATGAGGACACGTTCTGCAACAGCCAAGACCACAGCCAGATCCGCAGGGCGCTGGAGGACATCCGCCTTGATGGCAATCCCATCAACCTCAGCCTCTTCCCCAATGCCTATTTCTGCCTGCCCCGTCTGCCCACGGGCCACTTCTTCTGAGCCCCACGGCCCCAATGCTGGGAAACAAGGGCAAGCATTCCCGGACCCACCATGCCCTCACCCCAAATGTCTTCAGACCCTGCTGCCCCATAGGAAATCTGGGTTTAAGGCAGATGCATTTAACGCAATGTGAGCTGAGCCTCCGTGCAGGGGTGAACTCAGTTCTGGGGCAAAGGGAGCAGGGGATGGGCAGCTCTAATAAAATTAACACTTTACAAATGCATTCAGTGTCTTGTACTCAACAGTAAGAGCAGCAGAAAGCCCTCGCCCAGCCCCAGCCCAGCAGCTGCTTTGTGAATGGTGTTGGTTTGCAAAGACACGGACTTCCCTGTGTCCCACTTCTTCCTCAATTCCCTCCCAGGGCCTTGGGAAGACTGCTCTGTGTCTGCTTTCAGGGTTTCCTGGACAGGGATGGAAAGCTGCATTCCTCCAGAGAGGTGATGCTTTGGCCTCATCAGGTTAGACCTGCGTGTCCCTTCAGCCATCCCCAGGTCCATCAGGTGTGTCTGCGTGGCTCCTGAGGAGTGTTGCACACCCAAGTGTGAGCTGTGGCAGCAGCTGGGCTGCCTCTGTGTGCTCCCAAAGAAGATGCCATAGGAAACCTGAGCACAGGGCAACTGGAGTCCTCCATCACCTCACCCCAGTCCCACTGCAGTCCTGGGGCCCCTGTTCCGCAGAGACCTGACACTCACTGGGACTGGGAGCTGTCCTGGCACCAAGTGGGGTCTCCAGCATGAGCTCTGCTGGGAGGGAGGGTGTCCCTGGGTTTGGGTGTGCTTCAGCTGCAGAGAAAGCCTGGAGCAGCACCGGAGCCTGGGAGCCAAACAGTCCCAGGTCCAGCAGGGAAGAGTCACTCGGAGGGAGTTAAAATATCTTGTATCATCCCAGCTTTCAACACCCAAAATGAGCTGCCCAGTGGTGAGATATTTTAAATATAATGTATTCAGCCTCTATATTTTTATACACATGTAACAAACACGCATACCGTGAGAGGATGACACATCCCTGGAGAATCCAAAATCCTGAACTGAAGCCACTGAGTTCAGCCCACATCCTCCAAGCCCGGGGAGGCAAACTAAGGCAGCTGGAGAAAACCTTGCAAGAAGATCCAGCTTCTCATCTATGGGCACACTGCAAACACTGCTGGGCGCTCGTGCCTGTAAGCCTGCCTCGTTGGCACAGCACGGGCACAAGCATGCTGGTGGCATGGGGCATGTGTGTGTGCACCACCTCCCTCCCCTCACCCTTCTTTTCCATGCAAAACCCAGCTAAGGGATGGATTATGTTGATTCAAACACCAGGGGCCTTGGTTAATGGGATTTTGGACCTGTTCCAGCCTTTCTTTTCAGGCTAGATCTAAAATGCCAGGATTTATTACCACTGTTGTCATGTCATCCTTGAAACAGCTGTATCTATCTGTCCCCTGTCTGTCCATCCCCGTATCTCTCCTCCTTCCCCATCCATCCTTCTGACATCTTCACACCATCCTTTACCCCTGGTGATCTCATCTGCTCCTGTGGGATGAAATATTGCTGCGAGCCAGGCTCAGCTCCAGTGGGATGGAGTTGGACAACTTTTCCCAACGGCAAGCCCTGGCCCTTCGCGTTCGTCCCACTAGATGGCAAGGCAGAGTGTTTGGAAATGCTTGACCTTAACTTCGGACTGCAAACTCACTCTCTACTGTTTACCTTCCTTCTGGGGTGGTTTTATCGTCTCACGGGCATGCCCATGCAGCTGGGGAATAGCCCAGGTGCTCGGTGTTGGCAGAGGAAGGATTAAAAGGAGCTGCAGAGGGGAAAGAAAGGTTTGCTTCGTGGGGGAGGACAGTAAGGTAGGTGGAGGGATGTCTTTGGGGGAGATGGGGCTGCTAGCTTTGTAGAAACCAAACTTTTCTAAGAGCAATGGGGTGGCTCTGGGGGGGGGCTTTGCTGGGGGAGAATTGAGATTCAGCAGTGCTGTCTTGCCTTGTGTGGCTCTTGGGTCCCCTCAGACCCCTGGGGAGGAGGGAGTGGGCTGGGGCAGCAGGTCTTCCCCTTCCCCAAAGCTGTGGAGGGGGACAGACTGGGGCTGGCTTTGGGAGGGGGCTGCTGGGTTTTCAGTCCCAGTGTTCTGCTGGTGCAGTTATTAACTGTGCTCTCATGTCCTTGCTGCTGCTGCGGTGGGGGAAAGAAACCAGTGCCTGTCTTTGCAGCATGGTGCAGGGAACAGCAACCCCCTTCTGCCACTGGCCCCAACGGCTCTTTCCCACCCACCTGAAGTGCCTCATCCCCTCCATGGGGATGGATTGCCCCCAGGCTCTCCCCAAGCGCCCCAGAGTGGCTGGCTGGATCCTGCCCTGGAGCAGCGTGGTGGCACAGAGCCTTCCCTGGGGCTGGAGATGGCAGCAGGCGTTAAGAGGGGCTCTCCTGAGCCCTCCTGCCAGCAGGACAGTCCTGCCCCAGTTCAGCCTGGCTTGGCAGCATGTCTGAGACCTGGCCACCTCCTCTGTCACCCTTGCTGCCCACTGCCTCATGTCCCTTAGGCTGTGTCCAGGCAGCTGCGAGTCTTGGCTCCTCTCCATCCCCGATGTCTGCAGCTCTGCCCAGCTGATGCCTTGGCTTACACAGGGTCACCGCCTGCCCTTGGGGACCCTGCCTGCATTTTAGGCCATTGCTGTGGCAGAGGCTTTATAGGATTGTGCAGCCTGTCCCATGCATATATGTGTGTAAGGGACTGTGCATCTCTGCTGAGATACACGTGCTGTTTCTGCCAGCCTGCCATGGGCATTGCCTGAGCCCAGCTAATGGGGCCAGCAGACCTGCCGCTGGCACGCAGGGCCAGGGGGAAGCAGGGGAGAAAGCAGAGCAGCTGGGGAGAAGAATTAGTGCAGGGCCCACGTTAGAAGCCGTGAGCTGGAGCCGTGCAAAGGCAAAGCGTTGCTCATCTCGGGAGCGTTTGCTGAGTAATAGCAGGAGCTTCAGGGCTTCAAAGTAGTCTCTGATGGGAAACGGTGGCAGCCCCATTGCTGGAGACAAACGATATGAGTCTGGGGGAGCACTAGGGAGCAGTCCCGGTCGGAGGGGAAGGGTGAGAAAGGTGGCCAGTCCCAGACTGTTTTGCTTTAGAGATGTGCAGGGAGCTGTGTGCTGCCTGGTACAGGGTGTGCAGGGGTCGACAGGGAAGAGCAGACTAACTGGACACTGACCTCCCTCCCGTTGCCCGCTCTGACTGGATCCATAGCTGCCCTGTCCCTGGGTACACAGCAGGCTCTGCAGCAGCTGGGCAGAGAGCTCACACCCTGCCTGTCCCTCTCATTTCCCTCCATCCCTCCTCCCTCACCCAGAGAGCATCTCTGCGTGTAATTCATGCAGCTCTCCTGTCTCCGTCTCTCTGCTGCTCAAGGTCACCTTCCTCGCCTGGGCTGGATTTTCACATATTGATTGCTTGGCTCTAACAGCCAATGTCTCCATGAGCTCCCGATCTCACGCCAGCTCAGCATCTTGCTGCTCTCTGGGAGAAGCATCTCCATATGGGCCCCCCTCCTCCATCCTGCCCTCCCCCTCCATGCTCTCCTCCCAGCCCTGGCTGTGCATCATTAACCGGCACCAAAACAGAGACAGGAAAGTCTTCAAACCCTGGAGAGCAGCAGCCTTCTCCCTTCTCTTCCTCTCCATCTCCCAGGGAGTGTGACATAAGCACATTCCTTCCCTTGGGTTGATTTAGGAGGAGCTGGGACAGCGCGTGGCATCCTTGCAGGGACTCAACATGCTGCTACACCTGCCCATGAGCTGCCTCCATCCTCTTCTGCTTGAGCTTCCTCCTGCAGGTCCTCATGCCTCAGTGGGAAAGGAGCTCCTCTCCCATCACCATGCACATCCATCTTCCTGCTCTCCCCCCTCTTCACCCTGATTTCTTTGCTGTCCTCCCACCAGCATGACCAGGAACAACGTGTGCCGTGCTTGGCCATGTCCCTTGGCCACTGCCTGGGGACAGAGTTGTCCTTTTCTGTCTTTTTGCAGCTTCTCAGCCAGGGCAACACAGGCAGCTTCCTGCAGGGCTGGTGGGGGGCAGGTCAGGAGCAGAGTGGTAGTGGCTGGGGTTAGTGACCTGAAACAGAAATAAGAGCAGCAGGAGGAGGAGGATGGATGCTCTTGGCCCTCTTGGAACCCAGGCAAGCTGGGAAGAGGCCACAGAGATAACACAAGTCTCCCTGTCTGGGACAGTGGCTGTGTCGGCCAGCTCTGTCCCCCACCTGTGCCCAGGGCAGGCAACCAGTGGATTTATTGGCCAAGTGCAAAATCAATGGCAGGATGGAAAAAGGCCACTGAACTGTGGATGCTGACAAGCTCCTGGCCTCGTCCGGGCTAGAAATCACCCTTAAACGCTGCTGGGGAGGAAGCACTGTGGCCCAGCTTGCTCAGCGAGTGAGGCACGGATGATAACAGCTTTATTTATAGCACTTAACTGGCTGTTGGCTCAAGGCACCGATTTGTGCTTAGCATGCGATCGTTTAGGGCGGCTGTTTGTGCAGCTCATGGCTGGAGCGCTCGCGCAGCCCTGCCGAAGCCCTCGGCAAGCTCCTGGTGCCTGGCATCGGGGCAGGACTTTGCCATGTTGGGTTCGAAGTGTCCCACTCCCTGTCCCCAACCCGGGCAGCTGGCCCAGGACCACGTTCCGCTAACTGACCAGAAACTCATTTTCCTGCCTATATTTTATACAACATCTCATCTGGAGAAATCCCGATTGGTGCCTGAGGGTCTGGGAGGTTGTACATCCCTAACACTAATGGAGTAATTAATAGCTGTTACCCGGGGGGAGCTGTGTTGCTGCTCAGTTTCCAGATCTATCCTTTTTTTCTGAAGGTTCCCAATGCTGGGATTCATTAGATGGGAGCTGTGAGGGCTCTGGAGATGAAAGTGCTGTATCGCCAGGGTGCAGACAGCTGCCCAGGCCACTTCAGGGAAACTTAACAATGGAAATGGGGGGGGAACCTGGTTGGGCTTTTCCTCTCCCCATTTTCCTCTTCACCACTGGAAAAAGGAGAAGGAAAAACAGCAAAAGGAAGAGAAAGAAGAAAACACATTCTTCCCCTTTTCACATCCCCCCCCTCCCCCCCCCATATTGCAAATGCTTAGCATAAAAATAATCTGTAGAAAATCAGCCCCCTCCCTGCAGCACACTGTGGGTCTGCTAAGGGTTGGGGGTGCCTGCAGCACCCTGGGGCTTTCCTGGCTCTCCTCTTCCACCTGCTTTGGAGCAAGCGGCTCCAGGATGGGAGATGTGACCAAGATACGGCTATTATTAGCAATGTTGCGTTAGGTCTTGTCAACAGGAGCCCTGACGCCTGGGAAAGACTCTGCGACAGGAGACACGTGTCCTCTGGGAGCCACCCCACCCCCCCACCCCGGCTTAACCCAATTCCCATGGAGGGAAGAGCTTAGCAGGGCCTGGTTGTTGGGGTTTTTTTTTTGGGGGGGGGGGAGACGCTCAGGGGGATGGAGCTGGGGGGGGGGAGTGTCTGAAGGAAGCACCTCTCCCACGGAGATGTGGTCAGTGTGGAGGATGCTCAAGCCTGCGGCACGTGAGCTGACATCCCTGTTGCAGCCAGGAGCGACAGTGTCACCTCCCTGGTGTCTCCCCAAAATGGGGGGGCATTTCCACCCTGATGTTGCTGCCAGCCTCGGGGCACCTGGATGCTCCCCTCAAGTAGTCCTGGCCTGTTGCTGCAGAGGGAAGAGTTTCTCCAGTGACATTTCCAAGGTGACTCTCCTTCTGCACCGTCTCCCATCCGCCGGCTGGGCATGCCAAACCATCTGACCGGGGAGAAATTATGAAATGGAGAAAAATGCCAATAAGTATGGCTCTTCCATGCTGCCAGGCAGACTTTACCAGGGCTGTTGGGGCAAGGACCGGTGTTCTGCTGGGCATGTGGGGTGTGCCCCACTGGGGATTCATTCCCCAGCTCAGGGCTTCCCCACTCCTGGCTTTAGATTTTTATTTTTTTTTAAATTGACCTGAAGCCAAACTCTTTCAAGCATGAATTGGGTGGCCACCCATTGGTTTAGGGGTGATGCACCCCTAAGGAAGAGCTTGGTCTGGCAGCAGCCGGCATGTTGATGTGCCATGGACCCCAAGCGGGAGGAGGAGAGCTGAGCTTGGCATGCCTGATTGATCGCCGTCTTTTAAAATAACCAGCCGGAGCCTGGATCTTCCGTTTCTGTAGGATGTGGAAAACCTGGAGAGGGGGAAGAGAGAAACAGCTTTGAGAGAGCAAGTGCAAGTATTGCTAATTTATGATCAGAGAAATATATGTTTGAGTTTTAAGATTACAGGGAAAGGACCTGGTGTTCAGCTGATGATAAATCTGTTTTATCAGGGGGTTGTGAAAAGGCTTCCCCACAGGGCAAATTGCGGGAATGCAGAATGTAATTACCCCAAATTCCAATTTGAGTAATTATTTCTACCTGCCTGTCACTCCCCTGGTGCTTTCAGCTGGATGGAGAGGTTTTTGCTTTCCCTCACCTCTCTGCTTAAGAGCCATAGTCGTTGTGCAGCACTACTGGGCTCTCTGAAGAGCTGGGACAGCCCTGCCTGTGGGGAGGTGCTTGCCTGCAAGACTTTGGGGCTTGCTGCTGTCCCACCCCAGCCCAGGAGCTGCCCTTTCACAGCCTTTTTCCATGGTTGCTGGGTAGGGGCTGTCAGACTTTGCTTTCTGCAACCGCATTTGCACCCAGGAAGGGAGGAGGCAGGCAGACCAGGGTAGGGGGGATTTGGGTCACCGCTTCCCAGGATGTCTTTACCCTTGCAGAGAGGGCAGCACCTCCTTGGGTAGCATGGACCCACGGGGAGAAGCCCTGCGTGCGGCCAGGACACTGACTTTTTTCCCTCCCTGTGTCCATCCCTGGGATGGGTGATAAGTGGACGGAAGTTGGAGGGACACTGGCTGCTGGGGACATCCAGCCCTGTGACCGCTCTCCCCATCCCCGTCGGGCTCCGTGCCGTGGTGGTGAGGTAATCGAGGGTTTTACTGCAGTGGGCCGTGGATAGCTTTTCTAAGCATCGTCTCCTAATGCTTCCCTGAAGAGCCAGGCAGGCTACCGGGTGCATTAGGAATCGATGCACATAGCAAATGGATTACTTGTGCTCTCTCCTCCACCTTTCCGTGCTCTCTGGCTGCCTCCGTGCTTGCCCCTTCCCCAGCATGGCCAGGGCTGCCCAGTGCCACCCAGGTGATGGTGGGGGGCACCAGGGATGGTTCCCTCCCCCCCTAAGTACAGGGTTGCAGCAGACAGCTCTATCCCTATGCTGGTCACACCAGGATGGACCATCAGCTCCAGGTGAAGCAGCCAGGCTGTACCCCCTCACCTTCCCCCCCCCCGGGGACTCGCAGCAGACAGGCACTGCAGTTGGAGTGGGTGACAAGTGTCTGCACGGGCCAGCCAAGCGGAGAGAAAAAAAATGACCCCGGCAAGAGCAGGGATGGGTTCTGCATCTCAAGTGGCTCCCTGGAGATGGCAGACGGTCCCTCCTGTGAAGGCCAGGGACCCGTTGGCGCCCAGAGCCTCTGTCTGCGGAGGGGAAAGCGAGAACCACGATGGCACAGCGAGTTCAACTGCACAAAGTAGAGGCATTTGGAAAAGCGATTGCTCTGCCCACAGCGGTGCGGAGCAGCCCTGGGGCTTGCAGGAAGGAACAACCCCGGGGGGTGGCTTTTCTCTTGTGGGAGTTTCCTCCAGCTCCATCAATAGATTACTCTGATTTACCCCCTTGTTAATGAAAGGAGAATCAGATCCTAAAAGGGCTCTGCAATGTGCTGGTCACACACCCAAACCCGTGGCTGCTGGCCCTGGTCCATCTCACCCCCAGTTCTGAGTGCTTGTGGCAAAGAGGGGATGAGGTCTCACAGGTGAGGGAAACTGAGGCACAGAGTGACAACGGCATCTCCCAAGGACGCAGTGAGCCATGGGGGAGGACACCAGTCCCTCACACACATCTGTGGCCTCAGTTTCCCCCTGACCAGGAAATCACCCCAGTGAACTGTGACTCAGCACAGGGATGGAGAGCCCTGCACGGGGGTTTGGGGGTGCTGGGGTCCTCCATGGGAGGGGGGCAGTGGGGGCTGTGGAGCAGGGATGGGGGTGACTTGGGTCAGGGTCCCACTCAGCATCTTAAATGCTCTTTTGTCTGCTCAAAAGCACATTATTCCATTTCCCTGTGAACTTCCTGCCTGGATCCAGACTCCTTGTGTCTGCTGAAGAGACAGAGGACACGCGTGCTGGTGGCTGGGGACAGAGGGAAGCATCGGATGGACAGACAGGGCTGCAGCGGGGCATCTCTCAGGTAAGCAGGTGGAGAAGGAAAAGCGGAGGGATCTGGTCTCCAGCAGGTCATTAGGTGGCTTTGCCAAGAGGCTAATTAGGCTGGGAGGATCCCCAGGGGTGGCAAAGCCGGGTTTGCCCTTCCCCGGCCAGCTGCTCCGCACACCGTTGCTGGCACGGTGCGCGGCAATGCCCGGACCTGGCAGGCGTTCACGTGGCTCCGCTGATAAAACTTGCATGAGGACATGCGCAAAAATCAATGGTTGTGCTTATGAATTAATGATAGCTGAGCAGATCGATGCAGCCTGCCCCGTCCATGCTGTATTGCTAATGAACACCAGCAGTGGGAGCGCGGGAAGGGCCAGTGATGTACTGCTGCAGTGCCTTCTGCATCTCTATTTATTTGTGTTTTAAGTATATTTATTTTGCATTTGCTCCCAGAGCTACTTTAAGCAGAGAGCAGGTGATTTCCATGAAAGAGACCCGGTGCGTGCATGCTGCGGGGAGAGGGCTGCCACTTTTTAGAGGAAGGGGGACACGACATTGGAAAGGGCCAATCGCTCTTGGCTCCCTGCTGGAAGGGGTTGAATCAGAGGCAAGCTCTATAAATATGTATACGGGTAATTTCTAGTCGAACACCACAGCTCTCGGTGCTGGCATGTGTCACTCCCGTGGTATTATATCTGCAATTAAGCTTTTTGCCACAATTGCATAAGAACCTCTCGGTGACTCACCAGGTTTGGGGGGAGAAAGGAGAACAGCGGCTCGGAGGCGGCCGGCTGCGCCTGCGCGTGTGTGAGGTGTGAAAATCAGCTGCTCAGGTGTTCCATGGTTTGCAGCTCACTCTAGTGCAAACCTTGCTCCCAGCTGCCTGCTGCTCCCCTGCCCCCCCCCAATGTCACTGCCAGCACCCTGGTTTGGGGATGCTTGGCTATCCCCCTGCCACGGAGCTCCCTGTCTGCCTGGTATCGCCTTCTGCCTGGGGTTTATTTTTGTCCTTGTCATCGTGGCTCTGTTTGTGTGTTGATGACCCTTTGGCACCAATAATAGCATGTTTCAGATCCCTGATTAAAACCGCTGCAGTGTCAGAATCAATAAGCATTGGCGGCTGAGATTGTAATAAGTATAATAATCCCCATTAGGGTAACAGATGGGGGAAGAGAGTGCAGGGCTGCTAATATGGTAATGCCATGAATTTGCTTCGATCAGCTGGAGCCACAGCATCTTCCCCGTGAGGGGCAGGGACCACGGCTGTCTCGGTATTTACTGTCCCCGGCATGGGTAGAGCCCCTGCTTCTGGCTGTCGTAATGCCTTGTGTGCCCCAGCTTGGAAACTTGGCTTTGCAACATTAATTATTGGGGGTTTGGAAATATGTGTGTGACTGGTGTCCCCAGCATGGAAGAGGGGCCAGGGCTCCATGCAGCCAGGGGAATTGCCTCAAAGCTTAAAGAAACTTTAAAGATTGAGATTATCAAGCAGGGGAAATTCCTGCTCTGACCCATCCTGCCCATTTGTCTTGCAGAGAGTGAGTGTGCTGAGGGCCAGGAGAGAGGGGGAAGCCAGTGGCATTAAAGTAGCTGCCTAGGAAAAAAAATAAAAATCAATAAGTAATTGTGGCCCCATTGATCCGTGGCTCCACCACTGTGGCTCTCCACTGTGCTTTGATCAGCTTTCAGGGCTGCAGATGAGAGAGTCCCAGCAGCTGGGAGTACTAAATGATGCCAAGCACTTCTCAGGTGAAAACTATAGAATTTTTCCTTAAATAAACCCGAAAATAGAGTAGCAGCTGTGGGGCTGGGTGTGCTCTTTGCAAGAGGGATGTGATTGCCTCTCTGCTGGGACTTCCCTGACAAGCTGGAGTGATGCTCCCTAACCACAGTGGCTGCTTGGTCCCCTCTGACTACAAAAAAACGCCTCTGACACCCAAAAAGCTGCTGGCCAAGCCCTGCTGCAAGTCCATGGCCAGTGATGGGGCTTAGGGGGCTGTGCACGCTTTGCGGGCAGTATCTAACCACGTGCCATGGAAAGGAGACCAGTCCCAGGCAGAACCGGCTGGTAATTTTTAGACAAATTGTTTTTGCTCGAAAAATAGAGGTTTGTTGAAACCCATTATGTTTATAGAAAAACATTGGTTTCAACAGATTTCTGTTTCAACATGTTTTTTAGAAGAAAAAGGAAAGCTTTCCAAATTGTCAAAAGACCCCAGTTGAACACTTTCTCAGCAGAGCATAATCCATTTCTCAGCTCCAAATTACTTTTCATTTTGCAGTGTAAGTAAATGTATTGCAAAATCCCCTTTTGAAAGGGGGCTGAAATCCTACTGAAACAGTTGGGGAGGATCTCGGCAATAGACTGGGATTAACTCGTTCCAGCCCGGGGTCTGGATTTTCAAACAATGTCTTTTTTCCTTTCTTTTTGGTGATAGTTTTTCATCCTGCTGCAGGATGGTTAATACCAGCAGTTCCTTCCTGGTGTGGAAATTACTTCATCTACAGGTACCAATTATTAAGGGCTGGCAGGGGACCTGGCATCAATCAGGGAGATGATGCTGGTGGATGGTCTGCTCCACTGCAGGGTTTTCTCCCATACCAATGGGTGATGCTTTGTGGCCAGACCGCTGGAAGATCTTGTTGTTGCACTGATCCAGCAATAATTCCCTTCAGTGAGGCGTGGGATGATATCTCAGATAGGGACCACCTCCATCCATACGACTCTGCATCTTATCCAAGCCATTGCAGTTGCAGGTTGGAAATGCAGCCTCCAGTGTGGCAAGCACAGGCACCATGGAGATTTTCCTTGGGAGCCTTGCTGGATCTGAGAGCAACTTGTTTATTAAACTGGCATCTCCATAGATTTTTGCACCCTTCTCTGCCCCCTAAATATTAATCAAACTAATAACTTAATTCCAGATTTTAGTTCTCCCAGAGAGGAGGTGGGGGCCCAGCCCGTGGGCTGCACCCGGCTGGGAGAGATGCTGGGGCAGAGTGAGGGCTTCCCAAATTCACCATGGGATGCAGCCGGAGCCATAGGGATGCAGGAGGATCCAGAGAAATCTCTGGTTTGGTTCTGGACCCAAAGGACTTGCCCAAAGCAGCCCCCTCCTCCCTGGCACAAGCTTTTCCAGGCACAAGAGGGGTTTGGGAAGATGGGGGTGGAGATTGGTCTGGGAACCCTGTACCAACAGGCGATGGTTTGTGGCCAGAGTGCTGGAAGATCTTGTTGCACTGACAACAGTGTCAGGTTCACGCTGGCGATTGTGCTAATGGCTCAACTCAATGAAATAGTGGCTGTGTTGGTGAGCAGTCAAAATCTGACCTGCTTTTCTCTTTATTATATCTGCTTGCAGATCTCATGCAACTCTCTAATCAGATATTTCAATGCCTCCATAGAGCTGGCAAGAATTTGGAGAATGTGGCTGGGTTGTCTGCAAACTTCTTCAGGTTCCCAAGTGTACTCCAAGCTTTCCTTTTTTTCAAGAAAAAAGGGAATCGAAGCTGGCAGCCAGGCTTATAGGTGTCTGGACTGGGTCCTGGAGCAGTGTGGGGATTTACAGTAAAGCCCAGGGGCTATCACCTCCTTGTCGAGCCTGGTGGCACTCAGAGCCTGCAAGGGTGTGCAGACAGGGCTGGGTCCTCTGTAGCTGAACTAGAGTCTGGTTTTGGTGTCCACGTGGACTTCAGTGGCTTTGGGTCTGATGCCTCCCTTGCAATCACATAGAAACCTGAAATTATAACAAGCCCATAAATGCATCTGTTAGAGAGTCTGTGATGGGTTGGCAGTGGGATATCCAGTTCCCATCCGGGGAAGGTTCGAGGAGGGTGGAGGGATGCAGGGAAGAGCCAGGAGCTATTTCAGCTCCTTGTGCCACCCCCTTCCTCCTGCTGCTCCAACTCGAGTGCTAACAAATGCTTTACAGGGAGCTGTGCCAGCGATGCTCAGAGCATGCAGCACGAGAGCAGATCGTCGCCCTGCCCTGTGCAGGGAAATCCCTTTGATGCTAAAGTGGCTGCAGGGGGAAGGAAGAGGAGTGGGCACAAATGCATCCTGCTTGGAGCGATGGGCTGGTTCATTGAGCAGAGCCCTGGCAGGCTCTGCTGCATCCTTCTGCTGCTTTTCAGTGATAGCTGTTGGATTTGATAATTGCAGCGGGCTGGCTTTCTGCCTCCTTGCTGGAAAAGCGCTGTCTTGCTCCGTGCCTCCATGCACCCACAGCAAGATGGGTCTCCTACAGCTGGGGGAGGAGGGTTGATGTATCCCTACCCTCAGGGGTGTAGAGGGGAGTCTCATGTTGGAGGATAAACCCTGGTGTGGGGCAAAGATGCTCAGCACTTGAGGTGCAGCTGGAAGAAGGGGCAGAGTCTATTACAGACAAAACCCAGGGTTTTACAAGCATCCTGTTGCTCTCCCTATTTTCCCCTTCCTCCTGCCTTCGCAGAGCGAGGGGAAGCGCTGGCAGCCTGACAAGGCTCAAGTTGGCCTCTGGTAGCTGCTGGGGTATTATCTGGGGTGGGGAGGGTCTGAGCAGTGATGCTGAGGCCATTCAGTGTTGTCATCCGTGACGCAGATGTGTCACCATCCCCTGGGGTCCCTGTATAACAGCTTGTGCCAACTCCTGCCATCGTGACAGTCTCTTACTCCACAAGCACAGGCACCTGGGGCAGGAGCATCTGTGCCTGCAGTGGGAAGCTGGCGACGAATCCCGGCTGTCCTGGGAAGGGCTACAGTCACACCCCAGGGATGGAAATCCCTGCCTGGCCCCAAAGGGCTCTGGGGAGGTGGGGGAGGACGTGCTGGCTCTGTCTTCTCACTTAGACATATCCCCCCCCCCCCATCAGCGTGAAGTTTGATGCTGAAAGCATAGCAGTTTGGTCTTGATGCAAAGCTTGCCTCTCCCTGGCTTTTGCCAGGGTTGCCTGCAGCCAGCCAGCCCTGCGTGCGGCCCTGGGATAGAGGCAAGGGAGGAATCTGGGGGAGCAGAAAGACCAGGGCATGTTGCCTTTCCCAAATCGTCCTGGGAAATTAGGGGGAAGAAACATGGAGCCAGGGTTAAAACCTTGGACCAGGTCTCAGCAGTCGGAGCATCTACTCCAGCTCTGACACAGCCCATGCTGCAACCTGGGGCAAATCCTGTCATCTTCCCTGCCCTGAGTCCTCCCTTTCTGCCCGGGACCTGCTCTCTGGGGACTGATCCAGGCCCCTACCTGGAAGAGCATCTCTGGTGCCAGCCCCAGCTTCAAACACCGGCACAGGTTTTTGCTGGGGAGAGTAACGGTTCTGCTCAGGCCGGTGGGATGCTGCTCCTCTCCGTGGCGGTTCTGTCCCCCTCTCCCAGGTTCTTCTCTCTCCCATGTACCCTCTAAACCCACCAATCTGGTCCCATCTTGGTCTTCATAATTTCTCGAGCCCAGGTTGTTGCCAGGGGTTTCCTCAGAGTCCTTGCTCCTGCCTTTACCCGGCAGCCTCCCTGCAAAAATGCTTTCCTAAGAACTCTGGAATAAAAAAAGAAAGAAGAAACAGCCCCCTTGTTCTGCTGTGGTGAACTGGCTCTTTTTCCAGTCACAAGGGCAAGCTGAAGCAAAACTTTCCATACTGAGCAGGAACAGAAAAAGAGAGGGAGGTGTAACGAACCCTCCTTTAAAAAAAAAAAACCAAAACCACCAAAAAAACCCACCAAAAGCCAGCAAAGCTGAGTGCTGTCTTTCCCCCATCTCTCTCCTTTTTGGAACAAGCCAACGAATTTGCAGAAGTGTGTTTTAAGCAGGAGCAGATGCCGGCGTTCCTCAGGCTGGGAGGGGCGAGCCGAGCCCAGGAGGGACGTGGAGATAGAAAACAGATTGCAGCAAATATTTGTGTATTTAATTGCTGTGCGGGATGGTTGCGCGAGGGGTGCTGGGAGCTGTCCCGTCGTGCCATGGGAACATGCCCTGACACTGCTGGCTGCCCACCGCCGGCTCTCATGCGTTCGGCACCTTGAAATATGGGTGTTTAAGGGCTTTTATTGCCCGGTTGGTGTGTGAGAGTTTCCTGGCTTGCTTGCTTTGGGGGCCAGAGAGCCAGAAATGTGGTTTAAAAGCTGAAGGTCCCTTTGAAGCCTCAGAATGCTGAGAGCTGGGGCTGTGGTGAAACCCTGACCGAGGAGAGATGGGCATCAGGTGCTGCCTTTTGGGCCAGGAAATCAGCTGAGAGCCCCCAGTGGAGCTGTGGTCTGAAGCTTTGCAGAGAGAGGGAGAGATGTTCAGATCCAGGGTCTTTTGGGTCCCGTTCACCCTGCAGTATACTTTGCTCTACCGGAGGCAAGCATGCACCAAGGGGTGCCCAGGAGGGTTTCGGGGAGGGGGTCCCCGTAAGATTCTGGGCAGCAATCTCTGCTGCCTGGAAAGTAGTGGTCCTGGCTATCGGCAGCACTCTTTCCCGCATCGCTGTAGGAACCAGAGGTCCTGACAAATCAAGGTCCATGCAGGGTAAGGCTGGGGATGACGGTCCCTGTCCCACGGTGCTGGCTCTGCACGTACCATCAGTGATGAGATGGTCACTCAGGGAAAGGCTTGCTCCAGGGCACCTTGCAGTGCTCTTGGTTTCTTGTCCCTCAGTTTTTTAGGATGTATCCTTGATCCGTGGATTTGTTGGGTGGTTTTCTGGTGCAGATGTACCCTGAACAGCATAAAAAAAAAAAAAAAAAAAGGCAAACAGTCAAATTGAGGCCACCTTGCTGGCTCATATAAAACCAGTTCCAACAGCCCAATGCCAGCATCTGCCTGTCACTGCTGCTGCTCTCTTGATACCTTTGGGGTCCTCAGCCTGGAGGAATGCCAGCCTGGCCCCCAGAAATTCAGTAAGTCTGAGCAAGGGAAAAAAGGTCAGAAGGAAAATTGGGCTGTACAAGTAGTGCTGGTGTCCTGGCATGCCGGGGTAGCGGCCGAGAGGCTGGCAGAGCACTGCGCTGTCTGGATCTGTCTGGATCTGCCTGGCTTTCTCCAGTGTTAGTCGGCTTTTGTGATGAACCTGTTCTTCCCAAAATCTCAGCTATAGGTTCCTCCCATTAGCAATGCCCTCCGTCCATCTTCTGCTAAATGATTCATCCCAAACACTCTCGTTATTGCTTCTATTAGTCACGCTGACATAAATTCTTCTTTGACAAAACGCTATATGTTTCTCATCAACTCCGCACAGCCCTGATGACTTGCATCCTTAAAATCCGATCCAAATGATGTGACTTTTCCGCAACCCCCCCTCCCAGTAATTTAAAAATGATACACCTGCTTTTGGTTTTTAGCCCATGAAAGGGGAAAGAAATAAAACAGGGTAAGAGTAGCCGTGCCTCTCCTGGCTTGTTGCAAAGGGCTCCAGGAGGTGGGCAACCCTGCCTGCGTGCTCAGTGGAGGCAGTGGGGCTGAATCCCAGCCTCCTGGTGCTGTATCGTTTGGGATGACTTCAGGAAGCAGCACAGGGTATGATGAGATAGTCTGGCTCAAGATGCTAATTTCCAAAGATTACCCAAACAGCCCATCCTGGAAGAAACTGTCTGAAGGTTGGTATCTGGCTGCATCGCTCCTTGCCCTCTGCAAGAGACCGGCTTGGGATGCAAGCAGCAGCGAGCTGGGCTCCTCCACCCCAGCCCGCTCTCCTGCAGCATCTGCGGGGCTTTTAGTCTCGCTGGGCCAAGGGGAGGCTTTGTCCGAGGATATAGAGGGAGTCTCACTGGGGATGGCATTGCACATTAACAGCGGCTGGCTCCCCAGCTCAGCCAGAGCAGTGGGCACGCAGCTGCCCTCCTCCTGGAGCGGGTCCCAGGCCTGCAGGGCAGGCAGCTCTGGGGACAACAGTGACAGCCTTAAAAGGGGTGACAAGAGCAGCAGCCTAGCTCTCGTGTGACCAGCTCGGGCTCAGGAGGAGCACCATGCTGGGAGGAGAGGGAGGGACACTCCAACAGTGACAATTCCCCCCAAAATTTCTTCCTTTCACTATCTCTTTCCCAGCATCAGCATCACATGCCAGCTTGGGGGCATCTCCTGTGCTCCAAGCAGGGAGATGCGACCTGTGTGGAGCAGGGACAGTGCTGCTCTGGTCGGGCTGTCCCCAACCACCGCAGCTCCTCTGTCGCTCTCAGAGCAGGGAAATGTCCTGGCAGTGATACCAGCACCAGGGAGCAGCCGCCTCAAATACTCCCACCAGCGTTCTCAGGAAGGTTAGATGTTGTTTGTGGAGATGATGTGGGAAAGATGAAAATCCCCCCCCCCCTCGAGGCGACCCTCCCCTGGGGAAGTGGCGCTTGCTGGGAGCTGACTTCTGTTGTTTCTGGAAAGCGGTGCTTTGAGCAAACTATTTATAAACTGAGTTTTCTTTAACTCCTGAAATTGAGCCATAACTTCAGACAAACAGAAGAAAAAAAAAAAAAAAAAAAATTTGCAAAGCAACTAGTGATTCTGGGAAGGGTTTGGAGGCATCTGCAATGGGGCTGGTAAAGAGTCTTCTCAAAAGGCTTCCAGCAGCTCGGAGGCCTGAGGACCGGCGGTGGCACTACCTGCAGGATGGGGTCAGTGGCATTTTGCCCAGCTGCCCAGCACCGTGACCACTCCCAGCCAAAATCCTGCTGATATTTAAGCCCCTCTTTGTCTCTGCCCACCAGTAATCACCGCAGTGGGAAACACTAGGCAGTGTGACCTTCCTCGGTGTGCTTTGCATGGCTCCCACCTGGATTCATGGGGGGGATTTATGGCCCCACATCACTCAAGTTTTTACAGGCTCGTGTGTCACCACGGCCTCAAGTGCCAGGAGGTCGGGCGATGCTGCCCAGCCCACACCATGTGCCGCAGGGTACGGTCAGGATGGTGCAGGCTGCCCCGTGATGCTCCTGCATCCGTGTGGCACCAGGGGCTCGTTTTAGGCTGTTGGATGGGTGACACCTCCCTTTCCTATCAGACCACCTCATTTATTTTAAGCTTTTTTTTCCAGCTCGTGCTGTCACGGGACTCGCTGCCATGTGCTCGCCCACGGTGTCCCTGTGTCTCCCTCCTGCCTGTCCCCATTCCCCCACTGGCACCCCCAGCCAACCCCTAAACACATTCATCTATTTCTGCTGCAGGAGAGAGCAGCTTCGGGAAACAGGTCCATAAATCACTGGCAACGCTTGGAAATAAAAATCATTATTGTGATGAATGGGGTTTTATTTCTCTTTTAAGAACAGAGATCATGAAAGACCAGGGCAGGGGAGAGCGGGGAAGAGGCAGTGTTGCATTTTCTATTTTTGACAAGTTAAGGGGGATAAAGCTAATTGCATGAGAGCTGTTGGAAGAGAGAGGGGAAGAAACAAGTGTTTGCTGCGTATCCCTTGCTGGGGATGGAGGGAACAGGAGCGTGCGTGAAGGCTTCCCATATGACTCTGCATTATTAGGGTAATATATTGCACTGCTCAGGGTCATGCTCGTGCCTCAGGGAGGTTGTCCTGGCCATGGCGTGGTGCTTAGTGTTGTACAAACCCACAACAAAATGTTATCCCTGGCTCCGGTCTGTGGGTAATTTTTCGCTGGCCCCACCAGCACCTGCAGCACCCACATCCCGCCGCACCCTCATCCCACAGCACCTGCATCCCTCAGTATCAGCTCGGGTTTTGCTGGCACCACAGCCACCGTGGGCTTGGGGAGCAGCTCCTGCAGCCAAGAGGAAGCTTTGCACAGAATGACTTCAGGATTTGGCCCAAGGCTCCTGAGGATGGGAGCTTGTATTAATTAAGCAGCAATGATCCAAGTCACAGGACATTTCCTGGGGATTAATGACTGGCTGGGAGGAGTTAATGACTTGAGATGAATCCAAAAATCCCATTTACCCCAATCGGTGCTGAGTTCCAGCCCACACTTTGTGCCAAGGTCAGCACTACCATTTTAAGTCAATTTTTATAATTATTATTAATAAGAATAATAAAGCGTTGGAAATGGATTCTCCTTTCCACCACGGCGATGCAGCTTGATTGCCGCGGGCAAACTCTTGGGGAGAATGGATGCCCCTCATATTAAGCCAATGTGTCAAATGGAAAGAGCATCCCTCTCCCTCTGGAGTCCTGCCCCGGCCCTCCAGCACCTCCATGGGACAGGAGGGTGTCAGGGACAGGGACGGCATCCTTGGCCTCTGCTTGCAGTTTCCAGCCCAGCTGCACTGGGATGGTGATGCTCAGAAGATGCAGGTTTCAAGGACAAGAGGAGCAGTTGGGCAGAAAGCAACCTGCCACAGTGTTGTGCCCAGAGTAGATCAGGATCCGGCCTCTCAGCAATTATCTCTGATAAATGTTTTAGGGTTGTCATGGCAATGAAAGAGCCTGGCTGATCCTTGGGTTTCCTTCCTTCAAAGGGAAGAAAGTTTGCATACCTGACTGGAGGCGTGAGCGGCCCGGCAGGACGCTTAGTCTCTGTGCTGCCAGCCCTCCCATGCCTGCGCGCACAAACACACACACACAACATGCTGGAGTAAACGCAAAACGAATCCACCCCGAGGAGGGGGAGAGCACCTCGCTTCTGATCTCCATTGCCATGTGGGCAATCCAGCTGCATGGGGCCAGTCCTCCCCTTCGTGATCCCCTGGTTATTTATTTGCACTACACCCCTGTCTGCATTCCTGCCTTCCCCATCACGGGCGGGGACGACGGAGTGCAGCATTGGGGTGAAGATCTGGATACTCCCCTGGGCTCTGAGCAGACTACAAAGAGAGATGCAGCTTGGGGGTTGATGCAGCCAACGTGATGCTTGGGGAAAGGCAATCCGAAATACACCCTGCCCAAGCAGCCGCTATGGGTGGAAACCAGACCCCGGACAAATCCTGTCCCTGGCCTTTCCCCCTCGCCCCAGCCAAATGAGAGCAGCCCCGGCACGAGCAGACGGCAATGTCGTGGACGCCATAGCGAAGAGCATCCAGCCCAGCGAGCATTGCCGTCTCCTGGCCAAGGGAATATCTCCAGCCAAGTAGCTCGTCTCTCTCTGAAGTCAAAAGGGAACTCGGCACTTTGTGAGCAACTGGGGACCGTCCCTGCCCTCAGCGGGAGCAGCACTCATCTCCTAAACCGTGCTGGAAACACAGCACTGCTCCCCTGCTACAGCCGGGAGCCTCTTCAGCTCCTGAGCTGCTTACCCCACTCTCACTCCTATTACTGGAATGTTTTATAGCCACTCACTGTTTGTGATTAATCATTTTGTTTTAATTGCCACTCCTCTGGCTGGCAGAGGCTCAGCAGGGATTTTATGCCTCTTGGCTGCTTCCCCCAGGTAAGTTCCAGGACTGGCCAACTGCAAAGCACCAAGCAGGAGCAGCCCCACGGCAGCAGGCACCCGAGTTCAGCGGGGTGCAGGTTTGGGTGGCATCCATCCACCCAGTGTCGGCTCATGAACCAGCACCCTGATGGAGCCCCAATGCAATAGTGAGCTCCCTCAATAATGCAGCCAAACTTGCAGTAGCAGCAGCTCTCCCTGGGACCGCCGGCTGCAGCAAGGGATGGGGGATTGGGGATGCTCTGTACCTCCCCGGTGCTACCCATGGATGCTGACATCCTTCTGCCGAAAGCTGGAAGCAGACAGGGAAGGGGTCAGACCCGGGAGCTGTTAAATATCCTTCAGTGGTGTTGCTGCACACAACAGGAATGACATGCAAGCAGCAGCTTCATAGGGAAATAAGAAACACCCAAGCTGGAGCATGCCCAAGGCAGGGCGGGATGCCCCTGCCTCTGCAAACAATGCAGCGCTGGAGTGTTCCCAGGCTCGAGCTGGTCACAGCTCCGCATTGCTCTTTTGTGGGAAATGATGGCATTCGAAAATGTGATTCTGATTCAAACAATGCTCAGGGTTTGATCATCAGCTGGGAACCCAGCAGAGCTGCTGGCATCCCGAGGATGGCCTGATGTATTCTCCTTAGGGAGCTGCCCAGTGCTCTCCCAGTGGGTGACACTGGCTGGCTGCATGCATATTGCACCGTGCCCTGTCCCACTGGGGGAGGAAGGAGCCAGAGGGTCAGAGATGACTTTGGCCAGTGCCCTGATGAGGTGTAGCCTGTGTAACCACAGCCTTGGGCATCCAGAGGATGTGATGAGCATCTTCCGAGTGTCTGGCACGTCACTGCTTTTCCTGCCTTTCCCAAACCTCCCCCAGGCAGGAGATAAGCAGGGATGTCTGTCCTCTCCCTGTAGACAGCTCAGACCCCTGCCCAACCTGCCAGCTCTGTGGGACTGGCCCAGAAATGGAAGCAATGGAAATCTTCACCTTGTCCAGCCTCAGGAGCAGGGGGATCGGTGTCCCCACACATCCCACTGAAAGCAAGCCTTGGGATGAGGACACACCGTGAGCCAGGAGCTGTGCTGCTGGGAGCAACTCCATGGCCGAAGCAGAAAATCCAAGGAGCAGCAGAAAACATGTGAGCATGGAAACCAGGCAGCAAATTTAAGTTTGCAGCAAGATGTCGCAGCATTACCTCCATCCCAGCAAGACTTCACCCAGCTCTAGTGGCCTCTCGCTCCCTGGAAGAGTTTTCATGGAAATTAAAATGATTTTGCCAGTGAAGCATCTTCGTCCCCGGAGGTTTTTCCCTGCAGTGCAGGGTGGAGGGTCTCTAGCTGGCTCTGCCCGGGCTCCCCAGCCATCCCCAGAGCATCCCGTGTCCCACACGGCCACCACTGCCACAGGGAGAGCACAGCAGCCCAGGACACTGCTGCCGGTGCTCCCTACACCTTGCCTGCACTTTCACGCTGAATAATTGAAAGCTCATGCAATGGCCACAAATATTTAGTAGCTTGTTCATCAAAAATTTACCCTTGTTAAAGCTGTCATTTTAGATGTCCGACAGGGCTGGAGAAAAGGCAGCAGGGAAGCACGGAGGGGGCAGCGAGGAGAGGATGCTCAGGCCAGAGGGAACCATAAAGGATCATGAATTAGGGAATGTGATGGTCCCATAGGCAGCTGCTGGCCTGGGCAGTGGGCTGCCCTGGTGATGGGGCCCTCGCTGAGCATGGGGGGATCAAAAGGCATCTGAGTGTGGTGGTGCCACCATCTCATGCTCAACCCCTCCATCCGCTCTGCTACAACATTCCCTGCCTCAGGGAGGGCATTGCATGAACTCAGCCACTTCAATTAATTCCCCATCCCTTGGTGCTGGCTTGAAGCCATCCCAGGGCCCTCTGGGACCTGACACAGTGTTGGATGCACCCAGACAGCACTGGTGGCCAGTGCCTAGGCTGGATGAAGTCCCTTCCAGTGCTGGCACGGCCATGGCATGGGGCCGGGTGAGAGGGTAGCCCAGCTGCACACACTCTGATTGCTTTTCTCCTTGGTAGCCAAGCAAGCAGTGGGGATGGCTCGGAGGCCTGGAGCCTCCACAGCCACCGGCAGCAATGGCAGAAAGAGATATAAAAGGCCGTCCTACTTAACAGGATTTATATAAGGAGATGTCTCCATGGCAGGATGGGAAAACAGAAGGATATTGGAAGTGATGTTTGGAACACTGTCTTTGCAGGGGCATCTCTGTTGATGGGTGAGGTAGCACCTGGAACCCACTGTGGCACCCAGGGGTCCCAGCTGCCCCCCTGCTGTGTCCCCACCATGGGCCCTCTGTGTCCCTGCTGCAGCAAGAGCAGCCCATGAGGGGGCCCCCCAAACAGGACTGCCCTCCTGCTGGGGGGTGCACAGGTCAGCCAGCTCTTCTCCCTCCCACTTGCTCTCCCAGAGCACTCTCCTCTCTAATTAACACTCTCATTAATTAATTTATTTAATGACCTCTTTGCATTCAGCTCACACAGCACTGTGACCAGCATGTTAGTCTTTGCTGCGGGATTCAGGGGTGGCGAGCAGAGGTGCTGTACAGACTGCAGGTGATATGCTGCCAGGGGTGGGGGGCTGCGGGTGGGCTTTCACCCTGAGCACCCTGCCAAGGGGTGGCCAGCATACACCAGGCTTCAGGCTCTGCAGAAGCACCCACTGCCCCTTCCCCGCCTGGCACCCGGTGACCTGCTGGCCTGGAAGCAAGCCGGGAGAGAGCGGCACCTCCGCCAGCAGCGTGCGGTGCCGGCAGGTTCGCTCCCCTTATGGAAAGGCATGTCGTGAGCAGGCTCGTGGATGTGTTTATTCCCGTCAGCCCTTGGCTGGTGGCAGAGAGCAGGATTAGTCGGTGAGGAGCAGGCACCTGCTGCCAAGTTCCCGAGAGGCGCTTGGGGCTGGGCATGGGTGGCCCTGCGCCACAGATAATAGTTGGGGGGGGTTCCTGTTTGCAGAGGAGGTTGAGGGATGGATGCTCTGTATCAGCAGGGTCCAAGCATTGGCAGGGTGGATGCCTTCCTCGCCTCTCCTAGGGACCTGCTGCTCCTGGGAGGAGCACGGCTCCGCAACCACAGAGGCTGCAAATTAAAGTGAAGAAAAGGAAAGAGAAATACCCATAATCACAGGGCTCTGGGAGCGGAGGCTTTGGGAGACGCACCAGATTTCCTCGCAGCTTGGCTCCTCTGACAGCCAGTGGCAGGTCGTGGCACTGTCCCAGCTTGGGGCGGGGAGAGCAGCAAACGCTCAGCAGCACTGGTAAGGCAGCAGTTGTGAGAACATGTCCTCTGAAGGGGGACGGGGCAGGTTTGGGGGTGCACGAATGGCAGGCAGAGCGTGGAGACCTGGCACGGAGCTGCAATGAGTCCCGAGCGCTGCATTTGCCCGGGTGCAGGCTCTGGCCATAAGGCTGAGCTCCACCAACCCCCGGACCTTCTCAACTGGGCTGCGGGGGATGCTCGGAAGTGCTGGGTCTAATTAAAAGCTGGCTGACGTGGCCGGCAGCTGCTGATGGAAAAGCGGGTTAATGTCCTGGTGGCCTCGGGGCTGGCTGAGGCACCAGGCCAGGGAAGGCAGCGGCCAGGCAGGGTTGCAGCAGACCTGGTTCCCTCAGCCCCATGAGCCTGGCATGAAAGCACAGCCAAGCCTGAATGCTTATTCATTATCATAATTCATTATTATTATTCATCAGGTGGCTCTCCTTCAGAGGTAGCACAAGTACATGTGCACCTTGCACGCTGCCTCCACCCATCCTTCTCCCCTCCATCCACAGACGCTGCACCCGCTGCCTTTCTGGCCATGCAGCTGTCTGTCTGGCTGTGCACTTGTCTCTCTGTCCCTCAACATCTGTCACTCTGCCCAATTCTGTCTGTCTTGTGCCCAACTGCCTTCATTATTCATTGCTTTCCTTGCAACACCTATTTATCCATCTCACTTGTCCCGCATCTGCCTGCCCAGGTGCTGGCTTGAGGCTGAAGGGGATGTTTAGGGGACTCTGCTTCCCTGTCCAAGTGCTCTCGCAAGCTTTTTCCAGGGTATCCTCACTGTCCTCAGCTGCCATACAGAAGCAGCAAATAACCCTCCTTTGGAGCTCCCCTAACGACTTGGTGATAGACTGCAGAGCCCATGTGCCCCCAGAGTGATCAGCTCAGCCCCATCCTGGCTCATGGTGGCCGGAAAGCATGTGGATGTTGATGAGCTGCTGGGGGAAATGCAATTTTGTGAGGCTGGCCAGGCTTGGAGCTGCTGCCTTATGCAGAAATCTGTCCCCCCTAAGAGCAGGTCCAAGAGCCACCAGGTCCTTGTCACAGAGCCCATCACTGGGGGACTGGTCATCGGTCACTCAGCCTTGAGACAAACCTGTCCCCAGGAGAGCTGGAACCAGTCGGCTGTCCCCAGCATGAGTCAGCCAAGCTTCCCCCGTCAACCAGCAATAAACAGCTATTCTTGCTTAGAAGTTGCGTCCCAGTTTCTCTTGCTGTTTACATTCGTCTACCTTCAAGGGTTTGCTTTGCTCCATTTTTAATGTCATTTCACCAGCCATTAGCCCAGAATGCAGCTCAACTCCACTGTCACTTAACACATTTTTTTCCTAAGCATCTTCATTTGAGAAACCATGGAGCTGCTTCGATAGCAAAGGCACCAAGGGCTCTGGCCCCTCATGGTGACCTGGCAGTGGTGGAGGGAGCACAGAGCTCGTGCATCACTGAAACAGCTTGATTAGGGTAAAACTGCTGAAAAACAGCTGTAACTGCAGCCTCAACCTGCTGGGAGCCTTGAGCTGCTGCTCCCCAGCCCGAGGGAATGGCCCTGCGGCTTTTTCACCTGTAGGCTGGTGGTTTCCTGGGTGAGTCTGGGTGTAGGGGGGTTAATTTGTTTCCATGCAGATTGTATTAGGAGGGAAAATTAAATGCTGAGGCACAGAAACGCTTTCACTTCCCTTAAAGCTAATAATAGCACCCAATGCTTTCAGTGGTGACTGCAGCCAACAGCCTTCCCATGCCTTATGCACCCTGCGGTGAGGGAGAGGAGGGCGGGGGGGNCCTTAACCTAGTTTAAAGAGGGGTTAGGAAAGGGCTTGTGCTCTCCTTACACCCCATCTGTGTCACTCTGCTGTCTCCTGCAAGGCTGGTGATGCCACATGATGGGGGACATTCCCTGTCCTTGCCCAATGCCGGGTTACATGAGCTGACCGTGTTGATTTTCCAGGTCTGCGGAGCGCCCACGGCATGGGGGAAAACCCTGTGTCTGGTGGGAATCCAGGGAGAAAGTGAGGTTCCTGCACCCCAGCGCTCGCCCTGGGCAGAGCGCTCTCCCAAAGGCTTGCTGATACCTGGAGATGAGTCAAACCAGCTAGTTCAGAGTAATTGCTTTGGAAGGATTGTTTCAGTCCCAGCTCCCCTCGGGGCTTGGACATGGTGATGAGGAGCGGGCAGCTGGGGACGCGGGGCTGGGATAAGCCAGGACACTGGCTCTGCATCATGCTTGGTGCAGCTCCTCCAGCAGCTCCTCTGTCTGCAGTGACAGCCCCTGGGGCTGCCAGCATCCCGAGCATCATCTCTGCAGCACTCCCAGAGCCATGCAAAAAAATCCCAACCCCACTTGTCCCAAAGCCAGAAGTGTCCTGCTGGAAACCTCCAGCCTCCACACTCTCCCTGGCAGGTACAGAAGCTTTACCGCCATTTTGACACTCTCAATTTGTTACTAACCGATTAGCCACTCTGCCTCCTTTTCCAAACAGATCATCTGTGATACCTAGTCACTAATGAATGACTCCAACAATTAATTGCAGGGGTAAGTCCACTCCTAATTAGGAACAGATTTGGGGAACAAGCACTAGGAGAGCTCTTTGGCTGTTGTTTGCCTCTAGTTGAGCATGGACTGGGGATTACAGTCTGGGGGGCTTTTTAATTGAGGAATTGATTAAGACTGAGTTAGTGCACTGGAGGAAGTGGGCTCAGTGAGTCATGGAGCTGGAGATGCTGCTGTGGTTCATGTCGGTGGCATTGGCTGAGAAGCTGGGCTGGATCCAGCCTGGCCAAGAGTCCTTTTGCTGCTAGAGAAGTTGTGAAGGTGGCCAGGAGCTGTGGGATGCCTGGCTGGGCAGGTTGGGCTCTGTTGGGGAGCTGGAGTGAGGCTCCCCGGCACCTGGGTGTGAGGCTTTTGCCAACTGCTTTTCAGACTACCAAAAAGTGTTTTGAGTGCCTGAATTTTCCACCGTGTTATCAGACTGGTACCTGGGGGGGTAACAGGTCTGCCGCTTTCGGATGTTTGGGTGCTTCAGACTGGCATGCTGGAGGCCTGCCTGTCCCTTCGTGTGGCAGCTTCTCCTCCTTTGCAGCTCATGCTGCTGCTCCTGGCTCACCCTAACAAATCCCAAGGAAGGGGGGGTTTGCTGCATCCATCTCCCTCCCTGCTCCCTGGCTACTCTTATGCTGCATCTCTGGAGCCTGTCCTCAGCAGAGCTGTGCCTGTAATGCTGGTGCCAGCCCCTGCTCTTATGGTGGACTGTATGTTGTGTCGTGCTGTGCCTGGGGCTGGTTCCCCTTTGCTGGGGACCTCCGATGACCCATGTCGGAGCTGGGCACAGGGGAATGAGGCACATGTTTTTACGGGTCTCCCGTGCTCAGAGCAAAACCAAGTGAGTCCCCTGCTTGGAGGCAATAGTATGATGCCAGAGATGATGCTTATCCTCCAAGGGCAGTCAGTTCAGAGCAGATGATGCTAAGAGACAGCAAAAAAAAAAAAAAAAACCAAAACAAAACCCCAAACAAACACCCTGGAGAAGAAACGGCCAGAGACTGGGCAAGTTTCCGTTAGCGCTGCAGAAGGACCGGTCACTGGAAAATCTTAGTGGGGAGCAAGAGGGAAGGAACCAGCTTCTGCTTTTTGATAGCAGTTCCTGCCATGGCCCCCGGAGCAGAGGGTGTGTGAGGGAGCGAGTTAGTCATCGTGGGCAGATAGAACTGCCTGCACCACGGGCCTCTCGAGCCACCGCGGAGCCCTTTCCCTTTAAAGGCATTGCCTGAATTATGCTACCGGTGAGGCTGTGCTTCATCTGGCTCCATTGCCCAACGCTGCGGTGCTGTTCATCAGCTGATAATGAATGACAAAAAAGCATCTGATCTGTCCAAAAGCTGGACACTGATCTCCTGGGCTGCCGGAGGGAGTCATCTCAGTCCTGCGGCTGCTTTTCTCTTCTTGGTTTCCTCTAGGATTTGGGTTGGAAGCTATGTTCCCAATCCCTGCTCAGGTCGGCTGCGGGAGGAAAGGCTGATCGCTGGGGCTGTGGGCAGGGATGGGAGCAGGACGAACGGGAGGAAGGATATTAGACAGAGGGACCAAGACAAAGGATAAATGATGGGGGGGTGAGTCCGGCATCTTTGCCTCCCCTCCCTGCTGCAGACATCTCCTTGCCTTGTTTCCTCCTGTGCCTGGGTTTATGTGGGGAGAGCTGAGCCCACACCTGCTGCCGTGGTGGACCCGAGGGACCGCATCGGTCCTTTCCCTCCTCCCCATCTGCTTGCAGTGTTGCCCACAGCTGATGACTGAAAGGAGAGTCTATTCTTCAGACCCAATGCCTGGGTGATGGTATCTGCAGCCAATTTCCAGTTTGGCAGAGCAGAACAATTTCTGTTGAGCTCAGTAAAGAACACAAAGGCTCTGCTCCCCAAAGGTTATGCTCCCATGCAGACAATTGCAGGCGCTTGGCTCGTGTCTTCCTCTTCAAACCATGGGCTTAGTGTATTTACAAATACGTGTACAAAACTCCACAGCTCCAGACCACACAGCACACAGCCCTGGCAACTGCTGCACCAGTCAGCCAAGCACACAAGCGTCCTGGCTGCAGGCTTGCGTCCCAGCCTCTGAACACCTGGCCAGGATATATGCACCCTTAAATATAAATACACAGCATCCCAGTCCTGCAGAGTTGCATGCAGCTTCATCCCTTGTCCTGTCTGCTGCAATATCCCCTTGGCTGGGGTGCAGGCGTGTGCTCAGGCTTAGGGTGGGATGCTCACTCACCCTCCTGCCTACACACCCTGTTGGCTTCCCTCCCCAAAGTGAATCCTGTTTTTTTTGCTGGGAGCTCTACTCTAGACTCATACATACACATCATTTATGTATGCGATGTGTCATGCATGACCCGGGTTCACGGTGAGCTGCCAGGGACACTGCTGGCTGGCGAGGCCAGCCCAGCCCTTGGCCTCCGTTAGCTAATTGCTCCTCAGGAGCCTGGGATGTGCCAGCCTTTAGGCCTCCCAGCATCACTCAGGGTGCTTTATCACTGCCTGTCGTGTCCTACATGGAGCAAACTGGGGCTGGCAGAGAAAAAAAGGAGGGAAGAAAATATATTGATGCCACTGGAAATTAAGGGCAGGTTCACACATCACAGCTGAGGAGCAGAGCAGCCATCTCAGCAGTCAGCGGGGAAATAAGTTGCTGGCGTCACCGCTGATGTGAGACACATGCACGTCTTGCAGAAGAGATACATCTGTGCCATATCTGCAGCACAAGCTATTCCAGCTCGTGTATTAGGCACTGCAGTGTTAAGTTTGTGGGCATTCAGTATCTGAGGAAGGTAATTCCACAGCACCCTGCACCCTGTCCCAGGGCCAGCTGTGTTGCAGGGTCTTGCACTTAGCAGAAAGTGGTGGTGGCCAGGAGGTTGGGTCTGGTTTGGGGGTAGCAGAGCCTTTGGCACCTTCATGGCTTTGGGGAACCTGGTGTTACAGCTGGGGTGCCACTCCAGCCATGCTGCTCACGCATATGGGTGCCTGAGAGTGGAGCTCAGCATCAGGTGAGGATAGCTGGTCAGGATCCAGGAGAGGCATTTAGAGCCTGACCATCGCCAGTGCTGCGTGCCAGGGCAGTGCCTTACACGACAGGCAGGTGGGAGGCCCCTGTCACCTTTCCAAACGAGGTGGGGATCTGTCTTTCCAAGTCTGGTGTGCCTGGATGCTAAGCCAGGGCTTGGTGTCTGCAGGGCTGTAGAGAAAAGTTCTGCTCTCAGCTTGGTGCGGACAGATGGGACAGGGTGCGGGAAGGTGACCTCACCTGTACAGTGGCTGTCACCCAAATATCCAGCTCCCCCAGCACGCCCCATTGGGTGTTCCATGCCTTGGCTGCTTTCCATTTAATCTCCATCCTTTCACCCAGTGCATCAGAGATGGTCACGGCTCCAGCCAGCCCTGGCCCTGCTGCTGGTTCTCCTTTCTTCAGCGACTTGCAGATGCTGTGAGCTTCATCTCTCCCTGTCATGACTCATTTCTTTCTCACTGAGGCTTTAATTTTTAAAGAGGCACTCTTAGGTGCAGAGGTTTTAGCACCTGCAGAGGCTCCCAGAAGGTGCCATTGAACTTTTCCAATCAGTGTGGATGGGGATATGGGAGGGGAGATGGCTGGGGCTGGTGGCCCCAAGCAGCACTCTCGTTGCACCCAGGACACAGCAGATGGAGACCAGGCTTCAAACTGGGAACAGGGGTCCCACGCTGCCTGCAGGATTGTCCCTCTGCTCAGCCCGCCAAGGAAGGAGGTAGAGATGATGGGGATGTCCCTGCCACTGCGAAGTGTCTGGGATGGCTGGGAAGCGCTAGCTGAGAGCTGTGAGGGAAAGAGAAAACATTTTGGCCTTGGGATGATTCCCTGGGTCCTGCCACACACTGCAGTTTCAGATAAGCCACAGCCTCCCACGCTGGCTTCAGTCAGCTCCAGGGACGGAGCAGATTGTGGAGGGTGGGGAATGGCTCCAGCTGCACAGACGGCCTTGACCTCGCTCTGCTCCAGCTCTGCTGATGCTCTCCTGGGGAGGAGATGAAGCTGCCTCAGGGCAAGTGTTTGCTGTCCCCATTGAGAGTGACAGTGACAGTGACGATTGCTGGAGGGCTGGTTCCCTGCTCCCTTCCCACCAGGGTGAGGAGGGGCAGAGGCAGAGGGGCAGGAGGTGAGGGAGGGGGTGAGGTACAGCGAGCCCAGCACCCAGGCCTGTTTGTTCCACTTTGGATAGCGGAGCTGCTGTTTGGATAGCGATAGGAGGAGTTGCCAGCTGGTGTTTGCTCTGCGTGTTGGCTTTGTGAATGTCAGGGTGCAAGGTGCGGTGGTGTTCTGCTCCCCGGGGCTGCAGCGGCAGCCATAGCCTCTCCTGCACTGGGATCCTGCCCACTGGCAGCTGGGAGAAGAGTTTGCGAGGTGCAGCGTGCCTGCATGACTCGGCCAGTCACAGGTCACCCCCTTCCCCCAGCCCCAGCATGGAGACAGGTTGTGCCCAAGCCCGTGGACCAGCACTTGCAGCAGACAGCCCGTGCATGGGGCTGTTCACGTTGGCTGGGGGCCACAGGAGGCAGGACCCTGCACAACACTTGGGCTGTAAAGCATGGCCCCAGCAAGGAGCTGGCACACTCCTGGCAAGGAGCATTTCCAGCCCCACCTGTGAGGTTTCTTGGGGTTTTCCCAGTAAATAGTTGCACTTTGTGTTTCCCGAGGAATTGACGGTGCTTGTCCTGGACCCGGCATGCTGCTCGTGGCACCTGGTGGAGACAGGTCATCATCCACGTCACAGATGCACCCTCTGGAACAAACCTGAAACTGCCCATTCCCTGGCACCCAGGGACCCTCCAGAACTGTTTCGGCTGTGGGTGTGGGCATGTGCTCATCAAGAAAAGTTTCTCCTCTGTTTATGTGATTAATTCCTCCCTCCCACCACGGACACCCGCAATTGTATCTATATCTGTGGCTCCCCACTCCTCCTCGGCTGTAAAATATTTATAACCCCCTACATTAGGGCTCTTCTTCTTTCTCCTCGCCTTTTTTCTTCTTTCATGCCTTCCACCCGGGCTCCCCAGCTCTGCTGAGCCATGCCGCACCAGGAACCGCTTCATTTTAATATAACTCAGCGAGTGGAGAAGCTGTGAGGAATAATTTAGATTTTGCTCAGGGAATGCAATGCTTTTTTTAATTGCAGTCATCTGCAGCTTCTTAGCAATGTATTATTGATGGTTATTATTCAAATAAAATAGTAGTTTCTTTTTGTTTTCCTGTGGACGCAGTTGGCAGTGTTTATGGTTTTCTCTTCTCCCTCTTTCTCCATTTCAGGAAGAGGTCACCTTTTCGTCTTCTACTTTTTCAACCCACCTTCACCACCTCTCTCCCCCTCACAGTGGGTGTTTGCAGGGGCTGAGCTCGCCCCAGCTTTGCCCTGTGGCATCAACACCAGCAAAATACCAGTGATGCCCCTTAATTATATTGCCCAGGGGCCCAACAGCAGCCTTAACATAGGTTTAGGGGAGGCTTAGCCTTTTTGATAGTAGTATGCTGGAGCCTGACTTGCGGGTGGAGGAGGTGAATGTCTGCAGGATCAGGGTGGTTTTGCAGGGGCAATGCCAGCCCTGCCTGGGCTCCACATGCAGCATGGTGACCTGCGGCTGCTCTCCCCGGCCGTTCACCAGTGCTTTGGGCTCCAAAAGCAAGTTTTTTGGGAGTAGTGGGGTGAGCCAGGCTGGAGGGAAGTAGCTTCCTCTTGGAGGACTGCTCCCGACCCCACAGCATTATGGAGGAGCAGCAAGAGGGCACAAACGCCCCTCAGAAAGGCATCCGCTGGGGTTAACCCTGCCTTTGCTGTGCTGTCCCCATCCCTGCCGTGTTCTGGTACCACAACCCCGCATGGCTTCTGCAGCATCGCCGTGCCGGGTACCACAGCGCCCAGGCTGGGACCAACAGCATCTCCAGCGCTGGGGGATTGGCCTCCAGCCCCAGCCTGGCTTTTGTCCCCATCATCTCTGGAAGGAAGGCACCGAAGTAGGACTCGGGAGCCCGGGCGCTCCTCCGCCTCCCCAGCTCCAGGACTGACAGCTTGCAAGTGATGGGAGAGCGGCTCTCCCGCGCTGTCACTTCTCTCTCCTCTCTTTCAGCACTACCCACCGCGTTGTCACTCCTGGCAGCAGGGACTTTCCTCAGTCCCACTAAGGTCCCAGAGCTGTTACCGTGATGCAAACACCGAGTACAAGGTTCCTCCTTGATGTGAGGAACGAAACGAGGTCGGAACTTGGAGGGAAAAATGTTCATTTTGAGATGGAGCTGAGGATCTAGCTATTTCCCTCCAACTCCTCAGGAGGGGACCAGGGGTGCCCCAGATCTCAAGGGGGGGCATGTGCATTGCCCTAACCACAGGGTGCTCTGGTGGGGTGCTCCACGGAGAAGGAAGGAGCTCCACCATGCCAGCAGCCCTGGTGAGGCTTCATCACATCCCTGCGACATGGCGTTCCCCCTCACCCTGCCCACGGGTGCTTGGGAAGCAGCAGCTCAGAGGCTTTTCCTCAGCTGTTGCAAATATTAGGGGTTCAATAGCAGGCACTAATAGATTTAGAGCCTGTCATGGCTCCAGCTCTAAATGGGAACATGTAGGGGTGGGGAAAGGAAAAGCACCGTCAGTCACAGGGCTCCCAGGGAAAACACAGCGTGTCTGTCAGCTCACAGGCAGTTTGGTGATGAATTCCTTAGGTGAGTGAACAATTTTGTCTCCTAATTACATCCATAAAGCAAAACTGGGCCCAAATCTCTCCTCTTCTGATTTGCTTTTTATTTCCAGACCCCCTCCCCAATGAAGTAGCTGCTTAATTAGAAATTAACAGGGCTGTTAGAGTAATTGAGAGCAGAAATGGCCTAGGAGAGGCTTATTAGTAATAGCATAGCAATGGGTTTATTAGCAATCCCATGGCTGGGGGATTTTTCTGGGGCTGCAAAGCCACAGGGAGCTTCCCCAGAGCAAGGGGAAAGCCCAGACCCAAGTGAGGCAAAGCAGGCACAAGACAGAGAGGGGAACTGGTGTGGTCGTGATGGGACCCTTCCCACCGGCAGCACCCAGGCTGCTCTTCTTGCTCTGAGCTTGAGTCTGAGCCTTGCAAACGGGCATCCGTGGGCACTGAACCTCAGCAGCACTCAGAGCTGAGCAGAGAGAGAAAAGGGGAAGAAGAGGCCAAAAAAACCAACCCCAACCCCTTTTGCACCAGTCCCACAGGGCTGTGGGCATCACCTGGGAGCATCTCAGCCAACCCTGACTCCCCCTGAGGACCCTGCGGGTCCCCCTTGCCCTGCCCCACGGGAGGGGACCTCGGAGCAGCGGGACCCCCTGTCAGCCCCTGGCATTTCCAACAAAGCCTCTCCTGCAGCAGCGATCGGGGGTTTATTTATCCCCGAGCACTGAAAGTCAAATCGCTGGCGCTCTCTCTCCCTATATTTAGCCCTTGAATGGAGAGAGATTTTACAGACGCCCGACGCTGCCTTGTGCTTAAGAGTCAGTCAGTGTTTCCATTAGAAACCCTGGGGGTCCAATCCTGCTCTCTGCTATCCGGCACCATGACAAAAATCTTCCCCGTTGATTCCAGCAGAGCGGTGCTGGATTTATACCCACGGGGATGAGATCAGGATCTGGCCTTGGGTTTTGATGGGTTTGTAACTTGGCTGATACAACTTGGCTGATTCAATTCATTTTGGGCTAAAACTCCACCTACAAGTTCGCAGCCTGGGAGACATTAAAGGCAAATTATTACAGTTTCATACTGGTTTTAAAGGGAAATCATCAGTTAAGCCCGATTTTTACAGAAGAACCTGGTGGATTGATCTTTTGTATTTTGGGGCTATTTATTTTATGTTGCTGCCGGTCTCTTTTAGGCCAGATGCTGCTCAGGCCGGGGACTGCTATCTGCTTTGCTTACAGAGCACCCAGCAGAAAAGCATTTGGAAAAGAAAAGAGGTGCCAAACCATGGATAACAGCTGAGGTTCCCATCACAGCAGAGCTCTCTGCAGGGTTTAGGTCCCTGATCGTGGGCTCCGATGCCGCTGGTCACTGTGGGAGTCTTTGCTCCTTTTCCGAAGCAGCAGAAGTCGCCTGCGGAGAGGTGTGGGAGGAAGATGCCTTCTGGACTAGGATGGGGCTCCCACTTCCCTCCTGGCACAGCCCTGCCTGCACGCAACAGGCGTCAAGTGCAAAGTGTTGGCAAAGAGGGGAGAGCAGCGGGGAGCACTGGTCCGGGCATCCCTCCCGCAGCTGGAGCTCGGGGCATGACCTCTCCTGCCCGCATCCCAGCCATGAAAGCTGATGTCCTCCCCGCAGCTGTGTGCCGGGCACGGAGCTGGCCCCTCACACGTGGCCAGAGCTCGTTCTGGGTGAACATAAGGGAACAAATGAGAATCCAGCCATCATCCAAGGCGAACAAGGAGGCCAAAGGCACAAGCACAAAGCAGCGGAGCAGCCTTGCAGAATCTTGCCAGCGGGATCCAGCGTCTCCCTCGGAGCTCGCCTGTGAGCTGCTGCCAAAAGCCAAACGAGAAGCAGCCTGTCCCCGCTGCCACCCCCGTGGCTGCAGCAGCCGGAGCCCCAGCTAATCCTGGGAGGTCCCTTCCTGCAGCTCGGGGCTGGCCACGCAGGAGACGAGTGGGGAGCTTTGCTGGCTCAAGGCTTGATTCCTTCTCTCTCTTCTGGGTGCAGGAGTGCAGAGCATCATCTGTACCCCTGGCAGAGCAGCGTGGGGACACCCCTGTCACTCCTCCAGGGATGGCAGAGCCTCGTGTCTCCCAACAGCAGGAGAGCCGGTGGCCTTGTGACTGAATGGGATGGAGCAGGAGGGGTGGCATCAGCGAGCAGAGGAACAATCCTGGGAAGCAGGGACACACGAAGAGTCTTCAGAGCAGGTTTAGATCAGCATCAGCCACGGGCCTGTATGACCCCAAAATACTCCACGAAGGAACTTTTCACTTGCTCTGCCCCGCTTGGCTGTGGTGTGTGGGGACGCGTCGGTGCGAGCAGGATCTGGCTGCTCGCTCAGAGGCGATGGTCCTGCTCCCGCTCCTGCTCCAGCCAGGCTTTTGACTTTTCCTCCATGTGCTTTTCCTTAAATGTAAAATGGAAGGGGATTTCAGTCTCAGTATTTATGGTTGCTCTCACTGTAATGGAAACACACCAGGCAGGAGCTGCTAAGTACCAGCTCTGTAATTGCAGGCTGCCACTGGATGGGAAGCACGTTTTTCAAATGGATTTTGGCTAGTTCCCTCAACGGCAAGTGCCCGGGCTGTAAAATCTGCCTTTCCCCATTTCAGCTGAAGTCCAAGGAGGCTGCAAATTCTCAACATTTCTGAGAGCGTGAATTGCCCTGTTAACAACAGGTTCCCCGAGGCAGGAAGGCTGATTTCCTTTCAGGAGTCCAAATCCAGATGGTCAGAGATTCCTTCCAAGCTCAGAAAACCTGTTTTAAAAGGCCATTATGTCTCAACAGCAGTTTTGCATCCCAGCCCACTGGAAGCACTGCCTGCCGTCTGCACCGCCATCTATTTTCAAGCTGTTCGGCCGTCACCTAGACCCGATGTGGTCAGTGCCGTCTGCTTTTTCTTTTGGTGGAGGGGGAGCCAGGCACCAGCTAATAGCTGCGTGTTTATTCCCACTTTCTGTAGTGGGCAAGCCGTGGAGCCAAGAAATGGAAGATGCATGAGCTTGCTTTTTGAGATACAAGGTTTGCTCTTGTTGTGAGAGTCTCCAGCCCTGGAGTCTTTCACGTTAAGAAGGAGTAACCTCATCAAACTCCCCAGGAAAATGCCAAGGACCCCATCACTGAAGATGAGCAAGGAGTTACCAGCCCAGGCCCCTTCCTCCCCTCTGCTGCAACGTGCAAGAACAGGTTGATGCCTTCTGTGCTGCAAACTTCTGAAAGGATGCAGAGACTTCATTACGTCCAACGCCGGCAGCTCTGAAGTCACTCAGTTGACTTCAAATAACTGCCCGTGCACCAAAACTGCACCGCGATCAGCTCACCTGAGCGGGCATGTCCACTCCCTGTGAGCCGAATGGAAGTGATTTTACCAGCACACGTTTCGGATAGTGTTTCCACGAGCCCGAGGAGGAAGTTGTCCGGCAAAGGGCCCGAAGTGTTTGCTGGGGGCTCTACGGCAGGGCTTGGCTCACCTCACCCGGCGTAACCCGCCTCCTGCAGCACTGTGTTGCCCTGGGACTGCTCAGGAATGCAAAATTATTGAGGTGCAGGCCCTCAAGGGGGGGAAAAAACGTTACAAGCACTAATTAGGGCTTGTGCCTGCACAGATGTTCCACTGGTTTAACTTGAACCGGGTTGCGTGCCCAAACGTGGGGATAGAGACAGGATTAACGCTGATTTAAGGTTGCCTACACCCAGCGTTGCTGCACCGATGCCACGCTGTGCTTTCAGTACAACCGCAGCATTTCACACGCTTCGGGCGCGTTTCAAGGAAGATTTTTCTCCTGCTTGCTTCTAAAAAAAGGGTGAGGGTCGGATGCGCCTGGGCGAAAGGGCAGTTATTTATGCTCAACCCTCTGCAGCTCACAGAGCGTGTGTACCCCTCCCGAGTGATGCTGTCATCCAAGGGGACAGTCACTCTCAGGGGATGTCAGAGGACTGTGCCCCATGATTTGCAGGGCTGGGCACACCCCAATGGCCACATGCCAGCCCCTGGTGATCAACCACAGTGCCCATGAGGAACCCCAAAACCACAGTGCCCACAAGGAACCCCAATTTTGCCATCGTTCACAGTGCTCTGGACATCTGCCTTCCCCACCTCTGGCGTGGAGAGGGCTTTGTCTGTGAGGATACCCTCACTTCTTGGGGTTCCCACACTGCCCTGGAGGGGGTCCCCGCTGTTTAGGGGTGCGTGCGCTTCCCTGCCACGGGGAGGTACCCACGCTGCCCAGGTGGGCACGCATTCCAGTGCCACGGGGAGGGTCGCACGCTGCCCGGGGCGGGGGGGGTACACGCTGCAGCGCTGTGGGGAGGTATCAACGCTGGCTGAGGGGTACATGCACGGGGGGGTCCCCACGCCGCCTGGGGGTGCATGCACAGTGCTGCCCAGGGGGGGTCCCCGTGCTGCCTATGGGCGCATGCACAGTATTGGCCGGGGGGGGTGTGTGTCCCCAAACTGCCTGGGGGTGCATGCACACTTCTGGTCGGGGAGGGTCCCGTGCTACCCGGGGGGGGTCCCCAAACTGCCTGGAGGTGCATGCACAGT